>JACYXH010000802.1:170000-337500 GCA_026745465.1 Lota lota
GGGCAGATCGGATGGGGGGTGGGGGACTTTAAACATGGGAAACATTTTACATCCATGCAGGTCCACATGTAAGATCAAGTCAAAGCCAATGTCGCTACACAACTGACTGACATGTTCAACTACAGGAACACTGGCTGGTGTAATGTGAGTATTTGACTACACATTTTTTAAAGTTATTAATATGTTTTGGGATTTATGATCACACATAGATTATTAATATGTGATGTGTGATATGCTTCACCAAATCTTTATCATGTTTCATATGAAATGTCTGATTATATGAAAGCCCCCAATATAGATGTGTGTGTGTATATGTATGTACGTATGTATGTATGTATGTGTGTGTGTGTGTGTGTGTGTGTGTGTGTGTGTGTGTGTGTGTGTGTGTGTGTGTGTGTGTGTGTGTGTGTGTGTGTGCGTGTGTGTCGACATGCATGCGCGTGTACTCCTGTGTTGATAATGGCACAACGTGACGTCAAAAAGCAAAGAAAACGCATCATAACGGCCATAACTCATTACCATAAAAAACAGATCCCCATTTCACAGGGAATTCACCGGAGACTGAGGCTGATCCACGCAGAGGCCGACCAGCCAAATTACTCATGTTCCTCGTTAAATAGGAACCAGCTCCTCTCTGTGGTTCTCTACTCTGTTTTCCCCATTCCACCCCGGTGCTGTCCTGGAAATAGATAGGAAACGCAGGCCACCCAAACAGCAGGACACCAGTCAAAATGTCGGCTCTGTGTTTACTAGCCTCTATGGTTGCGCCCCCCTCCGCCCGTCCCTGCATTCCTCCGCTACAAATTACATTTGTCATTTTGAAATCTGATGGTTTACATTGGCACGCTTTGAACCTCGCGGGTCTGAATACATGGTTTTTTGTGCGTGCTGCTTGTGTGAATGTGTGTGTGTAAATGTGTGTGTGAATGTGTGTGTAAGTGTGTGTGTGTGTGTGAGTGTGTGTAAGTATGTGTGTGTGTGTGTGTGTGTGTGTGAGCTCATGCACATACGCGTGGTGTGCATAACCCACACAGAGCACAGTGTGTTTTGTCAATTTTAAAGAACAACATGCTTTTTTACATTTGGGTTATAATACACATCAAAAACAGTTCTGCTGTTCGAGTGTGTGTGAGTGTGTGTGTGTGTGTCTGTGTGCGTGCATGCATGCATGCATGTGTGCGTGCCTGCATGTATTTGCATATGTGGCTCATGTGTGTGCCTGTGTATGAGTGCACATGTGTGCGCCTGCGTGCAAACATATGTGTGTGTGTGTGTGTGTGTGCGTGTGATCTCCTACCTGTTATCGTGATGTTGCTGTAGATGTTGGAGACCTGCTCTTTCAGTAGGACTAGTTGCATGGTGGCCGCCTTCTCCCTCTGGAGCTCCAACATCATGTTGGGGTGGTGGGCCAGCTTGCAGCCCTTCTGCTGGTCCAGGGCAATGTCGCTGCGCACGATGTCTGAGGAGAGGTAAAACACGGCAACCGTCAAATGTCTATGACGTTGAGCTAAAGCTTTACGTATTTAACCTATACTTCATATGGAGTGAATGTTTTCAATGTTTTTTTTGTATTTGGGTATATCAATTATATTTTTTTAATAGAAAGACGGTCACTTACTAGAGTAAACTTTAAGAGTAAATCTGATTTTCCTGTTGGTTTTAATTATACATACAAACGTTCACTGTGCAATAAAGGTTTCAAAGTATATCTACAAGATCAACGAGTCAGCAAATTTTGGAAGGGAAAAAAAAAGCATTCCATAATCAGAGCCAGAGTCAATACAACATGAAATCCACATTCCCCTTCCTGTGAACCAGAACCGGAGTAGGTCTTATATTATATATTATAGTCACCATCTTCGTAGTTCTTCAGGTAGTAGTCAGGGCCCGGTCCTCTGAATTTAGCCAGGTTCTTCAGGTTGTGGAACTGTAGGAAGTCGGTCCGTTTCCCACCGAAGCGGAGATAAGCGGGGGACAAGCCCCGGGCCAGGGTCACCAGCCGCTTTGAGCTGAACACACCACCGACCAATCAGAAGGGAGAAGCAGAAACTCATTCACTCCAAGGAATGGTGATATTTAACAGGCATGGATGAAGCATGTGTAATTCATGGCACTTAAAAAGTACGTTCTTGACAGGAATATGTTTAAAAACAATCACTACTATGTAATGGGCCTTCCTACAACTGCTTGAGAACCACCGTTTTTTACTTTACATTTGTTATATATTTGCATACAAATACCATATATTTTATTCACATATTATTTTAATTAGTCTTGTATTGTAAAAGGAAAAGACACATCATGAACTGTATGATGACACTATTTCGATTGCACGTTGGTTTGCAAAAATATTCATGTTTAAAATTAATTTGCAGTTGTTAGACTATAACTGTTTTGGAATAGATTTCAGAAATTATACAGTTTTTATCCACTAGACAGGCAAGAACAGGGTAGGCCTATTATAGATTACATCTGTCAAATCTGAGGTGGAAATGGCGCTGCATTTACATAGCGTTATATTATAACTATCTCAAATGAGGAGGTACAATATTGTATTGAGCTAACGTAATTTATATTTATTTAATCATGTTCATCATGTATTTTATGAATGCACATGGATTATCACATTTGCTGTATTTTCAGTGTCCTTTAGTTTCGGGAACGGCGCGTGGCGCGTAATAGGCTGAACATATAAGTGAATTGGCCATTTGAAAATAACTATGTAGATTCAATTATGTACATAATACAAAACGATTTTTTCAGCTGCACAGATGATTGGTTGTGGCCTATTTGCAGCCCTACTGGCCTTATTTGTATTAAGTGGGCCTCTACAAAGAAAATAGTGGCCGAAGTAAAGTAACGCAAAGGCCTACCCAAACTCTTATCATGAAAAATATTTAACAAACTTGTGCAAACAGGTGTATATGCTAAAGGTATTTGATTAAAATGTGTTACATAAAACAAACAATCACTCTTCATCGTTGTGTTGATCAATTGTGTGATTGCTACACGTGGCTGTTATAGGCTCAGCACTAATGCGTTTAATTAAAATTGGCTTTGATGTTTACAAAGATATTTTAAATATTTAGCGTTTCCTCATTTTATTGGGAATTATATCTAGCTCCTATATGACAATGTTCCGGTCTTCCTCGGTGGATCTCCAAGACATCTTATTTAAATGAGTAGGCCTACGGCGTTACATGGAGTCTTAACCCGTGCGTAAATAGTTCAGTTAAGTTCATTTACTTGTTTTTGTGTCATCCTCCATTAACCCATAAACCAAACAAAGTGTACAATTATTAGACACATTTAAATAGAGATTGTGGGGACAGTAAAGAAAAGCTGACATTCTACGATATAAAACAAAAGTATATAATATTGTGCTGTATTGTTGTGGCCTAACCTTCACACATTTGAACACTTTTTAAATACAAAGTTAGCATTGCATGAGGCAATAGGCGAATACACACAAGACGCACAACATGTTGTCGATTATTGTTAAGCTAGGCCTAAAGGCCTAATCATTTCCAACAAAAACTAATCCAATAGTGATATCATTGAATGACATTTAGCTTGAACCCTTAGCCCATATGTCCATGCATCCAATATGTTGCCATAGGCCTATTCCAAGAAGGAAAGTTTAGGGTTAGTCATGCGCGTAATTCCCCAAAACCCCAAAAGACTAACGCGCTTATCAGAAGTTGACATTGATTATGATCAACAGTGAGCTCACAATATGAAAAGCATTAGGAGGAGGTATATACAGCCTACCTCAGAAAATCCAGCCAGCCGTCTTTGATGATCGAGGGATCCAACTGCAAGGAGAGGAAGTTATCGTTTAGCACCCTAATCGGTCTATGGGTGTCGACATCCAGGAGAATCAGCGTCCTTTCCATGAACCCCGCTCGCTTCCCAGCCCCGACAACAGGTCTCTGGTGTTGGGAGGAGGAGAGCCCGGCGTGCACCACCAGAGCAACAGATGCCAGCCAGAGAGAAGAACATGGGACGGAGCACTGCAGCGCCCTGGGCATCTTCTTGGTTTGGACCGCAGAAGTAGTAGCACTGCTGCGCGTTCGGGGAACTCTTCTTGCCGTGTTGTCAAAGTGAAGGTGGAAGAGGAAAACATAAAATGGTAGTCGTGGTCGATTGGGCCCTCTTTACATATAACCGCTTCAAAGAGCTGGTTGTGTGTCCTTCCTGTCTGTCTACCCCTCTGCCCCCACGCCTCCCAAAGTCTCGGGGAGCGGCACAGAGGAGCGCACGCCCCGGGCCAGCCTCCCCGGTCGTGAAACGCAGGAGCTGGGAGGAGGAGAGGAGACAGCACCGCCCCTAAGGTTCTAGCACGAGTTTGCGAGTTAGAGCGGTTGGAACACAGAACTATGATATAGTACCTGTTTCTATAGAGCCAACTCACTGCTTCGCCAAAGTTATTACAGAGTAGCAGCTGCGGTTTAATACAGCTACAGCTGTACAGCTAAAACTATACATGGATACAATTTAGGCTTATCTCTTTAAATGCCTTTTTGGATTATGCATACTCAAATAATACTTTAATAGTAAAACAATAAGGTCAGAATATATGGGCTATATATTTATAACCTATTAATGATCATATGACCCACAATCAAAATACTTCGTTTACGATTTAATAAAGGACATTCAATAATTGTATTATGAGTAGGCTGTGGCTCCAGGCCAAATTTAAAGCAGAGGTAAAGATCATAGTCATTAAACATATCGAACCAGGTCTTTTGACTGTGTGTCACTATGTTTTGGGGGAGTTTAAAAACAAAGCAACTCACCATTTTTTAAATATAATTTTCCAGTTTATTCTAAACGTTTCTTGGAGGCTATAACAATTGTTTAGTCTAATTAATAACCATTTCAAACCGTTAAAACCAAGCCACATAAAAAAATAGCACCAATAACCGCAATAGCCCTATGTAGTAAAATAGATAATGCTCGTGAACCGAATAAACCGATTGATACATGATGATGATTATATATATAATGTGTTTAATGTGTATAGTGTGTATATAAATAAATAAATATATACATTTATAATTTATAAACAATATTTACAAAAACAATCGACTGTTGAGACAGTTAAACAGTCTTCATTCGGCTCCCAGAACTAGATAGTTTGATTAAATACGGTTTTAAAATGTAGGTTTTGAGCAAAAACTACGTTGGCAGCTGTGTAGATTATAAAGAAATATCATATTACAGAGATATGTTCCATAATGCTATCCCTAAGTGGGTGCAAGTGGAGGGGGAAGTGGACGCATGAGACTTGTTTTGAACACTAGGCGTACTAAGTTCAAAGTTAAATGGTCAGTGGCTCGGGCTGATCTGCTGGGGCCCCTCTTGGTTATTTTTTTTGTGTGGTTTTTTTTGCAGGGAAGATGAAGCCTACACGTGGAACGCCGCACCTATAAATTAAACGAAGTTTCTATGCAGATGTTCGTGGAGAGAAAGTGGTGTAATTTCTGTGGGAGGAGGAAGGCAACCCAGGAGTGCGGCATTATCTCAACGATGAATTCACCATGACCCGGTGCGCCAAGCCCGCTCCGGGCTGTCCTGTTTCTGCAAGAGCGGTCGATTAAGGTCTTATGCGGTATAAATGCTCAATTAGATCCGAATATGTCTACATTTCAACATTCGGAACTGAAACGATATTTGCCGCCACGAAAAAAAATAATGCGACCACTCCTGGTCCAATAATTACGATTGGATGTCACGTTAAACAGGAATGTGCAAGACATTTAGCCTACAGGACATGGCAGAATCCACGCCACATATCGACGTCAAACCAGCAGTTCTGAGATCCGATCATGCATTTCAATAAACAACAACAATGTAGACAAAAACATTTTTTTTTAAGAAGAATCAAAACATGAAACTGGGATTGTCCCATTTCATAGGCCTAGCAGAAATGCATGGGCCACACGATAGGCCTACCACTTAACTTTAGGCTGCTTTAAACACAAGTATATGAAATGGTATCGTTTGTGTGCGCTTTAATTGACTGTAGCCTACCGGCGGCAGACGCTGTGTTATGTAGCCTATAGGCCTACCAAATAGTTAATTGAGTAACAATGTGTTACTGGCCTATCGCGACACGATGTTGAGATAGTCGTGGTGTTAGATCAGCGGGGAATGGTGGCGCTGTCTGGGAGGGGTAGCCATATCTGCTGCGATCTCCTCTTCCAAAGGCCATCGTTTACTTACGAGGCCTCCTCGTCCAGCCGGCGTGTGAGAACTTGACGAGTATTTTCTGACGGGTAAGCCACCCGTTGTTCCAGGAGAAGTCGAGTTCTTCAAAGCAACGTGATTAGAATAGTGAAAGACTATTTACCATGTTCTACTCTGAGTGTTTCACTCTGTTCTATTTCACTCAGCTTATAATGTATGCAGACACTATCGGACCGAAAATTTAACAAATCCAAGGCTATTATCCAATAGGGGTACTTTTTATTTATTTAATTAAGCACATTCAACAAATATTTTGTTCTCATGCCTAACGCGTTATAGGCCTACGTTTGCTTGGGTAGCCTATAACGCGGCATGATGTAAACTGACTGATCATAAATCGGAATCAAATTGCGTTGGTTAACTTATCCTGTTGTGGGTAGGCTGAGTTGTGCCAATACTGCCATCTCGTGGAATATTTGTGAAGTAAACGAAGTCTACGTTAACGGACCACTTTAAGTGCAGTAGAGCAACACGATTATATTAAAACTACTCCATATCAACGTGCTCAACAAGACCTATTCATGAACAATCGGTGTATTATTTCAGTAACTGTCCACCCCTGCCCGGCATACACAAGGCCAATACCGAGAACCACACACCCTTTTTGCATTCTGTACCAAATAGTAGGTCATGATACGGCAGGATATGCATACCTAATTTATTTTGCCGTGGCTGCAATCTATTTTTAGAATAAAGGTGCGTCCATGACGTTATTCTACGTCACTGCGTTAACATGAGCATACAAATACGCTTGATTTTATGTATTTTTTTTTCAAAAAGTCTAAATATCCTCTGTCGTTATTCTACGCTGCTGCCCACCCAGCTGTTCCCGGTGCACGCACGCGCGCACACACACACACACACACACACACACACACACACACACACACACACACACACACACACACACACACACACACACACACACACACACACACACACACACACCACGTGACACTGCGCTCACCCGAGTCCCCCAGTGGCTCATTCAGCATGATGGCTGCGGATGCTGCGGCTGCCTACCGCTTCCCGCTCTCCATCCTGCATCCTCACGGGGTGTCTCTCCTCTTCCTGCTGGCCGTGCTCTCCTCCTCCCTTCCGGCCACGACAAGGGCACTGCTCGGCGTCCGACCGGAGGACACTGAAAGCCAAGAGATATCCGTCCGGGATGGGATGCTGACAGCCACCGAGGGGACCCGCTTCATGCTGAGGGTGTACTACTCCGTATCTCCGGTAACACAGCAGCATCCCCTAAACCTGAGTAGTACAACCAGACGTAGAACGGAAGGAGTTCAGGCCGCACCGTGGATCGCTTTTATCGAAGAACCGGAGGGGGACAGCGGCCATGAAGAAAGGCAACTTCTGCCAAAAGTGAATCCCTGCGTGGTGGAGAACGCCCGCAGCTCTGATATTGAATTGCTGGGCTCCTTCAAGTCCTCGTCCAGCCAGAACTCCGTTCTGGTCGAGCTACTGGCCAAAGACCTGCGGCGAGGCGAGGCGGTTAAACATTACTCCATGTGCGCTTTCGACGGGACGAAATGGGAGCATTTTAGCACCAGGGACTTTTGGTTAGCGGTGGTGGAGAGACCTCCGCAAGCGGACCTCTGGCTGCAAGCGGGAGTTTCCGTGCTGTTGTTAGCACTTTCGGCGCTCTGCAGCGGCCTGAATATCAGCATGCTCGCCCTGGATCCCGTGGAGCTCCGCGTGCTTCAGAACAGCGGCACCGAGAAGGAGCAGAAATACGCGCGAAAAATCGAATCTGTGCGTAAACACGGAAACTACATCTTGTGTACAGTGGTGCTGGGCAACGTGTTCACCAACACGTGCTTCGTGGTCTGGATGTGTCAGATTTTGGGAATGACCGTAATCTCAACTGCTTCGTGTACTTTCGGCATCTTCTTTATAGGTGAGATTCTCCCCCACTCGGTGGCCTCCCGCCACAGCCTCGCGATCGCCTCCAAGACGCTGTGTGCCACGCGCCTGCTGATGTTGCTGTTCTTCCCTATCGCCTACCCAGTGTCCAAGATCCTGGACATCATGTTGCACCAAGAGATCAGCAACTTCTACACGCGCGAAAAGTTGGTAGCCATGTTACGTGTGACGGACCCATACCATGACCTGGTGAAAGAGGAGCTGAACATCATCCAGGGGGCCCTGGAGCTGAGGACAAAGACCGCGGAGGACGTGTGCACGCCCCTGTCCGACTGCTACATGCTTTCCTCGGACGCTACGCTGGACTTCTGCACCATGTCCGACGTCATGCAGAGCGGCTTCACGCGCATACCCGTGTACGAGAACGAGAGGTCCAACATCGTTGACATTTTGTTTGTCAAAGACCTGGCGTTCGTGGACCCGGACGACTGCACGCCCCTCAAGACCATCACCCAGTTCTACAGGCACCCCATGCACAGCGTGTTCAACGACACAAAACTGGACGTGATGCTGGAAGAATTCAAACGAGGTAACCTGTTGGCCACTTTTGGGTTCATGCTATTTGGTCGGCTGCCTGGGATCACATACAAGACCTCCCCAAACTTTACTGAATGAATTATAACATGATTCAAGGTTATCCTCAAACAGTTTAGTACCATTTGTCACCGTTGCTTGGATGTCTATGAAGATAATGGCAGGCCTACTAGAGAGTGATGGTAGAGACAAGCATCTGGAGACTAAACAGTCCCACTCGTGACCTCTATGAGAAGAGGCATTATTTCCATTATGTCAGTATTTCCTTCAGTCGTTTTTATTATTTTAATTATTATAATTATGGTGCAAATGAAATGTCAGCATCGCTTAAGTTTTGTAGTAAGATTGATAGAAAATGATTTCAGGAACATTAGAGGTCCATGGAGGATAAAGGCATCCTCTATGTGTGTGCTCACACACATACACAAACACACACACACATTGACTCACTTTCACACTGTCACACTCATACACTGAAAGTTGGAGAAGGATGTTGCATCTCTCTTGCATTAATCAGAGATACGTTTCTCAATTCACACTCTCCACCTTATATCTTTGTTAAAGACATTCAACTGGACAACAGCTCTGTCTGAAATAGTCTGAAGTTCTCCACTGATTGTTAGTGCTACACAAGCCCAAACAGAGCCATTGCGATTCTGTATTTGATTGTGGCTGTTGATTTAATTCCCAGGACTGTGTCGTCCAATTCCGCAGGGATTTAAAAGGCATATCTTTCCTCCATTGAGAAGGACACACAGTGAGTGTGTGTGTGTGTATATGCATGTGTATGTGTGTGTGCATACTTGTGTTTGTTCAAAAGAGAGAATGTTTCTATGAATGACTACAATGCTGTGGCATTGATTCCTAACGCTTCTCTGCACACACTGGTCATGCAGCACTTGCCACGTGTGTGTTGTCATTACTCGTTGTGCTGCGTATGATAATATGCTTATTCCCTGATGAATGTCTATGATAGAATCATAGGTGAACACAGAGGCATTTAACATCTTTCATACACCTGATTACACCGATCAAGACTTAGCTCAGTGTGACCTTTTCAAAACCCAACCCTTTACTATGTAGCTCTCTCCCCCTAGCTCTCCTCTCCTCACCCACCCCTCCCCTCCCAGCTCCCTCATCCCCACCACCACCAGTGGTGAGGCTGCACTTTCAGGCCACTACTACTGTGCTGATACTGCCTGGTGACAGCCTGCTTTGAAACCCCCCCCCCCCCCCCCCCCCCCAATCCATCCTTGCAGGGAGCCTCAGTGCTAACCCGCTGAGGCAGCATAAAAAATTCAGCCCCAACCTTTCCCTTCCCCCTCATCTTTCCCCCTCCATCCCTCCATCCCTCCATCCCTCCATCCCTCCTTCTTACCTTCTGCCTCTCCTCTCCTCTCCTCTCCTCTCCTCTCCTCTCCTCTCCTCTCCTCTCCTCTCCTCTCCTCTCCTCTCCTCTCCTCTCCTCTCCTCATCCTCCACTCGCCTCTCCTCTCCTCTCCTCCCCTCTCCTCTGTGCTGGTGTGTGGATTATAAATAACCCCGGTGCTCAGAGATCTACCCTGACAAGCTATGCCAGCTCAATAATGACAAGTGCAAAGGGCATCAGCTGATATATGCGTGTGTGTGTGTGTGTGTGTGTGTGTGTGTGCGTTTGTGTGTGTGTGTGTGTGTGTGCTTGCGTGTGTGTGTGTGTGTGTGTGTGTGTGTGTAGACATGAGGCAATAGAGATAGCATCGTTTTCTTTGCACCAATGACGATCTGTGTCATCAATTGTAAACATATAAGATAGATAAGATAGATACACAAGCACTACGGTGTGCAAGATACCCCACATAGCACACACACACACACACACACACACATTGAAATCTAGAGCGCCATCAAACCAGATGGCATGTGAGGCATCTGTGTATTTAAGATTCAAAATAATGATGCACACACATCCACCTGTGCACACACACACAAACACAAACACACACAGGCTAATCACTCGCTTGTAGCCATTCATATCGAGGCCAGCCATTAGCTGCTGTGAGCATGGTAACAAATGTTCTTGGGGCTGCACCGCCCCCAACAGCAGCTCAGACATACAGATAGACTGGGTTAAAACGTCAGGTGGGCATGTCACTTCCCATTCCCAACAAGACACATATATACATGTGTAACACGCATAGTCACACAATACAGAGAAACAACAAAAATTGTTTGCGCTGAGGATGAGTGTGTGGTGGGGGGGGGGGGGGGGGGGGGGGGGGGGTGCTTGCCTGAAGGGGGAACATCAGAGAATAACCACATGTGACAGGGACATCCGTGTGAGTCCCACACTGCTCTTGGCTCTGTGTGTTTGTTTGTGTGTGTGTGTGTGTATTTGTGTGTGCGTGTGTGTGCCAGTTCTTTCTGACTGCATGCCTTGCCAGGCAGTGTGTGTGTGTGTGTTTTGTGCATGCATCTTTCTGTGAGTGTATTTGTGTGTGTGTGTGTGTGTGTATGTGCTTGCATCTTTCAATGTGTGTGTATGTGTGTGTGTGTGTGTGTATGTTCATCTTTCTATGTACGTATGTGTCTGTTTGTGTGTGTGCGTGCATCTTTCTATGTGTGTGTGTATGTGTGTGTGTTTATCTTTCTATGTGTGTGTGTATGCGTGTGGGCCAGTTCCTTCTGACTGCATGCCTTGCCAGGCACTGGCAGTGTGTGTGCGTGTGTATATATGCATGCATATTTACCCACGTGTGTGTGTGTGTGTGTGTGTGTGTGTGTGTCTGCCCTCGCGTGCCACTCTGTGAGGCCGTTACGTAACATACGAGTGATGTAATGCAATGCTCGAAACATCAGACACTGTAGGCTCATCTACGTCCTCTCTTCGCACCTGAGCTCTTCAGAACAAATAATGTGACCAGACAACCTCTACGTCTGTCTGTCTGTCTGTCTGTCAGGCGGTCCTGCTTAACTGATTGCTGCCTGTGAGTCAATCAGCACTCTTGTTGTTGCCGGGATTAGAGCGGATGATCCATTTGATCCTCTGGCCGTGATCTCCCCCTGAATCAGACCATCTCTTATGAGTCTGTTGTGGGAATATAAGGTTGAATGTAGGGGTGTGTGTGTGTGTGTGTGTGTGTGTGTGTGGCCGGTGGGGGGGGGGGGGGGGGGGGGTTAGACTTGCAGGCATATTTATGTGACATGACGAGGATAGATAACTGATTTCATTACGACATCATGCACGCTGATGTCATGATCAACAAGATTACATCGGCATCACTTTGCTGCAGTGATTCCGATTTTATTTTTTCAATCATCATTGCCAGAGTTAGGTTTGGCTGTTACTGATGTAGTGTTTATTTACGTCAATTACGTCACAGGCAGGGGGTTTAGCAAAAGCCAAACAACGGATGTTGAACTAACGATTACATCTCCCATAAAGAATGGAGATGAAGACAACACATACAAAAGTAATGTGTGTGTGTGTGTGTGTGTGTGTGTATGTGCGTGGGTGTGTGTGTGTATGTGCGTGTGTGTGTGTGTGGATGGGGGAAGGGGGGGGGGGAACAGCACAGGCAATCAAGTCAGCAGATGCAGGCAAACCCAAGCAGGTTCCGTAATGCCAGTGTTTATATAAGAACCAAGACCTCCTCACTGTCAAAATGTCTCACTTAATCTCCATTTGCTCATTCCTGCACTGTCTGAGTCACAACTCAGACACACACAGACACACGTACAAACACACACACTAAACATCCAAACATTTACACTTTCAAAATGAATGTGGGTCTTCTTCATCTTGACTAAACAGGGCCTTGCTGAAGCATCTCTAATGCGTCTGTTGGCTATTTGTATCCTGTTCCTGTGGCCTCTCAACCCTCCGTTTTTGAGCACATAGTATTTAGCAAACAAAAATAGCCTTAAAAGCTCCCACACCTCTCCTACCACCACCACCATCGTCACCATCTCCATTGCCTACCCCTCACCACCTTCACCACATTACCACCACCACTGCCACCTCCATCAACACTTCCACCACTGCATCACTAACACTAACACCACCACCCCCACCATCATCACCTCCTCACCACCACCACCACCACCACTCACATATTGTTCTAACCTCCCCCCTCCAGGGATGTCCCACCTGGCCATGGTGCAGACAGTGAACAGTGAACACCACCTCCATCATCACCTCCACCACCCCTAACATGTTGTCCTCACCTCCCCCCTGCAGGGAAGTCCCATCTGGCCGTGGTGCAGAGGGTGAACAGCGAGGGCGAGGGCGACCCATTCTACGAGGTCATGGGCATCGTGACCCTGGAGGACGTCATTGAGGAGATCATCAAGTCGGAGATCGTGGACGAGACCGACCTCTTCAGTACGTTAAGCGCTGGAGGGAGAGGACTGTTGAGTGCCAGGGTGCATTGTGGCTTGGGCTCTTAATTATTTATACTGTAGAGTCCATTCAAACATCCTACTGTAAATGGACTACGATGCGTTTGTAGAATCCGGGGAACACTTGGACCTAGAGAAGTGAAAATATTAATCGTTTTACTGTTGGCTCAATAATAGGGAATGGTAATGTGGTTAACGTTGATAGCATTTCCGATATTCATAAACTGCAATTGATAGATTAATCTATACCGATTAACGTGACATCCTTGTGTCATTTTCACCTATGAACAGTGCCACAAGGAACGAAAATACATGCACAAACTCTTGATAGTTAATATCAGCCATTAATATCTGCCTCTTCATGTCATATATGAATAACATTTTTTTTTAAATATTACACATTAGTGCTGATATCGGCTGGTGTACATCGGAGGAAACTAGCTCGGTGCGGCCCATGTTAATAGGATAGCTGAGTATGATAAAGTACTTTCTCTCCCTGCTGTCCAGCTCTCTCCCAACCATATTGATCCCACTTCCTCTCCCATAATCCCACCGGTGGTCCCACATCCGTGCTAATGCATAATTAATTACACTGAACAAACGATCTAATCCTGTTGATAATCACCCCAATCAGATCAGCTTTAATTGGCAGAGACAGGGAGAGAGTGAAAGAGAGAGGGTGAGAGAGAGGGTAAAATAAAGGGATAGAGAGAAAGAGGGAGAGAGACAGAGAGGGAGAAAGAGAGACATCCCAGACTCTCATTTTATGAATAATCAAGGTTCTCCTCATCTTTGTTGTTTGATTTTAATGGGATTTTCCTAGCAATTAGACTGCATGCTTGTAGATGCTTGACATACATACTGTGGTCTATTTTCAGCCCTTGCTCTTAATGCCTACAACAGTGAAAGTATAGTTCCAGAAATCACCCAGCTGCCGTGCATTGTATGTGCACATATACGTGTGTTCATGTGTGTGTGTGTGTATGTGTGATTGTGTGAGGTCAGAATATAGCACCATCCCTCCGGATCCTCCGCTGTAGCCATTTATAACAGCAGCTGTTCTCTGTGGGAAGCAGTCACCAACCGATTACCGCTCACACAGAGCACTGAATATTCTGTCAATATAGAACAGATAATTTATTTATGAAATATACTCTGCAAATCACCCTCCTTCCATCCACTACTGCCCGAATGCCTTTAAGCACGGCATTACCTCATCATCCGCCCATCCCCCACTATGATCATCATCATAAGGATGTCAAAATGCCAAGTGGCTGATTGATGAGTGCTAATATGTAGCATGTACATCAGTATATATAGGATAAGACGGAATGCCATTCTCAGATGGGAAATAACGGGTTCACAGCAGTCATAAAAAGTTACATAAATCTCAATTAAATTTAAATAACACTAATAATATGTAGTTAGTATATAGTATAGTATATATATATATAGTATACATATGAGTATGTATACAAGAAGTATATACTGTATTAATGTTGGTGGTATGGGCGTATTCCCAGCTGATAACCAAAGTATATATTAGTAGTATATATGAGAATAACATTACATTAGTGTATATATAGATACATACTGTATTAATGTTGGTGGTATGGGCATATTCCCAGCTGATAACCAAAGTATATATTAGTATATGAGTATAACATTACATTAGTATATATACTGTATTAATGTTGGTGGTATGGGCGTATTCCCAGCTGATAACCAAAGTATATATTAGTAGTATATATGAGAATAACATTACATTAGTGTATATATATATACATACTGTATTAATGTTGGTGGTATGGGCATATTCCCAGCTGATAACCAAAGTATATATTAGTATATGAGTATAACATTACATTAGTGTATATATATATATATATATATATATATATATATATATATATATATATATATATATACACTGTATTAATGTTGGTGGTATGGGCGTATTCCCAGCTGATAACCAAAGTATATATTAGTAGTATATATGAGTATAACATTACATTAGTATTTATATACTGTATTAATGTTGGCGGTATGGGCGTATTCCCAGCTGATAACCGCACCAAGCGGCGTGTGTCCAACCATGAGAGGAAGCAGCAGGACTTCTCCATCTTCAAGCTGGCGGAGAACGAGCTGAGGGTCAAGATCTCCCCCCAGCTCCTGCTGGCCACACACCGCTTCCTGGCCACAGGTGAGCATGTGTGTGTGGGTTTAGAATGCGCTTCACCTGCCGGATTAGATTTACCATAGAAGATCATGATGGCTTTACAGAACAAGAAGCTATAGTCGTTGACTTTTGGTTGTGTGTGTGTGTGTGTGTGTGTGTGTGTGTGTGTGTGTGTGTGTGTGTCTGACGTGTTGACCCTCCAGAGGTGGAGCCCTTCAGGCCGTGTTACCTGTCTGAGAAGATCCTGCTGAGACTCATCAAGCACCCCAGCGTGGTTCAGGAGCTCAAGTTCAACCCCAAGAACAAGCGCTGCCCCCAGCACTACCTCTTCCAGAGGAACAAGCCCGTAGACTACTTTGTCCTCATACTGCAGGTAGCATGCTAGCTTAGCTCAGTACTAGCTTAGCATAGTTTAGCTCAGTACTATTCCAGCATAGCGCCTTACTAGTATTGTATAGCTCAGTACTCGCTACACTCAGTATTAGCTTAGTTTAGCTCAGTACTCGCTTATCTTAGCGCAGCACTTGCTTCGCTAAATACTAGCCTAACTAAGCTTAGTAGTAGCTCAGCATAGCTCAGTACTAGCTTAGCTTAGCGCAGCACTAGCTTTGCTAAGTACTAGCCTAGGTTAGCTCAGTACTAGCTCATCATTGCTCAGTTCTAGCTTAGCCTAACTCATTACTAGCTGAGCTCAGTCCTGTTGGTATATCAAATCCATATTTTTTGTGTTTAATTATTTATTAAATCCACTTAACGTGAATTCAGATACATGTCATTAAGGAGCAGATAGAGGTTAGGCATCTTGCAACCTATAGGTTAGGATGTGGATAATGGGGGAAACAAACCAGTGCCTTTCACCTGGGAGTCGAACACCCATAGTTACTACATCATCCTGCCCTATTTGTTTTAACGTGACAAAATAGTTGCAACTGCCAGTGGGCTGGTATTTACTCCAGTGGTTCTATGTATTTTGTGAACATATGGCTGATATCTACACTGATACCTTCCGTGTTCAGAGGCCCTAGCTAACGGTGTGTGTGTGTGTGTGTGTGTGTAGCTAAAGCATGTCCTTCACCTCACAGGGTCGGGTGGAGGTGGAGATCGGTAAGGAGGCCCTGAGGTTTGAGAACGGAGCCTTTTCTTACTACGGCATGCCTTCCCTCGTCCCTCTGCTGCCAATCAGTAAGTAAATGAAGATGTCAACAGTACTTGATGATGTCAGTGATGTTGACAGCGATTATGATATTACAAAAATGACTAAGAACATTATTATCAATCATGATAATAATGTTGAATGTGTTGATGATGGTAATCACAGCAATTATGAACATTCAACTAACAACAGCTGAGGCGTTAGCATTGAGGTTGATTAATAATTATAACACTTTTTTCACACATAGCGTAAGTAGGTGTACTGTGATTCTGGGAGTGAAACAGGGCCCAGGGGAAATCTGCCTGAATATTAATTCGAAGTAATAATTTTGATAGAAAGATTTACCCTGAACAGGACTATATTAAAGCAGGCCAAGAGTGATTAGCAGGGGCCTGTTCCCACTGGATTCCCTCCAGCACTCCCTGCCTGGATCTGTGTGTTTAAACATGTCAACGTTTTAAACATGAGTTTGACTATGTTTTAAGTCTAACTCTGCATATGTAGCTCAAAGACTCAAGAATTGATATTTGGCAGATCCCCTAAGGTTTGAACAAACAAAGAATCATCAGTGTCATTTGGCAGAAATATTATTAAGAATGCAAATGAACAAATATTGAACATTACCCCATTAATCCAATGTTAGAAATTCAAATGTAATGTTTAAAGCCGTACTTACCCTGCAGCCATATTTACTTAGTCATCAATGTTAAGCTGGAATGGGCGTGTTCACATATTGGATCACAATAGTTGATTGGCCAGCCCAAGTGCCACCTACGACTAAGTCTGGACATGCCACTGAAACAGGCCTGACGATGCTAAAAGCACTGACAGTGAGTGCTCTCCTCGCCAGTCCACAGGTGCAGCTCCCGAAGCAGTATCCTGAACCAGTCAGACTCCATGCTGAGTGGTGGAAGCGTGGGCCACCTCAGTACAGGAGGGGGAGGAGGAGGAGGAGGAGGAGGAGGAGGAGGAGGAGGAGTAGTCTACCTGCCCGACTACTCGGTCAGACAGCTCACAGACCTGCAGATCATCAGGGTAAACACATAAACACAGAGCACCACGCAAAACAGACACATAGTACATAAGTGAACGTAAGCAATGCATGTAGACTCGACTTACAAGAGAGGGTGGGAACAATTAAAGCCTACATTTTAAAATGGTGCAGCTATGCTACAACAAGAAAAAGAAGCCAGTAGCCATAGTAGCCCTAGCAATCAGAACACAAGCTAGTGTTTTCTTTTTTTTATCACTGAACTTCATTTTCTAATTAAGTTAGTTCCTCTTTATTAAAGGATTGAGGCCATAATCCAACTATTACTGCTCTCTTAAGCAGCCCTCATTAAATCGTCCAACATTGCCCAGAAGGTTAAATCTCTCTCTCTCTCTCTCTCTCTCTCTCTCTCTCTCTCTCTCTCTCTCTCTCTCTCTCTCTCTCTCTCTCTCTCTCTCTCTCTCTCTCTCTCTCTCTCTCTCTCTCTCTCTCTCTCTCTCTCTCTCTCTCTCTCTCTCTCTCTCTCTCTCTCTCTCTCTCTCTCTCTCTCTCTCTCTCTCTCTCTCTCTCTCTCTCTCTCTCTCTCCTTTGATTTGTCCTAATCCCCATTTTAAACCCAACACAGAGATCCTCGCCCACTCTATCTCTTCCTCATCCACATATTTATCCTCTTTTTTAATTCAAAAAGGTTAAATGACATTCAGTTCCACCGTGAATACTTAAAACATGAATGTTGGATTTACCTTCTCCTTCCCCACATTCTATGCATATACACCCCTTATTTAAATACAAACCCTCATCCTATACATACCACTCCTGTTATTCATATACATATGTATAAACATAAACATACTTCCTTACATTGTGAGTTTGAGCTACTGTAATCAGGGTGAAGGCTTAGCCTCCCTAGAGGTGCCCCCAAAAGGTATAGCATGTCATTTATAGGAGCGGCCATTTCAACTGAAACTGCGAACCCGGTCGTGCTGTTTCACATTGCAATTGTGCATTTGCATGTATAATATTTTCGTCTCTTTTAAAAAAAAAATTGTTTATGTCTTTATTGTTACATGGTTTATACAAACTGCCCCTCAGGAACATTAAAGACATACCGTACTATTCCTCTACCATATATGCATATAACTAGGGATGCACCGATTAATGGGCCGTTTTGGTATCGGCCAATATTCTCCTTGTTGACTGCCATTGGCCAATCTGCAAATAAGATGACATTCACAGATGGCAGTGGCTGATATTTTTAACAATTAGAATCCTTATCATGTGAAAGAAGGTTAACTTGAGGGTTGTCTCATAAATTTGTATGATTTAATTTGGCTCATTCAGAGATAGTCCAATGAAGGGCTGGAAGACTTTAAAACAGTTGCTATTTCCTTATAATGAAGATTCCTTTTTTTCCGCACAAAAGGGCTATTGGCCTAATTCTTATTTTAAACATCGGTTATAGGTATCAGCCCAGAATTTCACAATGGGTGCATCCCCTTATAGACAGCCCTTTTTTCACTTGAACACACTTGCCCCCCCCACCCACCCTCCAGATCTCCAGGAGCCACTACCATAACGCCCTGACCGCCAGCAGGATGGACTGCTCCCCCCTGACCCCCGAGCCCTTTGACACCACCGCCCTGGACGCCAAGGGGAGACCCCCCATCCCGGAGACCCGCTCCCACAGCATCGCCCTGCCCCTCACCCACGCACACACCCGGCTGGGCCTGGCCCGCCTCGCCCACCTGCACCCCACCCACGCCGGCCTCCGGAGCACCTCCCGCCTCCACAAGGGGAACCGCATCGTCCGTATGTGGCGAGAGAGAGGATTGATCATAATTAATAACCATATTCTGCCAAAATAGGACGACTCCTCAGTTACAGGGATAAAAGCCTTGCAAGACACAGGGAGCTTAATATAGGAGTCCCATGTTTTTCAAAAACTGAGTCATGTTCCTGCATGATTGGTGTGTATGACTCATTGTAATTGTGTATGAATCATTCACTATTCAAGTCAGTCGAGTTCAGTCATTTAGCAGATAATATCAGATAAATTGTATTGAGGAGCAGAGAGGGGTGAGGCATCACAGGTAGACACTCGGCCATTCGGGATCGAACATAGTACCTTTCCGGTTGAGCATTGAATGCCCTGGCCACTACACTGGCTACAGTGCTAAAGCTATTGATATTCAAGTGTACGGATGCCGTTTTCTCCCAATTAAACACATTCAGCGCAGCACACCCACCTGGCCAGCTCACACCATTGACTGCGTGGTTAACCTTGACCTAACCTTCCAACAGGCAGCAAGTCAGATGGGCAGCGGAGCCCCAACGACTCGGTGTTCCTCCACATGGACGAGATACCGTTCATCCACGAGGACCGACCGGAGGGCAGCCAGGACCAGGGTGAGGGGAAGAGAATCACACACACACACACACACACACACACACACACACACACACACAACCAGAAGAAAAGCCAATGTATGTCTAAAATGTGACAATAACAAGAGAATCATAGTGACATACAAAATAAAACCAGAGCGGCGGTTGGCTGCACAGTAGCAGGGAAGAATGGGAGGGAAAATTAATGGAAATCGTTGGAAAATTGATTTCAGGGAGTTGTTGATAAGGAAAACGGGCTAATTAGGGAGGAACGGAAATGTCCACTATAAATGACAACGTTTAGATTATGGCTTGTAATACAAAACAGTTTGTAGGGGCAGATTTACTGCATCCTCTATTTAAATGCAGATCATGTCCTTTTTTGTTTCTCTCTGTGGACAGACGCCTTTCCGTGCATCAGCTCCTTCTCTCTCTCCAGCTCCGAGGAGACGATCGGGAAGAAGATCCTGCGCAAGATAAGTGAGTGGAGTGATTTGTCATGAGCTGGTGCGTCAATACACCCACACACACACACACACACACACACACACACACACACACACACACAAACAGACACACACAGAGCTGTACCCAAACTTTCCCCGTCTGACATCGCAACCAGGTATCTTAGCAACAAGGCTACAGTTCTGTCTCCCTCACCAGTCAGTGAACACACTCTGCTGCAGATGTTGTTGCTGTTCTGAATGAGTCAATAAAAAAAATAACCCAGTATAACCTTGCATGAATACAATGCCATTCAATTGTAATTGCTGGCGCTAGAATGAAATGTGAGTGTGAGATCCACAAGGTTGACCTGCAGTTGATAAAAAATGTAACAACTTGAGGATAAGTGAGATTGCTTTTCCAATGTGTTTTGAAGTTTGGTCTCTGCTTCTGGTACCCTAGGTAACAAGGCGAGGAAGAAATCGTACGACGGAGACAGAAATTTGGAGGAGGGCTCGGAACCGGCGCCGGTGAACAGCTAGCAGAGTGCTAGCATCAGTGCAATAACGCTACAATGCTATATCAAGAGGGAGGAGAGAACGAGGAGTACATTTCTGTCCATCGAGCCTAACCCCTTACCCTCTGTAGGTGCAGTGATAACACTCAGGTCCCCCCTATGAACTTTAAACACCATCTCCGGGACGTCCACCTTCGCTGCAGTATTTAGTCAGCCAATAGGGGCCGCACATGAGACGGTGACAGACCAGATCTCAGCAGATCCACGTCGCCGTACAGTGCACTCAAGTCCTGCCATAAATGCTCTGATATAGATCTCAATAGCTATTTGTTTGTATGCATGAAGCAGATCTGACCCTTTGGAACCTCAAATAGCACTGGAGTTCAGAAAAGGTAAAGGGGAGTCATGTTATTTTATTTTCTAGCTCTATTCCCTTACCCTGAGAAATGTTGACAACGATCACACAATCTCTACCAAGCAAAGAGTTTCTTACACAAACACTGACGGTTGTTACTGGTCAGGCTACGCTGTAGAAGTCTAGTCACACTTTAACTGAACTTTGTACTTTCTAATGCCTTTTCGAACTTGAAATAGGAAAAAGGCACTGAATGCTTTGTGCTTTCAGCTCCAAATTTACCAGCACAAACAAAACAACCAGTAGATAAGCTACACTTCACATATGTGTCAATATTCACCTCACCTCCTGTCATACATTTTTACAGGAGACAGTAAAATAATATTTATTGATGTGTAGCCCATTGAGACCTTGTGGGTAATTTAAGTAGTTTACTGTTTACAAATACTTTATGATCATAACATTGTTACTACCATTGCAAAATCTGGTTGCAATGGAAAGCTCACTAGTGCTATCAAAGATTACGAACCACTGCCAGCGAGACACAATAAGGTAGCCATGGCATCATTACACCAATAAATTAAAACACCTCTATAAATAATTTTGTATTAAAACTTTAAAAGCCATAGATTATTCACCACTTGCCAATAGTATTCTCTACAGAAAACCGATTCAGAAAAGGTCAACGTGCAATACTGAAAAAAAACATGCTAAAGAATGTCACTAAAAGATTATGATTGGTAATTTGAAATAACCAATATCTACCACATCAAATCTGCATATTAGTTACTTTAAGCCTCTTTGTCCATATAAACTGTTGTCATTCTGCAGACACACAAGGACATGACTCTCAACAGCCACTTAATGTGTCATGAAAGATTCCAAAGAAACATGTAGATATATGTATACATATATTTGGGTTGTGAGACACAAACCCATAAGGACCTTTACTCTGGCTGCTACGACACATATTCGCTGTTATCACAGAGCCCTGTACATACTCGCTCACAGTCACTGTTGGACACATGACAGCCCCACCCGCTGTTCCCTCAGACGAGATGGGACCATATTCCCCTCACAAGGGGGGATGACATCACTAAAGCACAGACAGGAGGAGCCAATAAGCTACAACCACTAGGGTTTCTGGTCACCAGGGCTACGGGTATAAAAAGAAACATTGGGGATTCAGGGACGTGCAGGCGAATTTATATTTGCATGCTGCCTGCACTAGAACAAAAAAACCTCTCTAGTATCCCTGTGTCTCTTTCTAGTTCTGCATGCTTAGGCAGAGGGCATGAAAATAATGATGGCAACATTGGACAGTCCACTTCAAACGCCCTCCTTCACCCCTTCTAGTCTCCCCCCTTCAAAATACAGAGGACAGGGTGCAGAGAATGAATTGTAATGAATTCTGCAGAGGATTCTAACACCATCAGGAGAAGATTACTCCTAATAGGAAGAGAAGGAAGGAAAATACTAGTGTTCAATAGGTCAATATTAGTAGTATAGAGGACAGATAAGGAAGCCCAGTAAGGACAAAAAGAATGTATAGGAACAAAAGTACTCGCTATTTAATGGTTGCTATTTACGCAAAAGGTGCACAATAGCCAGATGGTAGCAGGTATTTACGGTATATATATTTGTTTTCGAGAGATTTGAGTGGAGATCTAAGCCATTGCTTCATAGTTGATCTTTGAGCCAATTGAATAGCTTATCAGTTGTATTCTAGTTTGGGGGGGGGGGGGGGGGGGGTGGGCAACTTTGTCTACCAGAAGGCTAAGGTTTGAACAGCCTATCTCTGCCATTGTGCAATCCAGGACAGATAACCCAGCTGGAGAGTGATGCAGGGATGCAATATGACACACAATGACATCAACGTACTGCCCCCTTGTGCTACAACACACTACGCTATTCCGGTGAAGGCTATGAAAAAAGAAAAGATTTGAATGACCTCTGTTCAGCAGTTTATGTCAAACTCCTCCACGTAAACTTTTTGAATACCGAACAGGAAACTTTTTGAACCAACTCCCGAGTGAATAAATCCGAAGCACAATTTGTCCAGAGCTGAAAGCCAGAGGAAGCTTTTCATGTTTTGGCTTGGGAACATCTTTTCTATGTGTATGGACAAAGGCCAGAAGGTAGACACGATTATTATGACATTTTGTATAAACAAGAGACATTTAGATACATAAATTAATATAATATATAACAATACCAACAGATGAAGTACATCTCTTTATTCTAGATGGAAGATAATATGATCAATAAAAATATTGAAATATCGACTACTTGGTGTTTTTCCATATAGTTTGTAATGCATTTTATCATCTTAAACTCTACTCCCAATTCCAGCGTTAATGAAGACATGAAGAAAACAAATACTTACTAAATATTTATTTTTAAGTGCTTCATTATTTCACATTACACTGGTCTGGGTCACGTTCTGGGATTCACAGCATGATGCGGTTAGCCATAACCAGTTGGTTATACAGATACTTTATGCACTCTTTATACACAATAAGTGCTATGCTTCTTAAATACCAACCCTGCTGAACATTGACTTGGCACGGACAAGCTGCCCCAAAATGTCCCAACCTGAGATGTCACCTAATGTTAGGATAATTGGCACACAGATATCCTGCTCAAGAACTTAGGTCCCAATATAGGTATATCGATTTTAAAATGTGGTACTGGAGCCCACCCCTGAGGTTAAAACATCTGTTTGATAAATTATATTATTTAAACAATAAAATAAAATAAACAACAGTTTATTTTAAGACAATCGAGTATTGCCGATTTGATCGATCGCTCAACTGCTAGGTCATGGCAACCCAGATCAAGTCCATTTAGAATTTTCCTTCAAACTCCCAAATGTGATACTACAGCTGAGATGTGTTCGGCAAAAGCTGAACAAACAGTTTGTTCTCAGGCCAAGTATCCAAGTTAATTCAGCACCTTTGATGTTCAACATATTGCCTGGCGATGACACGCGACTAAACATGATCAACACTCGACAATATGTGAATCAATGGCTGCAGACTATAGCAGACCAACAGACCTTTTGTGCTCAAGCACCCTGTGATGTGCTTTGGTGTGTGTGTGTGTTAAAATATAAAAAACCTAATTCATTTCTACAGGTAAGCACCAATGAGCCTGTCAATTCCTCTGTGAATCAAATGGAGTGGCAGATCTACTGGTGGGGAAGTCGTGTGTGCTGATAGGAAATACACGTTTTAATTCGAGTTAAAAGCGCTGGGACATAAGATGAGCTTATGCCCCCAGGAGAAGTTCTGGAGGACTTATAAATGGGCCCCTTCATGAGCAAGAACCTCTACTGGACGCTGGTGACCGTCTGGTGGATGGACTGGGCCACGTAGTCGATGTTCTTGGTGGTCAGGCCGCACATGTTGATGCGACCGCTGGCCAGAAGGTACACATGTCTCTCCTTGACCATGTACTCCACTTGTTTGGCTGCAGGAGGAGAAGGGAGGACAGAGAGAGAGAGAGAGAGAGAGAGAGAGAGAGAGAGAGAGAGAGAGAGAGAGAGAGAGAGAGAGAGAGACAGAGAGAGAGAGAGAGAGAAAAAAGAAGCGAGAGGGAGAGAGACAGTTTCATTTATAATATATGTTCATCCTTAAGTTAATGATTAATTAAGTGTAATTGAACTTTCTAGAACTAGCAGTCACACACACACACACGATAAAGTATGAGAAGGTGTGGCAGTTGACACGGGGCCTGTCATGTACCCCCCGTGTTTTGGGTGCGTTTTGGCTCTCGTAGTTTGGTCATTGACTCTTTGGCATTCCATTATGAAGTACTAGACAAGCTGTTATGAAATCTCCTGGCCCGTTATCACAACAAATGTATTTTTTCTGTTTTTCTGAATTGTGTTTATTGCGACGTAAAATATTTATTTTTGGCGTTTATGTTGTTAAACAGGTGAATAATATGAATAATATATTTCATGGTGATAGGGTTTTGGGTGTGTTGGCTCTGTGTGTTTTGTACTTGGACTCTCTGACATTTCCTGATGAAACAGTGGACCAGATGTTGTGAAACATCACATGCCTATCACAAGCTGAGGGCCAACAGCAGCCAGTGATCGGTCTGTCCAGGTGTGCTTGAGCACTTAATTGAATATGATCATCTCCAACAGTATGAGCATATCATTAGTATGAGCTCACCCTATGCAAAGTAACACAAACACACAGTGTATTTCTAGTATGTTGATCTCCAACTTCTTCCAACAGGAGTATGAGTGAATATCAGCAGGAACCAGTTGGAGTCCCGCTCTGTTTTGTCATATCTCACCCTTGCTTTGTTTATCTGCTTAAATTGTTGATACCTTTTTTTCAATATTCATTAAAACCGTCATTATAGCATCCATCCAGCCCAAAAATTCATTTCATCATTCATTTGGGAAAAGAATGTGTGGGTGTGTGCGTGCGTGCGTGCGCAGCCGGTTCCGTATATAACTCACGGTTGAGGCCGGTGAAGCTAAACATGCCGATCTGCTCGGTGATGTGGTCCCAGGTCCCTGGGGTCCCCAGAGCCTGGAGCTTGGCCTGCAGCTGGGCCCTCATCAGCAGCACCCGGTCTGCCATGGTCTTCACGTTGCCCTTCCTGGATCCGCCAGGGACCACAGGACAACACACACACACACACACACACACATACAGTCATCAGGGTGTCTCTGCTACTGAAGTATTAACTGATGACGTATCATGACGGATCAGGTGCAGGCAGTTATTGGATTTCTGTCATATTCATTAGAGTCCTGCCAAACCATTTAAATCCTGCCACCTTCCAAGATCAATTCATTCACAAATCATGCATAGCAGTGATTTGGCGCAATTCATGCGAGTCAACAGCAGTATTCAAATCTGGATGAGTGCCCAGGTACTGATTAGAATCCTGCCAAATTAATTTGAAACTTGCCAAATGCAAATCCTGGAAACATTCAAATCCAACCCAATTCATTTAAATTAAGACAATTCTTAAACCCTTTTCGACAAATCCAGCCTTTTCCCAAAGACTCTTTGAAAAGGAAATCTAAAACATATTTTGGGCTGAATGTTCAAATAGGATAAGATTCATCAGTGTCCATATTAACAAAGAGATCATATAAACAATAGGTCTTTGGAGAAAGTTGTTTAGAATCTGAGAATCATTGATTTGGTATGACTCAAAAATGCAACCCTGCAGGATTCACATCAATGCAGCAGTATTCTTACGCAGTGCAGAGGATAGTCTAGTGGTTAGGGTGTTGAACCTCCAGCCAAAAAGGTACTAGGTTTGATCCTCATCCTCACACCCTACCTGCAGGCCTCCTCACCTTCCTGCTCCTTGTGTCAACTACGTCATCGGTCTGAATTTGAGTATGATAAATGTATTGTTTGACAAAACTACCCCACACAGTAGCTTAGGCGTACCGAAATAGTACACCTAATCAATGCGTTCATCTATCGGAACTCCGAAGCGCGCTCAATGACCCGGTGACGTCGGGTCAAACCACAGCATGCTGGGGGGGGGGGGGTGTAAAACTGTGGAGCTCACCATTCTTCGAAGAGCTCGGGGGTGCTGAGCGTGATGGCGACCAGCCGCGCGCCCTGGGACGGCGGGTTGGACCAGGTGGTCCGTACGATCTTCTCCATCTGGGACAGGACGCGCTGCAGGTTATCCGGGTCGCGCGCCACAATGGTCAGGTTGCCCACTCGCTCGTCTGATGGGAGACCGCACACGCTACACGCTAAAATGTCCCCGTTTGACCCTTGACCCCCATTCTATACAGATGGATAGTGTTTGTTGTCATTTCGTTCTTGAACATTCAGTCATGTGCAGGGAAATGTTCCACATTCATTTGTTTATTCGACCATGGACAAATAGTACTCTTAATAACCAATTCATAACATTACCGCACAGTTACACAGAGCTTATTCACTCAGTATGAATTCAATTCTAAATTATATGGAGGACATTTAGGGGGAAATTATATTGTATATTGTTCGTCAAAAAGGTTGTGTGAGAGAGAGCAAGAGAGAGAGTGAGTTCTCTATGTCTCTTACTGTAGAGGCCAAAGTTCTTGGAGAAGGACTGAGCGCAGAACATCTCGAAGCCCATGGAGATGAAGTAGCGGATAGCCCAGGCGTCCTTCTCCAGGTTGCCCGAGGCGAAGCCCTGGTAGGCCGAGTCGAAGAACACAAACAGCCTCCTCCTCTGGAGAGAAACACACAAGGTATGGTCACCACCGATCTCATTTCAATGTTTAATACAACTCAACTCGCCCTATTTTCCTTTAAATAGCAGTATCCTGTACATGGGCCAGAATAGAACAGTGTGTGACTGTGTGTGTGTGGGGTGAGTCAGTGTGCATGCGGGTGTGTGTGTGTGCGTGTGAGTAAGTGTGCGTGTGCCATACCATCATAACCTCAGCGATCTTCATCCACTGCTCCTGCGTAGGGTCTGTGCCGGTGGGGTTGTGGGCACACGCATGCAGAACAAAGATGGAGTGTTCTGGGCACGTCTAGAATGAAAGAAAGGGATAAAGAAAGAAATCAAAGAAAGAGCAGGAGGTAGACAGGAGAAACAAAAGGAGAAAAGCTAATTACAGGAAGTAGCACTCATTAACTTTTTGATGTTATTGTCAAGAACAGGACTCCATGACAGTTGTTTTTATAGGGATGTGCGCTATATTTATTCTGTTCCTACTCTTGTGCTCGTCTGTTTGTCTCCCAACTTCCATGCTTGCCTATGTCATGTATTTGCTTGTTGTCTTTATCATGTGTATGTGGGGATGACATCTAGTTTCCCTTTTGGGATTAATAAATTGTATCGTAGAATTGTTTTATGTTTTTTACAGAGTAAAATGGGATTGACAACCATGTGACTCACCTCCAGGTCACCAAGGAAACCAGCCAGATCCAACCCTCTGTTCTGGGCATCCCAGTACTTGTAAGAGCGCACATCCTCAAAGCCGGCGCTGGCAAACACGGCGATGTGGTTTTCTAAACGGAAGATGTATCCGATTAAAACTGCCTAGTTTTCAAGAATAACTGTAAATCTAACTGGGGGGTACTACATGTAATTCCCCCTCTCTCTCAACCATCTTCCATGTCTGTATACACCATCCTGAACATAAAGACATTAGATGTAACTAGAACCAGTGTCACCGTTTCACATCACTGTCTATAATAGAGTATGTAATTAAGAGTTTATAATCCTTCTAGACGTTTTATCTAACAAGGATCTTAAACCACACCAGTGGAGATTTTGGCTTCTCAACATTACCAGAGTGTTCAGTATAGTCTCGTTACGTGTTATTTAAGGATAGTAAAGTGGCCTTTAGAGCGTTTTTTACTTCCATAAAATGATGCATTTCAAAGTCAAATTATTTAAACACTTGCCAAGCATGCCCGTTGGAAGGCTTTATATGATGGACAGGCGAAACATCGACATTAAACCGGCCTGTCTTCACCAAACCAAAAAAGGTATCAGTAGACATAACCCTAACCCTAAGTCTGTTACATGAAGAATGAGGATAACCTGACAACTTGTGATAGCCAGAATTCAAAGTCCAGACTCCATAGTTAAGGAAAACATTGAGTTCAAAATAACATTGACAAGTGTCAAGTTCATGCCCCAGTAAGTGAGTGCGTGAGTAAGTGCTTGCGTGAGTGAGTGCGTGAGTGTGCGTACCCCAGGTAGGTGCGGACACGTAGACGGGTGTCTTGGTGTTGTTGCTGCCATTGTGGAAGCATCTGAGGAACTCAGCTCCTATCTTCAAAGCCCCGGTCCCTCCCAGACACTGCACTGCTCCTACCTGGGGGAGGTGAAGGAGAAACAGAGAGAGATCGCAAATCAATGCTCACCCAACATAAGATTCACTAGAATGACCGTTGACTACTAGCTCTATATGATTTGCAGAATCCCTGTCCATCCTCAAGAACTGGGGCGGGGGGGGGTTACCCACCCTATTATCCTGGACAGCGGGGCTGTCGTCTCCCACGGCGATCTTGGACGCCAAGGATCTGAACTCGGGCAGACCCAGGATGGGCAGGTACTCATGGTTGAGGCGGTCATCGTGGGCGATCACCTTCTCCACTTTCTTCACTATGGGCAGGACCCAGGGCTTCCCCTCGTTCGTCCTGTAAACTGAGACACAGAGGATGTAAATGATGTATTAGAATAAGCAACGACACCCTGTACATCATGAGCATGTTGTATTTAACAAGTACAATACCGCCCCCTGGTGGCGCTTTTCCGGTTAATATAATGGTAAGCCCTGTTGGCTTCAGTAGAAAAAGTATATCCATATAAGTAGTGATCAAATGTTTTTTCCAAAAATGTCCTGATATGTGTTTATTTAATGTGTTTGGACACTTAATATGGTAGTTTAAAATAGATGTTGGTTGACAACTTGAACCACAAAGTCTTAAGAAAATCAAAGATTATAGAAATACACTATCCCCTGCCATGTTCTAGCCACCCTTCCACCACAGCTGCTGATAAGAAAAAGTTAAGTTGACGCAATTATTTCGCATAAGGTTTTCAGGATTTAAATAACAATTAGATGTGTACCTGGAACTGGAAGTAGGCCTTATTTTCTCACTATAGAACCCTGGGAAAGTCCATAACTGTGGCCTACTTCAGTAAGCAGGGTAGCCATTGGCCATCTGTAGGTGTCTGCTGACAGCAGCGGATTATGCCCGCTGTACTAATCGGATAAAGCGAGCCTCGTCATGCTGATAAAGAGCCCATCATATAAACTACACTTCAATTTATGTTTCGCAACTCTACAATTACAGCTCAATACTTTGCAAAATAAAAGCCATAAAAACGATTGAAAGACAGCGACATTCCGTTTGTCTCATGGTTATAATATAGTGAAGTTGCAGACTAGCGTTGCTTTTAAGAATAATGTTAATCCAGCAAGGTCTTTATTGTGTCCTAAAACCAAAAGAAAAATACGTTATGTAAATAACGTGCAGGGCACAATTCCTCTGCTTCTCTGTATCGTTATCCGTGGAGTGAGAACGTAAAACAGACAGGTTTGTTTGGTCTCAGTCAAAGGCCACACATGCACTCATTAAACGCATTACGCCTGATATTCTGTTATTATAGATAGACCAAAAACATCGAGAAGGTTCAGAATTTGGATACACGACTAATCGATTGTATAATAATCGCAATCACAATAATCGTTGTATTACCTCCCACTCCAAGATTCACCTTGTTGGGATCCTGGTCATTATTGAAATCTTGTGATAGTTTGAAGACAGCCACGGGGACCGCCTGGGTGACGTCCCGAAACACCGACATTATTCAATATTAGATAATATTGTCGGACGGGAGGAAGGTAGGAAATTCAGGAGATGTTCACTGGATGAAAGAGATGGACTTTCCTTTCAAGTAAGATTTGGGAAAGGCGAGATGGGCGTGAGCAAATAAACCAATGAGCATCAAGAAAATCTGTTAAACCATTCCCAATGGGGATCACATAGAGGTCAAAGGACGATAATACGCAACAGTCCCGGGCCGATGACCAATAGAGACCCCGCTTAATGATTGACAAATATTTGTCCAAACCATATCAATGCCGAAAGGGGCGGGCATACAGGAAAAAATAACAAAAATATGTTTTATGGCCACAAGGTGGGGCTGTAGGCCTAACCCATGGCATAACCCCGTCCGTGAATGCAGTAAAACCACAGCTTTCCAGGCCCTGGGAAGGAGAAATTACAGCTTTACTGCGTTAGGTATCTGCCTTGGAGTGCTCCTCTAAACTAAATATGTCATCCTAGCTGTTGATGATGCATTAGTAAGAGTAATTAGTGTATATTCACTAATATATCTGTTTTGTCCAACCCCCTTCATGTTAGAGTTTGAGAGGCGAAGATTCGAAGGCCTACATGCTAGGCCTACGTCGCATCCCCATTGTCAGATGGAGGCGTAAAACGAAGCAAAACCACTATTATGACGAACAAACTATTGAGTATTTCCATGTACGATTTAGGAAATAAGCCCAGATCTCCATGTCCCCTGTGGTACTGGAGGCCTTGGGCTGAGCCATAACGTGTAAACACACAGGCTACAAGGCGCTCTCTCCTAACAGCTGTCTGCAGCAACTGAAGTGGTTGATAAATGAAGGCCACCCCACACCCTCTGTTTCCCCCGCCCTGAAACTGAGTTTCCTCGTTCAAATCTCTAAACCTCCGGCTGGAAACACGCCGTTGTGTGTTTACGGTTGTCTACGAGGCGCCCCCTAATGTCTCGCTCGCTGGCCTGGTATGAGAAGCGTGTAAAATGGACAAACGTATAATAAATCTGTGCTGAAGCTTAACGCTGTAAATGGACTGGGGTTGAGGTTACTTACTGTAGTTACACACTACTCACACTGTATTTCCCAGTCAGCCCATCCCCCACTTTGCTTCCTCTGCACATGGTCCCATACCTGCTTGCCAGCACCCTCCTGTCTGGTCTCCTCACCCCAGTCTGACAGTAGATGTTTTCATTCCTTCCGACCAGGTGAGGGTGTCTCGTATGTTAGCTATCACTGTCAGCTCTGCAATTATGGGATTTGAGCTCCCTGAACAAGGGCTCTCGGGGGGCCCCTGGCGAGGTTTTGCTGTGTATGTGATGTACTGGCTGACCCCCTCAGGGGGGCCGACGACTGGGGCTGTGGTGAGAAGCATGAGTCAGAGGTGGGAGCTGACAGCATGGCCCCTGGCGAGACACTACCCACAGCGAGAGACAGAGTGAGGGATTGTCACATTCAGATCAATGAGTTCCTCAACCAAATATTCTGAGGGCATCTTCTCATCCGTTGTGGCTGACATTGATATGTGAAACATTTGCTTTGGCGTTCATCAAAAGAAAAACAAACAAAAGTCAGGCCAACAACGTTTTAATTTTAGTTTTTTTGCTTTTGGCCTCAATGTTATTGTTGGTCCTGTTGCGTGTTGACACCCAAAACACACAAAGGCGCACATTCAGACACAAGCTGGTCACATTCCGCCGGCGCTATCACTGAAACACAAACAGGCGCGCGTGCACACACACACTCTTCAGGACATTCCAAACAGGCAGAGCTTGCCGTGTGTTGCTTGCTTGTTGCAATACACCTCCGCCCCTCCCTTAAGTCTCCATGGGTCACGGCACCACGCTGAGTGACCAGCTTTTTTAACTTCCCGCCCTGTTTGTTTTTCAAAGACAGTGTCATCAATTCTCTAACAAGGCCCCAGACACAGCAACAACACAGGAGTCAAAGGACCTCCTTCCCGCCCACCTGCATGCTGCCAATGACTGATGGCACACGCATGCAGCGACAGACACCGATGCATGCTGTAGAGCCTCGCTGCATGTCTGGCCTTATTCCGGACAAGGGGTGTTTGTGTGCATTCCCTATGGTAACATGGCATTGCTTCTTGGCATGTCTTTTTTTCACCACCCAATTCGAGGTATAGGGCGGGTTTGATTCCTGTACAGTATGAACCAGATCACTGTGGTGCTTGGAGTTACATGGGAATGCAAATCAATTTTTGGCCTAGGCAAGACAACACAGTTAAACAAGGAAACCACAAGTGCAAAGATTGGAATGATTTAATGACAGGAAATGACAGGAAAGCTATACCTTCACATGTATGGGCAAATACCTCAAGATCTAAGAGAGATGATATATATACTGCATACCTGTATGTAGATTGAACACTGATAGAAGGAACAAACTGATTGGGAGATTTATTATTTGCAAAATAATACTGTAGTTTATAAGAAAAGCAGTTTTTATGATGCAGTTTTGTTGGTAGTGTGTTTCCACTCTGCCAAACATTGTAACAAGTGTAAGCAGTTGTATTAACCTGTTTGACACTAATTGCCTTGTCTGCTAATTCCTTCAGCAGACAAGGCCTGTACTGGAGAAAATGAGATGAAATGGGTGGAACCAAACACATAGTCTAGAGCCCTTCTACTATAATTGATTGATGTGTAGGCATTTTTGGCCAGCTCTAGCTTCCAGACTTCAGGTCTATACAGATATGAATGCTGTGAAACAAAGGGAGGAAGTGAAAGGCTTGCGTCTGAATTTTCACCCTCTCTGTTCTCTTTATGTCTCCATGAATAGTTGACACAAACAGGTCTAAACATAAGGGCTGACGAGAAGGCTGCCTGCATCGGTTAACCCTGTGCCTCCAGTGTCTATTTTAAAAGGTTCTCCCCGCTGTCCAGAGGCGTGTGGTTGGACGATGGGAATAAGAACCAAGGTCTGACATGTTTTCGGCAGCCAGCACGTAGGTCTACGCCAGGATGCTATGCCTAGCCTGTTCCTCTGATATTACACTGATCAGTGTTGTAACTTGTTAAGGAAATGAGTCAAGCCACCACACTGTAAACAAAGCATGCACATGTGTCTGCTGTTTTCATACAGACAAACGGTTTGTTTGAAACAACTCTGTTTGGAATAAGGGAACCTAACTATCTAACTGCCTAGCAATCAAACTAACCTAACTACCTCACTATCAAGCTAACAAACTCACAATCTATTTATCTAATCTCAAGAGACTTCATTTTAGTCTCACAGCAATGCCGCCTTTCTAAAGAAGCACCTTAACAGTTATGTTAATCCAACCGCCCTGCTGGCCAGTCACAAGCTCAACATAATAGGCCACTTCAAATTGGCTTTTTAAAAAAACAAACATGTTAGCACCTTTAACACACTGACGAACAGAGTATAACAGTTTGGGGGGTGGCATAAGTCCAATGACCCTAGGTCTGGGCTTCCTGCTCAGCCAAAACCAGTCCACACATTATCTTTATCGCCATAGCCCTGCATGGCATGGAGAGGATAAGAATATTTAGGTTACACGTTTCCTCCCAAACGGCATTCCCAACGCCGTAGATCACAGACGTTACAACCCCTCACATCCCCCTGTTAGCGCTCATATATACAAACACACACCTGCCGGGACAAGGCCGTCTGGTGGAGAATTACAGCCGGATAATTTATGAGACCCGAGGGAGGGCCAGGGGGACAGGGGACCCAGACTAGCCTGACCTCGCTTCCTCCTTCCACGGGCTACCGGGTGTGACACGGCCCGGCGCTACCATGCACTATTTTCCTTTTATCCAATAAAACGTATTTATCAGTTTGAGATGCATGTCATTGATGAGCAGGTAGGGCTTAGGGCGTCTTGCTGGCTACAGGTAGACTGCAGACATTGGGGTTTAAACTCAGAACCTTTCGGCTGGCCTATCGTCGACATTGCTATGCTCCTGTGTTTACACATACAACCTATTCCTGGAGACTAATGCTCCTCCTTATGAAGATGCTTCACTATTGAACATTATTAAACTCTTATAGACTTCACCATAATGAATTGGTGGCACTAGGTCTTCCATGTACCGTTGGAAGTCCCAACCCGGAGTGTTGAGCCAGAATGCCACAGAAGGTTGTGTTGACCATTTCCACCTCTGTGCTCCCCTTCCAGCCTTCCTCATTTCCTACAGGGAGAGAAGCTGTCATCCGTCAATCGGAGAGCGAGGCAAGGGTACAATAGCATAAGCCAGAGCCCGGCTGTGAAACCCTCCCCTTTCATGGTCTGCTGATAAGGTCTTCGTCTGCTTTTCCATGAACAATATAATAACTATAAGCTTTTCACTTTTGCAGTTTGGCATTGTTGATGATGGAAGTATTTTGTCTTGTTTGATGATGTAAAAAATTATAAAAGAGAAACAAGTATGGCACAGTCAAGGCTGGTTTAATGATTAACATATGTTTGATAGACAATAATAGATGTTTTGATATGCCCGTTGCATGTGTGAGCGACACATGCAAAGTGAAAATCAAAACAAATCTAATAAATAATAAGCCATCTGAGTTTTGATTATATAACTAATGTCATTGTAAGTCTTACTAGAAGTCCAAAGGTATAATGGCACAATTTAACACATATATTTAGGTACACATTTATTTTCCTTATTTTAATAAACACAAATAACTACCTGCCAGTCAGATAAGATGAAGACTCCCCAAAGCCAGTACATAAGTTGCCTTTACTAAGCCTTTATCTTTCCAAATGTCATTAGAAAAGTGTTTTGTTTGTTTGCTAAGTGGGACGGTGATGGGGGTCTTTCTCTGATATAATCGGTGATAGCACTACTAAACACACACACGCACACACTATGTAGTGAACCATCTACTTCAAACGTGAGCCCTACAATGAGGTAAGTCTGACAAAGAGAGAGCGGAGCAAGAACAAACATGTTCAACATTGCCTGGCACGTTACTGGCTCCAAAAAAGTAGCGAAACTAGGAAGAGAAATAACGAGAAAGTTTAAATGTTGTGTGATTTGTCTCGACAAAAGTAATATCATTGGGCTGCTTCCATAATAGTCTGAAATATACACATTGTCATTGTTATATTGTTTATATAAAGAAGGACACACACAAACACACACATACGCACACATGCACGCACACAGACGCGCGCAGGCACACAAACACACGGGATTCGTCCACGGGCGCCACGCGAAGACACACACACACACACACACACACACACACACACACACACACACACACACACACAGTAGCCTCCCTGGTGATGCTTCTGAAATAAAGTTGATGTATTGGACGGGCGCTTTCAGCATCAGGCAGGTCCTTGACACTCGGTGCGAAGGCTGGGGTTTGTTAAAGACCGGAAGCAGGTTCTTCCGCCTGGCACTGCGTTTGGTCACTTCTCGGAGCTGCCGATGGCACGCACGCATCATGGCGTTGTGGATGGTCAGTCCACAAGAACCCTCGATGAACCAGGACTAGGAATGTGTGTGTGTGTGTGTGTGTGTGTGTGTGTGTGTGTGTGTGTGTGTGTGTGTGTGTGTGTGTGTGTGTGTGTGTGTGTGTGTGTGTGTGTGTGTTTGGGCATGTCTGTGCTGTTTCATGTGTTTCAAAATTAATTAGACCAACGATTTGACAATGAGTCACAGGCCAATACATGCGTGTATTTTTAGCTTGCGATAAATACTATTTTAATTAATCGTTGGTATTCGCGTATTCTGTTCAAAAAGCCAAAGCCCATAAAGCCTATCTCCTCAGAGTAAGTAACGCATAGCCTAGAAATCAACACACATGTTATTTTGCTGTCCTTCTCAGTTTCATTCTAGTCTACAATACATTTGCCGTGCCCTGCCAGAATAAATTGGCATAAATATAAACTTGAGAAACACAGGTCTACCAAAAAGGAAGACGTTCAGGTCTGTTTAATGTATATTACATAAAATTTTAATAAAACGCAAACCATTAAAAAATCTGAACCAACTGAAATAATTTGAGCTGATTCAGTTTTCTTTCACACGGGACCTCCGTGGCAATAACATCTCCCAATGCGCGCTGACCAAAATATTTAAGCCGTGTAAACGAAATGCTCTAATTTACTAAACTAAGACCAAATTACATTCCGCCCGGTCTCTTGTCACCACTTGAATTAACGTTTTAAGTGGTGGAGGATCCTGCAGCTAAGTCGTGAAGACACTGCCCTAATCTAAACAGCACGAGAGAAGTAAGGCCCTCTCTCTCTCTCTCTCTCTCTCTCTCTCTCTCTCTCTCTCTCTCTCTCTCTCTCTCTCTCTCTCTCTCTCTCTCTCTCTCTCTCTCGTTATATCTCTCCATCTATCTCTACCTCTCTCTCCTCTCGGGTTAGGCTGAGACCTCTCATCCCTGGCGCCTGCACTTGGCCCCGGATAGGCGACCAGGGGGGAAAAGTGTCACATTTCTTTTGCACGTTTACCCTTTGACCTTTTTTTATATATATTTATTCATCATAATGACGGTTATTGCATTTAATAGATTGTTAATTATATAATAGTATATAGACTGCTTCCGTATTGATCTTCACCTGAATGCATGATACATTTTTTCCGACTGGCTCCACGAGAACAAATGTGAAGAAAAAATGTTGCACGATATTGCTTGGTAGATAATAGGATTGATTTGTAACATGAACATTTTAATCATTGGTCAGTTTTATTACTCAATTGTTATTATTATTATTATTATTACGATTATTATTATGATTGTTAATACTAGCCTTTTATTATTTGCCTGTTATTATTATTATGTAAATTAGGCTTTTAGCTCTAATTCCTATTAAGTTGTTTTTTATTAGGCTAATTAATGGGAATTAATTAACTAACCTAACATTACCCTACGCGCTGGCTTAACATTTTCCCCAGTTTCCCCAAACTAATACTCATACCTTAAATGAGTAGACTTGAAGTTAACGCCATTATCCATCATCGTGTTACAAGCGAATCTATTCAAACGGTCCAATGCTGTTCTGCGTTGCTTGATCGTAATGTTGGCCTAGTTATTTGACAGAAAGAGAATTAAACTCCTGCGGCCTAAAATCGTGGCACTCCCACACAGTGGAGCTATCTTATCCTGGGATGGCCGGAGCGGAAACCCAGATAGGCCTATATGTGTAATCTCAAAACGCTTATGTGATGATGGGGAGAATTCCGATAGCTGCGGGGGCCAAATCTTCCCAAACTGATAAGGTTTATAAGAAATGCGTTCTTCTCTGACGACAACTTTCTGTACCAATATGGACAAGATGAGAACTCATACGTATATTTTTCTTCGTTTTGTATTATTATGATTATGTTTGATAAGCGAATAATCAAAATAGCTTACCTCGCTTGGAATACAAAATAATGCGTCGAGTCCTTTATTGTTTCATATTTTTTCCGTGAAGGATAAATATGAAGAGAGGGCTGTGAAAATCTTTATAAAATCAGAACGAAAGGGACCCCTCCCTTACAACACAACGACACTAAAAAGGGCCAACAGACCTCCCCCCTCTCTTTCTCTTCTCTCTGTCTCTGTCTCTCTCTCTCTCTTTCTCTCTCATGGCCAACCAAACAGGAACGACGTATCCCTCAGCCCTCCAGCTATAGTCCCGACTAAGCCCGAGACAGATGTCATATGTGGACGAAAGCAAGTCCTCGTCGGTCTATATGGAAAACAAGCAGTGCGCGTCCACTTTACGCACGGATTGTTTACTTCTTCTACACGGATCTACGTGGAGGCAAACAACTGTAGGCTAAAGTCGGATCTGTTCACTCGTTTAGCGGTTTTTTGTGTCTGGACATCTGCTCTCTCTGGATATCCGCTTGATATCCACCCCTTACGCGCTACTTTCCCCCCTTTTTTTGTGTGACAACAATGCTTCCCAGCCCGGTCATAACATCATCCACCACGCCTTTTTCTGTGAAGGACATTCTGAAGCAGGAGCTACAGCAGCAAACACAGCAGCATCAGCTGCTCATATCGCGCCTCGGATTTTCCAATTCGCAACATTCGCAACTGGGCTGCGCACTCCAAAACTATTTTCTCCCCCACTCGCCCCCCGCCTGCATGTTGGCCGGTCGGGATAGCCCAAGTCCAGGCTCCGGACAGTCCGAGAGCGAGGATCGGATGTCGTCGTACCTGAGCACGCTGGAGATCCAAGAGCGGCTAGTGGAGTCGGGTTTACCGAGGGAGATGTTCACGAACACTGTGCAAGGCCACGAGGCGAATATCTCCCGTGAGGCCGAACGAGAGGATCTCCATTCCAGTAAGAAAATTATTATTTTACCTCATCCTATTAAAAAAGGTTAGGCATGTAGGCTAAACAAATCTGCTCTAATATTGGGTTCTTTACATGTTTCAGGTTTTATATAAATTATATGTAGCCTATGTAAACTACTTGTTTGCTTTGATTTGGTTTAAAATCTGTACAACATTAATAGCCAATAGACATAAACGTAGCCTATTATCCAGAGAAAAATCCCAATCGAGGAAGACATTTCTACATGTTGCATAGTTGTTACTAAATTAACCACTTTGCAGCCAATTAGGAGGTTACATCATTAGGAAAGATCAAGGGTCAAAGCATGTTCAACACTGAATTATTGATGTTCTACCAAGCCTTGTAATAGCTGTGTTGTGGAACTAACCGTCTCCTCTCTTGTATTTTCTATAGCGAGCTGCGATCAAGGCGGGTGTGAGGACCTAGACTCGGTGAAACCGGCCAAACAGACCCGAACCCGGAGGAAACCACGGGTCCTGTTCTCCCAGTCGCAGGTGTTCGAGCTGGAGCGGCGCTTCAAACAGCAGCGCTACCTGTCCGCCCCGGAGAGGGAGCACCTGGCCAGCTCGCTCAAACTCACATCCACGCAGGTGAAGATCTGGTTCCAGAACAGGAGGTACAAATGCAAACGGCAGCGACAGGATAAGAGCCTTGAGATGGCGGGGCACCATCACCACCACCATCACCACCACCACCCACCTCCGCCCAGGAGGGTGGCCGTCCCGGTGCTAGTCCGCGATGGGAGACCGTGTCTGACTGGATCCCCGAATTATAACACTTCCTACACGGTGGGAGCTCCGACCCCGTATAGTTACAGCAGTTACCCGGCGTACAGCTACGGGAACTCGGTCTACCCCAACACGTACTCATGTACCTACTCCAATTTAGCTTCTCTGCCTACAACCAGCACCACTGCTAATGCGTTTATGAATGTGAATTTAGGTAACCTCGCTGTGCAGCCCCAACAGCAATCTCCCCAAGGCTCGATGGTCACACCAGGCCCGGGAAACATGCCGGGCATTCGAGCATGGTAGTATTTCTATTTCCTTTTCTATCTCACAACACGTGCAGCATTAAACGGACGCGTATTCCCATGGCAGCGCATTGAAAAAAAACAAAAAACAGTTTCTCATAATGGGCCTACTTATTAATTATCTGATCATTGTGGACATGTGTGTGTTTTAGGGAATCCTGCATAAATGGACTGCCTATAGTATAATATAATTCAGTATTTCCGAGTGGAGGTTGACTTGACTTAATTAATTAATTGGTTGGATTTGTGGCTTGTTGGAGGAAAAGGTGTATCCGACCGAATGCGCGCCGCAACCTAAGGATAAGCTATAAGGTTCATCCTCAGTTAATTTTCTTTTAATAAATAAAACGCATCGTTCTTATTATTTGTCTGTATTTGTTTTATCACTGGACGTCTAGAAATATCTACCTCTTGCTAAAATGTGTCCTGGTTGTATAGGATTTACAAAAATGACGACCAAATATAAGGAAAAAAGTATTGGTGCATGATGGTTTTATTTTATTTCTTTTATTTTAGATGTGTGAATTAAAACAAATAATACTACACAACCAATGAACTGAAGTATTTAAATGTTTTAAATCACCGGCTGTTGTGCCCATAATTAGTGTGTGTTTTTTTCATTAATGATAGCATAATCCAATATTTTTCTTAGCCTGCCGTCTGTAATCATTCTCAAACTGTTTTTATTTTACTAAGACATTCTCTGAGAACCTGTCTTGTTTCTATCATTTTAGGTTTATTAAGATAAAAAAAGAGAGGGAGAGAGAGAGCGAGAGAAAGATACATTACATACATGATTACATACATGTACACATCTACAATGGTTTATTATGTAGGCTACTCGCTTCGGGAAAGACGGACATCGAGGACGTTGATTGAGATATTATTAACTACATTTTAGAAAAAAATAATGATTGGACATTTTCAGGGGGGCTGTGATTAGAAACAGCTGCCTTCAGCCCCACTAAAATCGCCCTCACCTCTACTTAAAATTCACTGCACTTTCTTATTTCATTGAACGAAAAAACGACTTAAAAACAATTGGATTTGGTCATTTATATTTACATTACATGTTATATGCGTATATGTTATAATTATTTGACATAAATAGGCCCTACATTCATATTAAATATACGTAGGCCTATACGTGATATTTATATTTGTATATTTAAATATACATTTTTAAATATGAATACAAATATACTAATCTTTGTTATAATAATATAGACAAATATAATAGGATGCAGGATTATTCCCGTTGTAAATGAAAATAATGGACGCAGGGGTGTGAGACAAGAAGCAGAACCAGCGAGAATAGCGGACATCTTAATGTCCGGTTAGGATTCACAGATGGCCATTATCCAGACATCCCACTTCCGAACTTCACCACTAGATTAGAGAATCATATTGAAAAACTGTCATTTAGCAAGTAAATTATGCTTTACTGCTACTTTTGTAATTCTACTACTACTACTACTCCTACTACTAATAATAATAAGTATTATTACTACTACTACTACTACTACTACTACTGCTACTACTACTACTACTACTAATAATAATAATAAAAATAATAACATTATGATAATATTAATGAATTAACTTCAATCAAAGTCTGAAATAAGTAATGTTTTTGCTCAGGAGCTTTTTTAAATAGTGCAGGTAATCCCCCCCCCCCCCCCCCCCCCCCCCACCCCCCCCCCCCCCCCCCCCCCACCCCACCCCACCACGACCACACACACACACACACACACACACACACACACACACACACACACACACACACACACACACACACACACACACACACACACACACACACACACACACACACACACACACACACGACTGTCGTCCTGTTTAATTGGAGTAGAGGAGTGTTCGACTCACAACTCTGGGCTCCTTGGCACGCTTGAGTACGCAGACACTATTAATGGAGATGAATGGCAACGTAAACAAAGTGTTTGTCTCCGCTGATAGCCTCGCCGGCCACTTCCCCTGGCTACTGCTCTGCCGGTAAGGCATACCTGGTGTCAGCCTAAGTGCTAGAGACTCCCTAGTGTAAATAGAACTGGCGACAGAACGGCGATGCCTGAGGACGAGACCCCGCCACGACTGCTCTGACTGCTTTGGCGGAGTGACAGAGTTTTGATCGCTATCTAACGCTGCGTCCAAAGATAGCAGCCACCCCACCAATGCTCATCCAGTTCCCCACTGCGACGCGGCGGCGGAGTCTTTCCTTAAACAACGTCTCCCACTCACATGGCAACCAGGCGAGTGGCCATGGAAGACATTTAGCTGTGTAGTTGTAATGTGTTATTTTATTCTGTTAGATAGACAGACAGGCAGGCAGGTATGAATATAGATAGACAGAGATACTGACAGACAGAGAGACAGACACAGACAGACAAACACACGAACGGGCAGATAGACAGACAGACAAAGAGACAGAGAGACAGGAGAGTCCAACTGACAGGCAAGACAGGCGGACAGACAGACAGAGAGACGGACAGGCATCGATTCTGGGAGAACTTGAGGCCAAAAACATAACATGTATGGGAATGCTACAGCATGCAGTTCCTTCAAGCTTATAAAACCACACAGTGGCGCTATACTCACCGCTTTAGCTTTTCGGTTGTGTTTAGCTGACCCTCTCTGACTAGTCGTCCACAAACGCACGCACGCACGCATACTCTCTCTCACACACACACACACACACACACACACACACACACACACACACACACACACACACACACACACACATATGCACACACACACATACACACACATATATACACACACACGCACAAACACACACACACACTGCTTAATAAAGTAGTATAATAGTTATAGAATACTTCGTATACATATTTAAGTAAGTAGGCTAAGTCAGTAAGTAAAGTAAGTGAATAAATACCTAATTCATCCCCAAGGGGAAAATTTGGTATAATGTTATCGAGACATTGCACATTTTGTGCAATTTACTGTTAAAATGTGTGAGAAGAATTAAGAAATATAAGTAAATTAAATAAAAGAATATTGCCAAAAAAACGCGTTATGATAGGCTAAATGATCTTCCCTTTATCTTATATCTCTGAGTTGCTCAGTTTGCTACAGAGAAAATAGGATCACTTAAAAAAGAGGTTTTCCAGGTCCTCAGATAGCCCGCTAAATAAATGCTGCACGAAGGTTTGCGCGAAGACAGAAAAAGCGTGCTATTCTACAAAACAGATAAATATATATATCTTTCTGGATTTTTCTCACTTTATCTCACCTAAACCGTACCTTCATTTGTTCATGCAAAACGGCGACACAATAGCCTACTTAAAATACGACGAGAGACTGGGGTATCTGTCTTTGACATGTAAACCTATTGGCTAGATCAAAGATTTACGTTAAATCTTTGGTAACACTTTGGTAAAAGGGTACAATAATGAACCATTCATTAATATTAGTTAATGCAGTAGTAAGCATTATGATGTAGCATTAGCATGTGGTCAACCCTAACCCTATTAAATAATTTATAAACGAATACCTCACTTAACATGAACACTATTAGTAAACATGAACAGCATTAGTACATTATTGTTATTATTAATAGTTAATTAACTGTTAGATAATGCTTACAGTATTAACTAATGTTAAGTTATGGTTAATTTATGTACCCTTATTGTAAAGTGTCACCATATTTGTTATTGTTGCACTTTGTGTATATTTACTGTAGGCTATTTAGTGTTATCTGTATTGCACTATATTAATTAATTAATATTGTTATTATAATTATTATTATTATCATCATCATCATTATTATAATTACGATAACCGTTATTATCATTATTATTTACTATTTGTAAAGTTATTGGTCTTTACTTATTGCAAACCTCATCTCGTGATTGATGGGCTACAGGCCTATAGGCCATCTATCTTCATCATCATCTTCATTTATGCACGCGCGAAGATTACAATTAGGAAGGGAGGGAACGAGGAGGAGCCGGAGAAGAGAGGCTCAGCCCATCCGCGGTCAGCCTACTTGTGCTGCGGAGTGCAAACTGAAATACAGACTCACTTGACAGCTGCTGACGCATCAACGCCTGACTAGAAGACTTGCGGTGACTTGCAGCGGCAATCAAATCACCACTGCGATTCGATTAGTCGATTAGTGAATGCGGACAAGTCAATAACAAACGTGACCTCAGCCATGTCACTATCCCTTTTCCCGTTCTCCATCAACGATATCCTCAGCAGAGGACTGGAGGCGCGGGGGAATCTCCCTAAAAAAGGCAAGACGGCAGACGGGCCATGCGCAGGGTCGAAACAACACACCTGCAATGCCGCAGAGACGGAGTCCCTTGGACGGAGCAAATTCCGGGATCAATTTAGGACGGTCCCTGCAGCTTTGCCTTGTGCAGAGATGTATGGCGAAGGCGGCGATGCACCTGAGCCCGGGTTCACTGCTGGTGGGATTTATACATCTCAGAGCTACTGTGGAAACTTCCCACGCTGGGGAACCAAACACACTTCACCCAAAGAAGGTAAGGCAATTTCTCCTTTCACTGGACGACATTACAACGTTGATAGTTCTCACTGAGAAAATATCTATCTGATGCTAAGGAATACATGATTTTAAAATAGTGCCTTTGTGTGTAGAGAGGTCCAGTAACCTTGAGGCCGGATACTGACATAATATGATGCTTAAGCTTAATGATAAGTTAAGCTTGTTTATTGCCGAGATTTACAGCTGACAATTAATATTCTGCCTTTCAGCCATTGGTGGCCTCACACAGTAGGATGCAATGTCTGCTTGAAAGATGTTCCTATAATGGCATCAGTGAAAGAAAAAGTATAGTACATATACATAAATCGTTTTATGTAGGCTACATCAGATGACTCGTCTGCCACTTTGAAGTTCCAAGAACCAGAGCTTGCGGAAAAATAATTTCAAGGACATAAAACACACAGGGGATTTCTGCATTTTTAAAATGTTTTCAAAAGGGTCGCTTGTTCGCTGTGACCACATGTTTCTCTATGTCTTCCACACAGAGAGGGCAGAAGAACGACTGCGGTGTTTGAAGCACGAGAAGCCAGACGACGACGGCGATATGTTCAAATTGGGAACCGACAATTCGCAGCCCAGGTCGGGAAGCAAAAAGCGATCACGGGCGGCCTTCTCCCACGCACAAGTGTACGAGTTGGAGCGCCGGTTCAGGGTGCAGAAGTACCTGTCCGGCCCGGAGCGCGTCGACCTGGCCGCGGCTCTAAAACTGACCGAGACGCAAGTCAAGATTTGGTTCCAGAATCGGAGGTACAAAACCAAACGACGTCAGCTGTTGTCAACAGAGCTGGCCCCGTCCAGTCCCCTCCCGGGCATGATGGGGAAGAAAGTGGCCGTGAAAGTCCTTGTGAGGGACAGCCAGAAACAGTACCCGGGGGGATTCCCCACTGTACCGCTGTATTCCACGTACCAGTTCAACCCATACCTCCACTGTTTCCACACTTGGCTGCCAAGCAGTAGGCCTACTCTGCTCCGGGGGATCCTGCCTTCGGAGGCATACCTTTAAAAACGAAGAAGAGACTTTGGTGTTGAAGACGTCATCACAAAATGTGGGCAACAGTGACAATACACACGACCAGACATCTTGAGTTGTTACTCCATACGACGTAAACCGGCTGCTCATATTTTGTCCTCCACGAAAGTTAAATACGTTTTATGTTTGATTCCCTATTTCACCATTTTTTAGATATAATATAATGAAACAAGCACCTCAACCTCGTTATGATTTGTGATACGACTAATTATTTACAAGTAACACATAGCCTGCCATTCTTCCTGACAGCTGAGGCAGATTCTTTTTTTCACCTTTCATGTGAATTTGCAGAAAATAAATATTTAGGAATTTTTCACATCGAATTGGAACATTGAGCGAAAAAAGAAATGAGCTCTTATTGTATATATTGTCTTATTTATAATAAGATAGTTTGCTTTTCTTATGAGTGGAATTTACTTTAGTCACTCCAACCGTTGAATTGGCTTATGATTACGCATTTTGATTACAGTGTAGGCCTAAAGCTCAAATAAAGGGCCTTCATCTTAAGGGGATTACAAAACACATGTATGTATATCCCTTTAGGCGAAGATTTCACTGTGTAAACTGCTTTTATTGTGCTGTAGGCCTTCTTGAAGTGCACCTTTTTTGGTGCAGAGTTTTTCAGTTGTATCTGTAAGCTACATAAACCAAACCCAACGTTAATTTAAATACAAGGTGAAGCCTGTACAGTCCGTTCTCTGTGTCATCAATTATAAATGTGATGCCTCGTTTCCTATAATAATTGATATTGCTAACGAAGACTATTTATTACCCTGTCATTATTATGCTTGTTGTTATTATTATTATTAGCTTTATTATCACGAATAAAAGCACTGTTTTTGTGACTTGACAATTTAGTACTTTGCTGCAGCACCTATTATGTATTATTATTTAGGTATTCACAGAGTATCTGTGTATACCTATTTTTATTATTATTTACTATCATATTATGTATTTATTATTTTTGCCATGAAGTACCCACGTGTCTACGTGGGTACTTCTACTTCACTACTTCAAATAGGAAGAAATTCAGTCCATTTCACAATATCTCATATTTCATAAAAGATATTCAAGGAATTGTTATAACAATGTATAAATTGTTATAACTACCTAGGGTAAGCTGTACAGCAAATAAAATAAATGTGTGTGTGTGTGCGCATGTGTATTTGTGTGTGTGTGTGTGTGTGTGTGTGTGTGTGTGTGCATGTGTGTAAGTGTGTGTGTGTGCGTGCGTGTGTGGGTGGGTGGATCGGTGTGTGTGTGTGTGGGGAGGAGGGTGGGGGGGTTAATTGGTGTGTGTATGTGTGTGCGTGTGTGTTTTGTATGTCTTGACAATGCTGATCCCTTTGAACAACACAATATTTGCACATATTTATTATTCCCCAATAAATAAACAGCAATTTCTGTTGTCTCAAATCACAATAACAAAATCTATTTTGTTGTTAACAAATACAAAGTAGACCATTTATATACTAAACTTAAGTTTGGTCTGAATTCCTGATGAATTGAACACTATTACAGACACAAATAAAAGAATAACTAAGACTATCCCCGACACTGTCGTCCATTGTATTCCTAGCTGTTGCAGCCTGGATATGATACATCACATTTATCTGACAACCGGCGACTGTTTACTCTAATACAGGTTTTGCAATTTCTACCTCAACACTCAATGAAAAAGTTAAGCTTAGCTCCATCCACTCCAGTCATCCATCTATCCACTTACTTGTGTTTCGGCAATCAAGTTCTGCTGTTCTTGCTTACATTGCCATAGAACTACAACCAAAGTCAGTCTAGGTAGAAAGTGGGTATTTATAGTTATGATCACATGTCCCTATAAGTGGTGGAACTGGTGCTGTTTCAACAAACCACCAACACTACAACACATTCCCCCCTAAAGTTTGGTTCTGTATGCATTAATTGTAGTTTGGTATCCTTTTTTCCTATTTTGCATGCACAGTACGATAACACACACATCAACATGTTTGTATGTGAAAGCTTAGCAATAAAAAGCATTCTGATTCATACACATACAATGTAGTGTTTGGCTGCAATAATACACTTGGCATTTGAGAATCTAACAAACAAAAAAGTAAGAACATGATAGAAAGTCTAGAGGTAGTACTAGTCAAAAGTAATAGAACTACAAAACCCACCTCTGGCTTTGCTGAGTGAACATGTAAGCTTATTTGCTGTGCAAGGCAAACAAAACACGTGACTATACACATGTCACAAACAAAAGAAAATTCAAAGAAATCAGGTACTGTATTGTTGTTTAAGGATGTCTGGAGAGGGAGGGAGAAGAGGGGGTGTTGGGGGAGGTCTTACATGCTCCTACTGAGCAGCTGCATGACTCAGAGGGGGTCAACAGACCGTGGCGATGTTGCAGTGCACCATCCACATAAGACAGATACCATCAATCATGCGTGACTGAGGAGACTACACCCACATCCCACTGGGATGGAGAGTCAGCGGAGTGACACTGTGATTGCAAAACAAAAACAAATCAAGTATTTGCTAGTTCTTTCTTGCTATTTTTAACTTTTGTATTAGTCAGGTTAATGGTGCACACAGAGCCTTCGGGAGCTAGCGCAAAGTGCAGCACAGCAACGTTGAACCATCTTCATTATTTTATGAAACTAATCTTGGCCAACGTTTGTCTATTAAATTTCAGAAATCCACAGTTTCGATTTGCATTGTCCTGTCCCAGGACTTGACGTTTATTTGGCAGAAAAAAAAACACCATTCATGTTGGCGGTCGAGATGGTTTCTTCCAAGTCTTGTGAATGACATGTGAAGAGTGAATGGAATGGGTGCCACTTGAATGAGACTAAACACCTACTCCCTTACTTTCACCACTACAACCTGTTTGACCGAAATGCTGCCCAAGCCTTAGCTATTTTTGCAGCGTGTCATTGTGGAGAACAGGCATCAGTGTGTGTGTGTGTGTGTGTATGTGTGTGTGTGTGTGGATGTGCATGTGTGTGCGTGTGTGCGTGTGCGTGTGCGTGTGCGTGTGCGTGCGCGTGCGTGTGCGTGCGTGTGTGTGCGTGTGTGTGTGTGTGTGTGTGTGTGTGTGTGTGTGTGTGTGTGAGTGAGAGCGTTTGCCAGTGAGAGTCATATTACTTTTTTATTTTTGCCAAATATAAGATTTCCTGAACCTGTTGCTAGCCATGGATATAATATGAACAGTCTATCACAACCAGCTATTAAAAGTATGCAAACGTATTTTTGTATTCATATGCAGAGAAAACATGATCTTAAGACAACTTTGGAAACACTTTTTCCTACACGGTCCTGGTGACTTCAGAACCACTTGGTTATTGTTGGACTAAGACATTTCAGAGGAGACGATAGTGGAACTTAATCCTCCACACAACACTCTCCCAGACTCTGTCGATTGTCCAACACCTATGTAAAAAGAAAACTTCAGTGCTCCCACACATTGGGCAAAGCGGATCATACCTCCTACCTTGAAAAGGCAACATCTTCCCCTTAGTTATCTGTTTTCCTCCCCTCCCTAATTCCTATCTCATCAATCTAGAGACTTGGCAAAAAAAGGGCAAAGAAAACACTATTTACTAAGTGTGTGTTGGAGAACAGACTTGAGTGAGCCTACAAGCATTTATGTTTGAATATGTAATCTGCAAGTATGTAAACAGTTCTCCTTGAGAGGGAGAGTCGACTACTTCTCTGCAGTGCGGACTGAATGAGCCGGTGAAGCAAGGCAGTCAGACAGACAGATATTCAGACAGGCAGCAATACATACAGGCAGACAGACAGACAGACTGATATGCAGACAGGTGGACATACATACAGACAGACAGACCGATAGGCAGACAGGCAGACATACAAACAGACAGACAGACAGATATTTAGACAGACAGACAGACAGATAGGCAGAGACAGGAGCACAGAGAGAAGGTTGGACAAACAGACAGAAAGACAGACAGAGAGACATACAGGTATGCAGGCAGACAGATGGACTGACAGACAGACAAGCGTATATGGCCCGATACAGAGACAAGAGGACAAAGGAATCTAAGTGATCCAAGCACAATCTCAGTGACACTCCTTTGCCTCTGTCATCCAAATAATTTCCCTCCACTCGCTCTAGTCTTGATGCAGACAAAGCGGGGGAAATCGCTAGCATGAAAGTATGATAATCCCATGCAGATACAGCCAGTTAACAGCTTTCATCACCCCATGTATGGATTGGTTCATGCCTTTCCTGTGAATAGGTGAATTCTCAGCGTGGAATGTGTCAAGGGTTGGGCCCAAGTACAGTGGCCCACCAACCAACTTTAACGTGTTACAACTGTTTTAGAGCCACACGACAGTGATGCTGGCTCTTCATAGTAGATAGCAGCAATCATTTGCTGCAGGAGCTGGGGGGAGAACTTCTCCAAGGAGTTTACTGCCACGTCTTAGCACCCGCTGGTGTAGAAGTATCAGGCCAGAGTCTGCTAGATGTTGTGTTAATGACACGTTATACCAACAACTCTCTTACAAGCTTGGCAAGGGACAGATGCAGAGAGGTGATGGGTCGATTTCGTAGATTGTGTTTGGCAGTGTGTGTGTGTGTGTGTGTGTGTGTGTGTGTGTATGTATGTTAGGGAGTGTGTCTGTCTGTGTATGTTTGTGTTTGTGAGTGTGTGTACGTGTGTGCATCCGTTTTGGTGTGTTTGTGTGTGTGTGTGTGTGTGTGTGTGAGTGTGTGCGCGTGTGTGGGTTTGTGTGTGTGTGTGTGTATCTGTTTGGGACTGTATGTGTGTACATGCATGTGTGTGGGTGCATGCATATGGGTGTGTGCGTGTGTGTGTGTGTGTGTGCGTGTGTCCATGCATGGGTGTGTGTGTGTGTTTGTGTGTGTGTGGGTATGCGTGTGTGAGTGTGTTTGTGTGTGTGTTATGGCTTGGTTAATGTGGTAGCTCAAAGCAGACAAAGGGCAGGACTCAGGAAGTTAGAGGGGTCATGGTTAATACTTCTGTTTAAAGACAGATCAGCTGACCTATAACCTGCACCCCCCCCCCGACCCCCACGCTTTCTCTCTCTCTCTCTCTCTCTCTCTCTCTCTCTCTCTCTCTCTCTCTTCTCTCTCTCTCCTCTTCCTGTGTCTTCCTTCCTTTGCTTGATCTCTATGTATGTTTCTCCTACACACAAATGCATGCATTACACAACGTTAAAAAATGAGTGGTTGGGCCTGATCCAGAAACTATTAGCAGATAGCATCAGTGCTAGTAGGAATGTAAACATATACAGTGGAGGCATGAGACACATCCATCACGCACAAGCAGAGTAATTTCTCCACCAGCCAAACAAAAACAGCATTGCTTTTAACTGGACTAGGACACCATACCCTCACATATGTTATGTTATCTTAAACTATGTATTCTGGGGAGATTTTCAGTTGGAGCATACAGATTGTTTCCACAGCTTGGATGCCTCCTTTAGCTCAGTGCTGTAACTGGATTGTCAGGTCCAGTATTGTTTAACCGTAATATAATTAGATTACATTAGAGTTGTTCTCTATTGGGCGACAGCATACGAGAACTCAGTCATTGAATGCTTTGATACTCCAAACAAATATAATGGGCCCACAGCAAATTAAGCTAATTGCTAATCACTAATTAATAATGATTCACTTAAAATAAAGAGACAGTGTGTGAGTTTGTGTAAGGGTATGCATGTGTGTGTGTGTGTGTGTGTGTGTGTGTATGTGTGTGTCGAAATACTGTGGTTGTTCAAATGAATACATTTTGAGACAGTTTTAAACACTGACATAATAACAAATGATGGTCATCTCTATTGGATGTTTCAACCAAACAAATGCATATACATGCATTTCATGTATATGTGTAGGGGTTGTGCTTGCATGTACTTTTGTGGTAACAGAGAGGATTCATATTTGCGGAGCTACTCTTGCCATAGATGGACATATAAACAGCCAGATCATGATATCCAACCTGTTGCACTTTCTCCTTCTGACTGCTCTCTATGCTGAGAACTCCCCTGCTCGCTCTCTTTCTCACAAACACACACACACGTCAGCCCGCATGCATCCATGTAAACACACACACTCGCGTGGAGGGAGGAATCCAGATGTTTTAATTAGGGGTGATAAGCGGAGGGGAAGGGGGGCATTGAACAGGTCCGGCAGGGAGACGTCTCCTGTCAGGGAGCTGATAAAGACATACTCCCAAACTACTTACACACACACACACACACACACACACACACACACACACACACACACACACACACACACACACACACACACACACACACACACACACACACACACACACACACACACACACACACACACACACACACACTTCCTTCTCCTCTCTCTCCCCCCCTCTCTGGCTGTGGAGAGAAAGAGAGAGCGAGAGGCTTCACCGTTGTCTTTGCCTTCTTGTATCATTGTATTGTGCATTGTATTTTACTGTATTATTTTGTGATCGTTGGTTCCACAAAGACATTGGCATAAAAGTAATGCTTACCAACGTTTTTTTAAGCATTTGTCTGATGGTCAAAGTATGCAGCTACAGGACTTCTACTCTCAAGCACACAACTCCGACACAGGACACCAAGACAGTGTATACTACAGATACGTTTTAATACAAAAACATTACAATGAAAATGCATACATTCCCCTCTCTAGGTTGAGGACAGAGGGTTGGTTCGAGGCACCACAACAATCCTATGCCCTCAAAAATACAAATTGGAAAGTAAATCGATATATATATATATCCAGCAGCCAACCAACAGGGGCGTGGATGGCGCCCACCTGGGCCTGGGGCCCAGGCCTGGCGGTGTCCAAAATGCCCCCCCTGGATCCTGGACATGAGAGAGAGGGGTGGAAGGGGCTTTCAATGTGGGGACAGACAGTTCAGACAGTTCCTTGCCTTACAAAGGCAAGGCGTTTCAAGACTTTGTACGTTCCTTACTTGGCGGGTCTTAGGCTCCTGGGTGTATTGGGCTGGGCAGCTCTCCTCATCGCCAGCACTGCCACCACTCAGTGATGGCTTTCCCATGTTCGCCTTCTTATGCCATCAACGACGTGCATATGTCCACAGCCAACACAGCACACAAAAAGAGGTGCATCCGTATCTGTGGTGAAAACCAAAAGAGGCAATTTGTCCCCACGCCCCCTGCCTCCCCACCCCAACCCAACTAACCAACTATATGAAGCTCAAGACATGGGCGCCTACAGGGATATATAGCTTATTCAACTGCCAGAACAACAAAGAATTCAGGTTTTTAACCTACCACCTTGCTAATTAGCAATTCCCTGCAGGTGTGCTCAGCCACGCCCACCCACTCAATCGATCAATAAATCATTAAAACAATCAGTCAGACCATGATGTTTTTATGTCACATAGTTAGACAATGTCAGACAATAAATTCCACGGCAAAATTAGGCCATTTTCAATAAAATGCTGTCCTTGTGTGCGTGTGTTATTGAGAGTATGAATGAATGCATGCCTCGGTCATTTTCCTGAGTTGCTCTGGTTCTTTGCTCTGACACCTGCATTTACCACAAGGACACAGGGAAGAATTCAACTCCCCTCCAATAAAATTGTACTCGCCTTGACCTGATAATGCTTTGCTTTTTTGGAAGCCTGGATACATACACGGTTACACCCACATAAACACACACACACACACACACACACACACACACACACACACACACACACACACACACACACACACAAACACACACACTTGATACATTTCAAACCAGATGTGTCTTGATACATTTTCAACGTTTGAGAGAGAACGGGAAATAATTCCTGTTGTTTATTACATGAAGCCTAATAATAAGTTCATCAAATTGTCTTGAGGTTCTTACCCTACTTTACAATGTTTGCATTTACTTGCAAACAAGTTATGGAAAATTGAACGATTAACTCATTCTTTGCATAAACAAAGACTGTGATGATGAGTACAGTTATTCCAACTCCAAAACGGGTATGAAGTAAAGTAAGTAATTTAATGATTCAAGGTGTTTTTAGCAAGACCCGACTGCAAGTGGGCTCCAGCTCGGAGGCATGGTAGTCAGGCACCGTTGACAGGAAAGGAAAACAGCTCAGTTTCCTAGATCCAGTTCAAAGGGGAGGAGGTCTTCTTCTGTTAGTGTCCCTGACTGCACCTGTGCACTCACTCTCACTCTCTCACTCTCTCTCTCTGTTCATTCTCTACCTCTCTTTACCCCTAACTCCCCCTAACCCCTATCTATTATCACTGTGACTCTCTCCCTATTTCACTCTTCTTTGTTATCTCTGTCTCTCTTTTTCTCTCCCTCTCTCTGTATATATATATATATATATGTGCCTGTGTGTGGGTGTGTGCATGTGTGTGTTATTGAGAGTATGAATGAATGCATGCCTCACTTGGTCATTTTCCATTGTGTCTATGCCTGTGTGTGTGTGTCTGTCTGTGTGTCTGTCTGTGCATGTGTGTGGGTGTGTGTTTGTGTGTATGTGTGTGTGTGTGTCTGTCTCTGCCTGCCTGTCTGTGCCTGTGTATGTGTGTGTGTTTGTCTGTCTGTGCCTGTATGTGGGCGTTTGTGTGTGTGTCTCTTTCTGTCTGTGCCTGTGTGTGTGTGTGTGTCTATCTATCTGTGCCTGTTTGTGGGTGTGTGTTTTGAGTCACAGGCCATTCTCTGTGAGTGACTGGCGTGGAGGGGCCCTGACCTTATTCTGTGGTTGTTGTTTTTTTTAAAGGGGCCTGTCATAACATCCAAGACCCAGTGTAGGGCAATAGAAGGGGAAATTGAGGTGTGTGTGTATGTGTGTGTGTGTGTGTGTGTGTGTGTGTGTGTGTGTGGAGGGGGGACACCTGTACCCACCTGTTAGAACGTCTCATTTGATCACTGCTGTCCATGCAGAGACCTGACTCTTATGGGCCTGAGGGCCAAGAGAGGGGCGGCGGTGGTGTGATGGGTCTCTGCTTTGATCATTGAGTAACCTCTCTCCAGTCTATAGTTGCTAATCACCGCCGTTCCCCTTGGGACATCTACGGCTGATTCATACGTTGTGCTGCTGAACACATGCAAATGTTTGATAGCCTTCTCTCAACATTGACTTTGGATTTACTATACACAAATTTATAGTAAATACAGCAAATGTTGGGAGAAGGCCTTCAAACATTGATCTTTTCCACTGCAATGTGTGTTGACTCACTGGTTCCCAACGTCTCTCTTTCCATCCAGACTCCCCAGCCACCTCGAGGTTTCTTCAGGGGAGGGAATGTCTGCTTAAAGAGATGTAATTTCTTTTTTATGCTTTAGTTGAGAGAGATTATGCACTCATAACCCACAAGCGCACACACACGCGTACACACACGTGCATGCACAAGCACACAATCACACATGCATACGCACACACAGACACACACAGACACACGGACACACACACACATTGGTCCTTCTGTCTGATGGGATGAAGGATAGTTGTGTGTGTATGTGTGTATGTGTGTATGTGTGTATGTGTATGTGTGTGTGTGGGGGGGGGGGGGGTGTGTGTCTGAGTGTATGTGTGCATGTGTGCGTGTGGCATGGGCACCCACAGGTACATACACATGCTTGTGGTTCCTGTGGTCCCTTTGTGTATTAAAGACCATCCTGTAGGCAGATCTCTCCCCCCTTCGCCGTGCTCCCCTGAGTGATGACAGGATGCGTATCTACCTCCCTCATCTCAAGGATCTCAAGGCTACCAGAACTTTCAAGACCCGACTGGCTTAGCAGGCTAACTTTAGAACCATAACGCCCACCCAGTATTACAATAGCCAGCGTAGTCATAGTGAACCACTGTGTGGAATATTCTACCATCCTTCCAATTACCCCAGATTAATTTTTCTCCCAGAGACAATAAACAGGGTGAGCTGAAATGTTCTACTTTTGTTCTTGTCTTGTTTGTTCTTGTTGTTCTGTTTTTGGAACATTTAACCTGTTGATTAGTCCAGCAGTTCCCACACTGGATAACACAGACCGCCATGGGTTCCCGAAGCGAAGCATGGACGACTCTACGAATTGTTCGTCCTCTGATTTGCACTGGAAGTGCTGATGAACGACTAAAGATATGGGGGGTGGAACCCATGGGGGTCATACACTGAGTATGGTCTTGGTCCCACCGACTTCTGTCGATAAGCTGCAGGTTATTGACAACAGGACTTCTTTTCTAACTTGTCATTTCTATTCATTCAAAAAACACCAAAAATCCGAACAACAATTACAAAAAGGCGGTAGAACTAAGCACAAGAAACCACCACACTAGGAATATGAATGAAAAGTTCAAAAGTTACTTCATCTGGGGCATTGGAATGTGATGTTTTATTGTCATACATCAAACTGTCCTACAGTATCTCCTATTATTATGGGCCCAACACTAAGTCAGACCTACAGTAACACACAAGCTGACAAACAAGAAATATAGAATAGGCCTAGATTTGGGCTCCCAAACCCTACAACCAATAGGTCTAGGCGTTCCTTTGTCCCAGAAGTAACTGTGTTTCTTAATAAGTTATAGGACAGTAAAGGATGACTTCTCCCTAGTAACCACCCATGTTTGGTTTTTACGTTTTTAACGTTTGAATATCTTGACATCTGTCTGTTGTCTATTTATCGTTTGAAATGTGGTCACTGTTGGTGTTTTAATTGTTATTTTTAATATCAGATCTACATGCTGCAAAACAAAATCTTAAAGACACTACTCTACACTAGATATTTAATAATAATAAAAAGCAGTGTTAGATCATTATACAACAAACTAATGTATCATCATAGACCCTGCTCACCCCCCCCCCCCCCCCCCCCAACCTCCCCCTCATCGGACACCCCGAGTAGGAGGGCGAGAGATAGTGAGAGAGAGAGAGAGAGAGAGAGAGAGAGAGAGAGAGAGAGAGAGAGAAGGAGAGAGAGAGAGAGAGAGAGAGAGAGGGGGAGAGAGGCAGCTCAGGGGATTAAAACAACAGCTCCTTTATCCAGCAGCACCCGCTAGGAGCGTGAGATGTGTGTGTGTGGGTGAGTGTTAGGGAGAGAGTAGCTAATCACACCTCATCTGTTAGCTTCTTGGGAAAGAGCAAATAAAATGGACACTGGAGGCTTAATCTGGTATCACGCTGTAATTCATGCTAAGTGTTTCCGTGGTGATCCAGGCTAATAGATGGAGAGTGAGCAGACAAAAGTAGCAAGAAAAAGAGCAATAAATATATAAAGAGAGAGAGCGGGAGTGAGAGAAGAAACTGAGAGGTAGTGGGAGAATTAAAGTGTTTTTCAGCAGTTTATATACTCCTCTGTGTGTGAAGTGTGTGTGTCTGTGTGAAGTGTGAAGTGTGTGTGTGTATGCGTGCGTGTGTGTGTGTGTGTGACAGGTTTGATTGTGTGTGTGCATGTTTCAGAGAGATGTGTGTGTCTGTGTGAACACTACTCATTGTGGCTATCCAAATACAGTCAGATATAATGTCCTTGAGGGTGATAACATTTCATAGACAGAAAAGGTGGGAGAAGGATGTAGTCAAGAGCTGTTGAGATAACAGTGGAACAGACCCACACACACAAGCACACACACACAGAAAACAAGAAAAACTAGAATTATAAATCCTACAGTTGTTGTACAGTTGTGAATCCTATTTTAAGTGGCAAAACGTGTTAGCGCCAGACAGCAGTGGTGCAATGTGGTATTGTAATTGCGCTGTTGTTTACTTCAGGCATAACTGTCTTCATTTACAATTCTAACCCCATCTTTTACGATTCAAAACAAGCTGGCAATACCACACACACACACACACACACACACACACACACACACACACAAACACACATACACACACACACACACACACACACACACACACACTAACTGAAGGACAGAAAGACAAACAAACAGAGGCAGATAGAAGGGGGCAGACAGACAGAAAGAGTAGAGTCAAATATAGGTACTAGCAGACTAAATAGTTTACATTACGGAGGCTGCAGGGGATTGGACACAAGCAGGATAGGGGACACGTTGGAACAAAGGCACTGACAAACTGTAGGAAGGTGTCATTTGCATGCATGTGTGTGTTTGAGGGGGGTATATGACCCTGACATCTTCTGTGGCATCTAATCTTTACATTCTCATTTCCTCTGTATCTGTTAACCATGGCTATTAAGCTCTTTTTCTGGCAATGTGCATGAGTGCGCATTTCTGTGCCGTGCACTAAGGCTAACCTAAACATGAAAAAGCAGCCGATCTATGTCTGCTCTTCTGTCCCTGATAAGTGCATACATTGTCGTCAGACAGACAGACAGTCAGACAGACAGACAGACAGACACAGACAGACAGACAGACAGATACAGACAGACAGACAGATAGAGAGCCATACACCAATCTCAAGCATGTGGCTCTGCTGAGTCTCTGAACAGTCCAAAAGTTCTCACTAAACAATAGCATCACCACGGGCATTGTAGGGCAAGCTGGTGCTGGCTCTGGGACACATGGAAAAAAAGAACATCAGAGGAAATGCACACACACACACACACACACACACACACACACACACACACACACACACACACACACAAATACACTAGCATACAGCCCACATGCACACAAACAAAGGCACATGAACAAACATGCAAACACATACACTAGCATGCACACACAATACACAAATAGAACTCAAATAGATAGTACATCAAGGATGTGCAGTTGTGTACAACAACACTTCCAGTTAATCTGTTTGTGCACATACAAAATGAACAAGGTTTCATGTACGTCTTTACTTACTCTGTTTTATAGATCATTCCGAAGTTCAATACGTTTTACATTCATGCTTCAAAATGACTGGTGTATTCAACATTATTATCACGTGCATTGTTGAGCCAAGATCATGTTCGATTAAGTCAGATCGGGTATAATTCGATTAAATTCAATTATTTATACTTGTTTTAGGAGCTTAATCACAACCTGTCTGGACTTGAATCTACTGCAAACTAATCGACAAGTGCTGCTATTATTCTTAAAAACATTCATCACACCCACCATTGTTCTACACGTGTAGAGAGACAGAGAGAGCCCAGGTGTTTGTGCTGACAAGACATGGTTGAGTGTGTGTGTGTGTGTGCACGGGAAGCGTGGAAGGGGTGTGGTTGACCTGTCATTTCCTAACCACGCTTAGTGAAAGCATCTGTTGATAGCCCTCGTAAAGATGCTACAAAAACAACAGTAGTCCACAGTTGTTGATATGCCTCTTCAAGATGCTACTCAAATATCAGTACAGTCCACAGGTGTTTGCTGTAGGGATTTGATGTATATGTAGTCGTGTTGCCAAGACGCCAAATTGTATTGTCTACACTGTGAAGTACATGGTGCTGTGAGTCTTGTCACTCTAATATCTCTATCGTTATCTCAAATTGTCATTAGAATGTCTTGTAAACTGAATTGTAACCATTTCTATAGGGTCTTTCTTTTACTCTAATGAAAAGGATTGAATGGATCAAAACGGTGCATGTTGGACATCCTATAACCTCCACTGTCAGTTCTACTACTAAGCTTATTCTCTTATTGAGTTGACACAATGCTTCTGTGGTTGAGGGTCCACTTCCTCAAGCTTAAAGGTGGATTAGTGCCTGTTTAGACTTTCTGTAGAAACTTTATATACTGTTATATTATTTTATATATTTATATTAAAGGAGATGTCAGATCTCTAAACTATCTATGGTCTTGGCCCAGGTAAAACATATCTTGGCCCTTCTACTAGGCCGTAGTCTGTACTCATAATACAGGACAGGGTAGTCTGATGGAAATGGTGTTAGACTCCTAGGCAAAACATTCTTGGTTTGAAGCCCAATGACTGCCCCCTGCCTTTGACAAAATCTATATTGAAATTGCTACATTTTCAGTTTCATGAGTGCACCTGTGACTAAATCAAATCCTGCCAACAAAACATTTCAAATGAACGCTTTACCCAACACTTAAAAAGTTATATGATGTACTTGGATCAGCGCAAACTGTAAACTCATGACTTAAAAACACATTATGCCATCGGAAATGTACTTTTTCCCCCCTTGTTGGCTCATTTCCACATACATAGTGCATATTCTCAACACAAATATTGATAACCCAAATAGGGCGACATAAATTCTAAATGCTTAATCCACAATAGCCACATTACCTGTAGTTACACCCTTATATCCTATTTTAATTGAAAAGGCATCATTTTGAAATCCATCCCAAAATGTATTTCACCCTTTTTGTTTTGTTTCACAAACCAAGTGTGTAGGCCACAGACTGTAGGCTCTTGCATGTGAAACGATGGTGAGGCATGGATTCAAGCTTTAAGCATGAAGTTGAGGCCCAATGTTAAACTCTTTATTAAACAGAGAGAGTGCAGTGCCAGAGTTGCCACTATCAGACAACCATCCAGAATGAGAGCTTCAATTCAAACAGAATCCAGTGGACACACTACACATTGGTACGTTAGCATTAAAAGTAGGTACGGTATTGAAACAATGGAGGTCTAAAACATACGTGCCATATAGCTTCAACTCATCTATTCCCAACTTGACTCATTTTGCTATGGAGACAAAAATGCAAACTCATGTTATGCAATTTTTTCTTATGCTAAATTTAGATAGTAACAATGTTGAGTTGTACAATTGTAAGGGATGATAAAATGCATCAATGTAATGCTATGTATGTTAACCCCATTTCATAAAAATAAAAAAAGGAAAACTAAACAATGACATTCAGATAATTACCAATCGAAGCAGGGCCCACTATGAGTCAGTATCTGCAAGCTAGACCATATCAGTGTCTTGGATCAGAACTGGGTTAAGTTAATAAAATTCAGATTAATTTTTAATTCACAGGTCACCAATTTCACAGCTTCAGAGATACCTGTTCTACAAAAGCTAAATGAAAACACAGTGTGTTCCAATAGGACTAGTGGGATCGTATACTGCCTGGGGATCCTTCTTAAAAAAAATCATATTTTAATTTAGTTTATTTTTGGTCTCCAATGTAATACTTAAAGTGTTAAAATTGCGTTATATCTTCTGTCAAACTTAACAATGCACCGCCATCTGTTGACCATCTCTCCAACTTAACGGTTCACATTCATAGTCAAATTGACGAAACTCCCAGGACAAGTGAGCAGAGTGGTACTATACAACATAATGTAAATATCATCTCCTCAGAAACAAAAACCAACAACCCAGTCCACTCCTACCCATACCAACAGAGTAACAGCAACATAAAGGAGCCAAAAGAAAAATGTGCACAAGCTCTTTTCCATCTCTGCTTTGTCTGGGGGGGTCATTTAGATTCTCTTTGTGAATGTGATGACCATACAACTTCTCAAGAGGACCATACAGCGGTGGAGGATGGGGGAGGAAGAGGTTGGGGTGGGGGACCTACAGCTCCGCCTCGCGGTGCTGCATCCTCCGGCCGTGCTGGTGCTTGGTGATGCCGTACTTGAAGAACTCGTACACAGACCAGCTGATGGCCGTGGAGGGCATCTGGTAAATGATACGGGCCTGCGAGCCCCTGAAGAAGCCCCGCAGGCCGCCCAGCCTGTACACCGTCCGGAAGGCGTGGGCCAGCCCCGTGATCTGTCTGTGGGGGGCCGGGCTCTGGCCGGGGCCGGGGGCCGCCGCCAGCGAACCCAGCGCCAGGGACTCCTGGGTGTTGAGCAGCGTCTTGCACACGTCCAGCGGGGTGGTGGCGGCAGCAGCGATGGCGCCGGCCAGCGCGCCCGACACCACGTGGGACGACGGGTTGTACTGTCTGTGGGGGTTGAGCAGCTCCTGCAGGTACTCGTAGGTCATGAAGTGCAGCGCCTGGAAGGGCACGTTCATGGTGAGCTGGGTGGTGTAGCTGCGGTAGAAGGCGCCGCCGCCCTCTTTCCGCCACACGGCGCGCACACAGTCCAGCACGCCGCGGTACGGGGAGTTGTACATCTGCATGCGTTGCTTCACCACTGAGGTTGGGAGGTCGCGTGCGTTGATCAGACGATGGAGTTGGAAAGAGAGCCGGTTTTGCACGCCATCATCGCAGGACATTGCAGGTGGGGGGGGGGGGGGGGGGGGGAAAGACAGGAAAATTAGCAAGCGACCAAGCCAGTAGATGTCACGGCATGGATATAGACAGTACGTAGGCATCTTGGACCTTGGCATTAGCACGGAAGCAAACCCTTAGCCAGCTGACGCGGCCAGCAGCTGTGAACAAGGCTTATGATTGGGCTTTGTCCGATGACAGGCATGAGCAGGTGGACTACACCAGCTTTCAAGAAAACTCAGAACTAAATATAGAGGAATATATATGCACATTCAACCCGCTTATGGGAACTAAACCGATCCCTAAAAGACAAACAGTTGATGCTTTGAGAAAATAATCGTAAAAGATTGAAAACAAACTTTGTGCTCTGTTCTTGTTTGGTCTTTCGACTTCTCGCTATGGGTAGCTTGGTGTGTGTGTGAAACTTTATAACTTCAGCCTCTTGTGTGTGTCTATGTGCGTGCGTCTTCAGGAATGCACCTACCTTCCGCTGGGTTCATCGCCGCATCGTGAAGCAGTGTAGCCACACACCCAGCTGCCCCTGGTAATCACATATCACACATCTCAAACACATGCAACACAGGCAAAGGGGAGGCAAAAATACTGTAGAGGGCAACACAAATCTAAAAAGCAGAAGAAAGAATAGATAGAGCAGCAATAGCAATCCTTCTTCATTGTTTTTTAGAATTATGTTTTATATAAATTATGCTTAAGACTGCTGTTTCCTGAACTACACTTGGCTATCTTACCAGTGATTGGTTGGTTAACAGCTTACACCATTAAAAACCAACCATCCTAAAATAGTATGGATCTATTGAGAGACTGAAGTTGTGGAGCAGCTCCCGTTTGAGTTCAGGCTGTAAATGGTAAAGCTAAGCAGAGAGTGACTCCTAGTGGAGAAAGCGGGTTGTTGCTCCTTTGAAGAGCTTCACCAAGAGTGACAGAGAGAAAAAGGCAGGATAGGAAAGAAGAGAGGAAAAGAAAGACTTACCGAGTCTTCCACTACTCTGGAAAAGAGGGAAGAGAGAGTAGGGAGAACAGGGAATAAGGAATATGTAGGCACACAAAAGCAAGTCTTCCACGGTTACGTTTTGGCAAAACTGCTGGTGATCTTAAATTCATCCAAGCCGAAAGCTTTCAGATGAACAAAAGACAGCTTTTCCAGAGCCAGAGAACCTTAAATTATAATCTATCTATCCTCTCTAGAACGCCTCAAGTTTTTATAAGTGGTCTGCCTGGGCTATATATGGATTGGTCTGAATCAGCAGCCGTATAGAGATCATATTAAATGGGGGGCAGTGTGGATAAGGAATCAGTCAAACTTCGGTCAGTCGCCACAGATAACCTTTCGGCCTATTGTCCAAAAAGGCCATTAGCTGCACTAATACAATGTTAACGGTTTGGAAATGTGAGTGTGTGTATGCATGTGTGTGTGCGTGCGTGTGTATGTCAGTCTGTGTGGTACCATTAGCCAAATGACTGTTAGCCCCTGGATGAATGAGATCACTTAGAGTCTTTTTAAGTTTCTCGTAGCAAGCGAAATAGAGAGCGTGGGCAGGTCCCGCCCCGACTGCTGTGGCGTTCAGCCCTCTCATTGGTCGCCAAACGCCCTCTGTGGTTATGATTCTCCGCAGGGCATCCATCACATTTCTGTAGTGGGCCGCGGGGTCCGGCTGCAGGCTCTGCATGCGAGTCTGACAGTGGGGAGACAAGGACAGAGTCAACGCGATGCACTACAGCCATTTTAGTGCAACACATTTATAAAGCATGCCAGAAAACATAGGGCCTTGCAGAACCAAGTGTGCTTTTGAAATTGACTGATTAGTTGGTTATCAAGAAGCACTGCCTTAGAAATAATAATCTGCAATTGCATGTTAAGGCTGTAATTGTATTATCTTCACGTGACCTTTATTTTGCTGTATTTAATTTTAGTATTCCAATCCATGTTACTATAAAACCATTGAATACTGTACAGAACTCCCCCAAAAACATGCAGTTTTCATAAGCACATAGACTTTGTGGATACATACGAACAGGGTTGCTTTAAGACTAACATTTCCCTTGAAGACAAAGTAAGTGACCAGGTCTATTCCCTTAAACCTGTGACATAACACCAAGCCCCAGACCTCCAGCTGAATGGACAAACTGTCCAACTGTGTGTGTGTGTGTGTGTGTGTGTGTGTGTGTGTGTGTGTGTGTGTGTGTGTGTGTGTGTGTGTGTGTGTGTGTGTGTGTGTGTGTGTGTGTGTGTGTGTGTGTGTGTGTGTGTGTGTGTGTGTGTGTGTGTGTGTAAGGCATCAACAATGCATTGTGTCATTACAACAGCTGTGGACCACTGCACCTCGATATCGCAGTAGCTGCCATCATCAAGTGTTAAATAAAACAATGAAAAACCCTGTGTAAAATTCTGTGTAAAAGGCACAAATAAAGTTATTCTAGGATTGGATCGACACTGGCTCCATTAATTTCACTGGGGCAGTGAATACCAAACGACTGATCACCCTGCAGTTGAATGGTTAGCCCCGTGGATTTGGTCAGTGACAATGACCTTCGCACCAATTGTAAATATAATCTGTGATTTAGCCCAGAAAACAAGGATGCAATAGGTCACACATCTTCAGCCTTTGCCCTATAATAACAGCAGCATTCTCAACTTAATGCATTAGCTTGACGCGCCTAGGCCTTAGTAGTTAATCAATAATCATTTCTTGGTTTTAACTTCATTAGATGAGTGGATATGTCTTATCTCAACCCTCTTGTGTTTACACATTTTAAACACGGCTATGACCTTTGAATTCAAAAGCTTGTAGAATTACGCAGTGATCCTAGGGAGGGAATAGCTCAACCAGGTCATACACTCAACAGGTGAATGAATACCCTGGTATATATTTTTTCTGTTTACTTAGTCATGTAAAACTAGACCTAATGTACATTGAGCAAATAGGCCAAGAGATGAATCTTCTAAAATCCAGCCTAATAATGGAAAAGTTGTGCAATAGAAACCACGATTGTGAGATGTTTTTGTAAATAACTTTTCTTTTGCTCATACAAAAGGACACAAATGGAGTCATGTTTGGCTTATGACCAGGTCCATCACATGAAGTAAAAAATAAATACAAAAAAAAAACACTAGTTCAGCTTGCTATGCAACAGAAGTATGACATCAATGACACCATTGGTTGTTGCTGTGTCTGACAGAGCAGCAGGCAGCACCGCCAGATGGAAGAGACATGGATGGAGCCTGTTGTGTTTTTAAAAGGGTCTTATCAAACTGACACAGGCAGATGACTGCCCCGATCCCCCTCACTGACCTGTCCATATCTGGGCTACACAATAGCCAGCAGAACAAAGATTCAACAAGATGACATTGTGTAGCAGGACAACATGCCTTGATCTGTTCAAAGGCTAAACAAACTAGAATTTAGTAACTTACAACAGCTATCTTCATAGATTATACAATCAATCTACCTGAATGGTCTTAAAAGGACCACACAATGTTGACGTGTATGAATCGCTGTGGGGAGCACATGATAACACTGGCTCCATTCAAATAACATGACGCCCATGTGACCAAAAAACATAAAAATAATTTAGTTATGGACTTGAGAGGAACACTGGCTGTTCTACTCGTAAAAGTAGCCATATGATAGAATGCCCATATGTCCCATAGTACACGATCACTTTTAAAATATTTAGCGTTGCAAATTGTACCTGCCAATGAATGTATTTTGCCAATGTAGCGGCGATTATAGCTGATAGATAAGCTTTTCTACTCAGTGAGTTGGTAATATGGGCGTTTACAATGTTTGCCAAACCCCCATGACTTTATACTGACAAAACATGCATTTTGTTTTACTGCACGGTTCGGGTGCTAACGTTACATATAAACTTACGTAACACTTCAGCCGGTAAAATATGACGACTCTAGCAAGATTAGCCTATAGCTGTTGAGCCAGCCTTTTGCTAGCAGGTAGTTAGCATACTTTAACTTGTAATGACATGCTAGAGACCGGGTTAGTTGACACGTTAGCTTCAGTGGATGACCTTGCCCTCGCAGTCACGTCTTGTGCTGCAGAAAATGTGTAGCAACCAAGCTAACTGGCTATGCTAACAAACACACAAAACACTCGTTTCGGCCCGAGCGACGCCCAACACACAGTGGGGGTCACGTTAAAAAAAAACTAAAACCAGCCATTGGATGCCGGTTAAACACCAAGCTGTGCTACCTTGACACAGTCGATGGGAAACATGAGGCAGTGTTCCATGATCCCGGCCACGGCTCCGGCCAACATGTGGGTGCTGGTGGAAGCTCCCTGTGGCAACCCCTCGTAGTCCGCTTCGGAGTCCTCTGTCAGATTTTGCGGACCACAGCAATAATGGACAGTCTGTAGTTCTACTTCGCCCCCGACCCGGGGTGTCAAAGTGCCCATGATACTTTCCGAAACTCCCCAGAATCTACCCCCAAGCCATCGAACTTCTGCCCCGGCTGAGGCACCAGCTACCCCGGATTCATTGCCTGACGTCTCCGCTGTCATCCGACGTCTCCTTACGAACCCCTCTGCTTCCATCGACATCCAGACTACACGCAAAGTATCGAAGATAGCAATAGACAGGCACCTTGACGTTAATCAAAACATTAAAGTTTAGCATTCCCCTGAGACGATTTGCAGCCGCGTAGCTGCTTCGCCACTCACTCGCACGCCTCTACTACCACATTCCCAGCCAAGGCCAAGCGGACACCAGAGGAGGAAGTGGATTCTGATTGGTTGCGATGGCATATCCGGGTCAGGGCATTGGATAACGGACCATGCAATATGCATACATGTGCAATGAATAACACGTAGCCTGTTCTTTTTATTTTTATTTTTATTGGTTCTTCTTCTTCGTTTTTACAATCAGTTGTCCCATTATGAGATTTAACCACCCCGCCTGCCAAAACAAATCGTATTTTCGTTAGCTGTTAACATTATCGGCACATAGGGGGCAGGAGAGGGTAGTGTTTGGGGCACTGCCCTAAACTATCCCCCGTTTGCGAATCCTAACTATACGCATCTTGCAAGATGGTTAACCCTACACATGGCCTGTATCCGAATTCACTGTAAATCGTCTTGGATAAAAGGGATAAATAACATGGAGTAGTGTGGAATGGGCAAAGTCGTTGTCAATGACTGCATGTAGGCCTATCAACTCAGTAAAAAGCAAATGCCATATTCTAAAGATACACTGCATTCTAAAGATAAATGTATATGAATCTCTAGAAGACTATAAACAGATAATAATGTTACTTAGTAATCTCTGTAAATATTTTATGGCAATTGTATCTCATTCTCCTAGGCCTATTCTACATTTCGAGCAACAACAAGTAATTGTCTATTTAAATTGCACATAGCAAATATAGGGATTTCCCTGAATCAAAGAATAAGTTTGTATAATTTTCCCTTCCAAAAACACAAGGAAACAAAATAACTCAACTGTTTCCAGTACACATGGCTATGAACAATGTCGGCCTACTTGATAAGACACTTGTATACTGACAATCTGACCTCAACTTTTATTTTCATCAAGGCCTAGTGTTGTTGGATTATATTCCAACTTTGCAGTTGTACATTGTATTCTAAAGATACCTTTATATAAATCTATAGAAGACTATAGACAGATACTAATGTTAGCCAGATATCTCTACTTTATGGAACTTCTATCTCATCTCTAGATTGATATATAGTCTCTTGATACGTTTTTATTTCATGCTGAAGCAATTTACCCACACAACATAAACAAATTCTTTCAATTGTCAAAATAATTAGTATTTTGTTATGTTTGGGGTTTACCATGTTAAGAAAACAGTAAACTTAGTGTTCATTAAGCATGATAACACTCTTGAATAGTAGGGTGCTAGCCCTGAAGGAAATGTCTCATGTCTTTGTGTCTAATTATGCCACCAGACCTATTTGACTGGACGGAAATTAGCAGATTTCTCCACAAAAAAATTATGAGTGTGTTTCAGCTACAGAGTTACCTAAGGAACCTAATTCAATTTCCACTCTAATTGCCCCAGACTGAGCCTTCAAGGGGCGCAGTGTTGAATTTCTGCCGACAAAGGGGAATGAAGTGTTGATTTCTGCTTACAAGAACAGAACTGCCTGGTCCTGATCTAGTTAATGTTGATTGGCTGTGGTCCACAGATGTTCCTTAAAGGAAAACCGAGCAGGCAACATATCCGTGTTGTTGCTTTTCCCCTGAACCTAATGCTACTCTAACACACCTAGGGAGGGTAATGCTAGACCTGGCTGGAAACCCTAGATTGCTAACAACACCACATTTGGATCTCTCCCTTCAGAAAAAAAGGGTGCAATCTATAAAAGCCAGAGGAATTATTTTACACAGCCTAAGCAAAATATTGCAAAAACAACAATAACAAGGGTAGATGGCATAAAATTACAAAATAACTTATTTACGTTCTGCTGTGTTTGGTTGTTTCCAAATGAGTACAGTTAACACCCTCCCTACCAAAGTCCCAGGAGACGTCCATCTGCCAACTCAACTCAGTCCAAATTATGAGCTACTGTCAGGGGGGCAGCGTTGAACGCAGCCTCTTATCATATTAAAGTAGTCTAACTGAACCACTTAGGACCATTACAGGTCTCCCATCAGACATCTTTAATGATGGCCACTGCAGAACACCTCATTGAGTAAAGAGCTTGAGATGGGCCTTTACTTCGAGAGGCCTTGTGCTTATCGTCTTCATCATCGACAGAGAGAACAATTTAACTATTTGTCCTTTCTCATTTTATATTCTTCATATCCAGCAAAAACAGGTCATTTAATGTCAATTGCATTCACAAAATATAGGGAATTCCTTGACAGACATCTTTCATAGGGAAAACATAGTGAAACAAAATTAACAAACTGTTTTCTATATCAGTACAGACTGATAGTACATGAAGTACATGATAAGATACTTGCATTCTGACAATCTGACTTCCAGATTTAGTTTAATCGAGGCCTAGTGTTGTTGGATGATCTGCTAAGGCATGGCTGCTCATGTGGTTTACGGTATTACTCTGCCACCACGAGGACAGTTGCAGAATGACAGGCAAAGGCATGTCCTTCTGCAACGTTCCTCCTGGTACGCGCAGAAATCGAAATCTGCAACTCACTTGATTATTTCCCAAGTAAATAGAAGGGCTGAGAAACGGTACGTATTGAATGTGGAGTTATTTCTATTAATGTAATATTTTGATCGATTCACTGCTACACGTATTGTACATTAAATGTACATGTCTTAACAAACTCTCTGTAATCGTTAAAGGTTCTTATTCCTTTACAGTCATGCCAATGCCAACTAACTTAAAAACAAATTACTTGGATATAGGTTGAAGAAAAACATAGCAATGCAAATGTGTTCTTCAGCCAAATGGATTCAACCCCACTATGACATCACAACTACTGTTCTGGTCAAGAACCATGCTTGTGATGTCATAGTGGCATTCAGGAGTTGTGAGCCAGTTTAAGCGGTCGCTTACACTTCGAGAGGCCTTGTGCTTATCGTGTTCATCATTGACAGAGAGAACAATTTAACTCTTGTTCCTTTCTCATTTGATATTTTTCATATCGAGCAAAAGCGGGTAATTTTATATGTCAATTGCATTCACAAAATATAGGGAATTCCCTGAATCAAAGAATGAGTTCATGGTTTTTCTTTCCATCCAAAAACATAGGGGAACAAAATAACAACTATTTTCTATAGCAGTATAGATGGCAATGAACAATGTACATAAGATACTTGCATTCTGGATGACACTTCAAAATGTACTTTCATCAAAGCCTAGTGTTTTTGGCTGATCTGCCAACTGTGCCGATTTCAGCTGCAAGGCATGGCTGCAGCTATTCCGAGGACTGGTTTACGGTATTACTCTGCTCCCAAGCGGACGGTTGCAGAATGACAGGCATGTCATTCTGCAACGTTCCTCGTGGTGCAGACATCACTTTTAAAGAAATGATCAACTCAGTTGATTATTTTCCAAGTAAATATAATAATTACTATTAATGTAATAGTGTGATCAATTCAATGCTACATTTATTGTACAGTAAATGCACATGGATGTTTGTGGAGTGTGCGTGGTTGATGCCTGGTTTAAGAAGCCACTGATTGGACTCTGGGGCTGGGTGTGGCTGCACACCTGTTGCCATGTTAAAACAGCCATCACCACACACACACACACACACACACACACACACACACACACACACACACACACACACACACACACACACACACACACACACACACACACACACATACACACAATCCAGTGTCTTTACAAACTCTAAAATAGTTTGGGTTTAATTCCTTAATATCCATACCAATCTCAAATAACTTGAAAGTAAATTTATTGGATATAATATACAAATATATATCGTAATGCAAACAGTTCAAATGTGTTCTTCAGCAAGATGGGCACAACGCCACTATGACATCACAAGCGGCATAGTGGCGTTCAGGAGTTCCCCAGGCCTCAGTTGTATACCGGGGCCTACCTGGGATCACTTGTTAGGAGCACAGGGGACGTAGCGTATGTGAGATAGACTGAGAGATAGAGACATATAGATGGACGAGTGGAGACGTGGTGGCTATAGTTGCCAAGCAACGATAGAGGATGTTCTTTGTATCTTTCCCTATACAAATAAACCAATCATATTGTATTCTGCATTTACTCAGCAGTGGAGAATATGTGGTGGAGACTCCACCCCACTATGAATCATGAGGAGGAGGAAGGCAGGGCTAATTCCCTGCATTATGGGGCCTTTTCTGTGACTTTGTGCCTTTTCTACATCAATTTATGGTGGAAATTTCTTCATTTATGTAAAGGAAAACACAAACGCCAATTGGTTCCTACGCCAATGTCACAGCCAAACCACCACCAATCACTGTTCATACACTCACACAGAAACTGCACAGCTTTATGTCTTTGAGATTTTCTTTATTTTAGAAACAAAAAACATGACTGAATAAAAATTAACATGACTATGTATAAATGCAATATGAAATATAGTTGCAAGCAACGATAACGAGGATAAAGTGGACAACATTCAAATGGCAATTAGCGGGCGGGACGAACTTCACCATGGAGTTGAAAATGAAAACTCCATGAACATGAAACAGGCTGAAAATGAAAATCAGTGTCACTCTTCACATCGCATCCTCGTCAGCTGTGGATATGTACTGTATGTTGTAAATTAGCACGTTTCTAACTAACTTGTGTGTAATAGTAGTAGTAATAATAATTGTTTATTTATTCATAGTTAAAGAGCACGTGTCAAGCAGTACAAAAAGAATCACAACATAAAGAGGTTAGATAGGCATGTGCTGTCTCGGAGCAGCTGCGCAATGGATTTGGCCTTCCCCATGCGCGTGTGTGTATGAGACAGATATACCTGTTATCCAATGGGGGGAGTTTGTCCCGCCCACTCAGTTCAGAATCAGAATCAGAATCAGAAAAGCTTTATTGCCAAGTACGTTTTTTAAACATACAAGGAATTTGTCTTGGTGATGTAGGTGCACGTCACGTTCTCTATTGCAGGTTAAACAGAACAAACAAAATAAGTATAAATATATGTATAAATACTTATTTTGTTCAATTGTGTGCTTTCATTATCCCAAATGTTTCCAATAATGTTCAAATGCCCCCACGGGAAATCAAATGCCCCCACGGGAAAACAGTAATCCAGTACAGACCTAATTTATTTATATATTTCAATATCGACCTAGTTTACTATGATGTGCTACTATGACAAGTGCCTCAGGCCAGCCAGCCTTTTGCATTTATTTGACTGGGTGTGGATTCACAGATCCATTCCTGTTCTTTCTGATCTTAGGGCTGGGCAACAGGTTTAATAATAATTATGCACAGAGAAATAAATATGCGAACAGGAAGAGTTCAGAGCCTGAGATTCCCAGTTATTGGAGGGTGGAGAGGGGAATCTGGTGGTTCACTGTGTCAAAGGCTGCTGAAAGGTCCAGCAGAATGACAGCGAAGTAGAGGGAGGCTGTTCTGGTAGTGTGAAGTATCTCTATGAAGGCTATAGGAGAACAGTCTCAGTTGAGTGGCCTGCCTTGAATCCAGACTGGTGAGGGTCCAGAAGGTTGTTCTGGTGGAGGTATGCAGAGAGTTGGTAAAAGGATGCACACGCAAGTGTTTTGGAGATAATTGGTAGAAGGTCAGTAATTCTCTGCATCATACTGGTTGAGACTGGGTTTCTTTAAGAGAGGGTTCACTCTTGCTGCTTTAAGAGTGTTTTGAAAACAACCAGTAGTTAACGAGGGGTTGATGAGATGGGGGAGGAAAGGAAGGAGGTCGGGAGCAGTAGACTTGAGAAGGTGAGAGGGAATAGAGTCGAGAGGGCAGTTTGTTAGGCAGTGGGAATTGACCAGGGATAGTACCTCATTGGGAGAGTGGTTAAAAGGAAGTTAGTAGAAAAACAAAGAGGTGGCAATAGGACAGGTGGTGACAGCAGGGGGGTGGGGAAATGAGGACCGTATGTCATCAATCTTTTTTATGCAGTAGTTAACAAAATCATTCTGTAGCAGGGAGGTGGGGGAGTGGGGGGATTGAGGAGGGTGATAGAAGACAGAAAAGTATTTTAGGATTGGAGAAAGGTGATTACTTTTTTATTTATTTAAATAAGATACTTTTAGTGGCCGGTAGGGAGGCAGAATAAGAGGGGAGAAGAGATTGGTAAAAATAAATAAAAATAAACGCTCGTTAGGGCACTTGGATTTGCAGCATGCTCTTTCCGGCAACTGTAGGGTGGTTCTGTCAGCACGCACTGAGTCAAACAACCATGACGCTATAGGGGTCGGGCGAGCCTGCCGCTAGGTGAGAGGACAGAAAGTCCAGAAACGAGGACAAAGAAGAGAGAAGGGTGTCCATGGCAGAGTCAGGAGGCTTGAGTGAGAAGGACTCAGGTGAGGTGTCATCTGTCCTGGACGCAATATTTCACAAAGAAATCGCCACGACAGGAGTCACATAAGTTTGATTATAGTTAGTATCACATTAGGATATGTAGGTAGGTTAGTGGGTAAAATATTTAACGTGTGTGTGGCACTGGTTTTTCGGCCGATTCAGCATGTTGAATTGGGGACGGAGGCCATTGGTGAGAGAAAGCAGTTGCATTGGCTTGTTCAGCTTATGCGAATCAATGCATGAGAAGAGAAATGGAAGTGAGCAAAGCAGCAAACAACGTCGTCAAGAGGGCACGCACAACAATATTGTCTCATTTTTCCACTGCATCTCATCTGATCATTCAAATTTTCACATTCTTGATTAGAAGTAGCTATATTGCGAAACCGTTTGAGCGAGAGTCTGTGTTAAATGGTAGGCAAACGCTGTTTGTTTCATGTTTGTATATATCTGAGGTCTTCCGGTGTCCCTTTTTGAAAGATGAATACGGACTATCGCCACATGCTGGTAGGGAGTTATTTCCTCTCACGCAGGCACAGAACGTACATTTAAAATGTATTTGCAACCAATACAAGTTGAACCACTGTGTAATGTCCAGAAGACTTCAACAAGATAATCCATAGGAAATAAAGGTGCTCCTCTAACAAGGACTGTGTTTTCGTTCACCACAGGCAATGCAGGAAAATGGAAACCAGTGGAGCTGCAGGGTATCTACTCTAACTCACCCTGGCATTCTCACTCATTTCTGCCAGCTGTATGCAGGGTTTTCTAAATAAACAGACTTTAATGTCTTTAATGCACCTTACAACATCCACAAACGATCTCAGTCCTCATGCACACCGTACTACTGATTCCACTGACATCCGCAGACAATCATTACAAACTTTTACAATAAACCGGTTTTCCAACACCACCACCCTGCATCTTTGTCTGAAGGAGCCCAGTAAAGGTCACCTAGGTGGAGTGTAACATTGCATATAGTTACACTAGCGCCCAGAGTGGGGCCTCTCCAGACAAAGAAAGGACACAGAAGGGCTGTCCAAGGACGCACTGGCCACCAGCAGCGGTGATGGACAGCCACCACCCAGCACCAGCCTTTTCTACAACAGTGCGTTGGAGCCCAGGGGAGGGTGGGGAGGCAGCGCAGCGACCGCCAAAGGCTACCGTCTCAAACTTCAAGACCATTCACACTTAAACATTGATGATTAGCAGTGGGGCTCAGAGTCCATGAGAGGGCATACAAGCCTATTTCATACTTTCTAACCAGTACATTCCAGTATGTGGCACAATAGCTGAGCTATTGAAGGAGGAACACCTCCAGAACCCCCACCTTAGCCCTTCTCTTTCAAGCATTTCCTTCGGGGTTATCAAAGTTCTATCTTATCTGTATGCATATTCTCATGCCACATGTAAACAATAAATAAACATTTACACAAGCACAGTTAACAGTAAATTCCCACACTAGGCAGCCACAAAAGGAGAGTTGCAGACAGAAGACTACTTTTATTTACAGAAGTATATTGATGCATCAGTGATGGGAGGTGGAGGCACTAGTACAGCACATACCTCTCCAGTACCTAATGACAACATTTCCACTCTTAAAACATAAAATGACAACAAAGTCTGAATAAGTTACATCACTGCTTGGTAGGGTGTATGCTGGAAAGAGGATTTTAGAATCACATAAGGCCATGTGATATGCTTTTGTTTACTGGTAGTACTGCATTCATGTACACAGATCAATTCCACTCAGCCCTTGGGAGAGCAAACCATAAGGAATACCTATGTTCAGGTAGTTAGGTTGATTACTACTAAAACGTATTTATCCATGAAAAGGTATTTGTTATTGTAGTACAACTCAGAAAATATACAAAAGTAGACTTCTAATAACTGCTCAAATTAATTAAAATTAATTAAAATATGAGGCTGATTGAGCCTGTGTCCTTTGACCAATGTGATTGGAGCCTAGCTTTAACGTCCATGGTAAAAACAATGTCTTTAAAACCACAGGGTGTTATTCCTCCTTCAGCAAATACCCTTAGAAGCAGTTTCATTAATGGGACTGTAACAATGTGCAATGATACACTCCACCTAGGTGACTTTTACTGGGCTCCTCCAGACAAGGACGCAGGGTGATGGTGTTGGAAAACCAGTTAATTGTAAAAGTTTGTCGACAATGATACATGACCTGGTGCTCCATGTTGCCATGCAGGAGATGTCTCCCTGAGTGTGTGTGGTGATGGCTGGTTTAACCTGTGCACATTGATTGTTCAATGTGCAACAGGTGTTCAGCTTCACCCAGCCACAGAGTCCAATCAGCTTCAGACGGAGGACCAGGACACTGGAGGAAGAGAAGAATTAAGAGAAAGAGAAGGAAAAGACGATGGAAGTGGAAGCCAAGTCTTCTTTCTGGTGTGACTTCACGCATCTTGCATTGTCTTTTTGTTGTTGGATCCCTGTTTGAGCTCTTTGTGTGGATGTTCATTTTTCATTCGCCATTTTTGTTCATGTGATGGATGCCTCATCTTTGTCCTTTATAACACATTTTTAACACAAATATTTCATCAACTACTTTAATGGAGCAAGATCCAACACAAACACGTTCCTGCACAACTCTATAGACTCGAATTCACACAATAAAATATATGTCTCCTTTACACTTCCTTTTACTATGGCTGATTATTGCCAACTTAGCTGCGCCACCCCTTAATAAATCTAAAAGTTAAAGACTAGTGGTGGTCGGAGGAAGTAACAAATATCGAGACTTGCTACTATGACCCAGGGAGCCTATAACGTGCAGGATTTTCCCCCTTCCATAAGCTCATTTAGAGACACAAAATAGCATACTCGTTCTTTTTACGGTTAGGAACGTTTTCGTGTCATATATTCAGCATGGCAGGGGCGGTGTGGACGAGGCAAAGCAGTCGGGTTATCCGAAGTCTACAGAAAGCTCCAAGAAGAAAAAGCCACACTGTGCTCAAATCCCAATATGACGTGCTGGTAATCGGAGGAGGTAGGAATGCAAGATTCTGTGCAAATGTGCCGAAGACAGTTTAGGCCTATGTATTGAGATAGCAGCACTTTAATGTACGTTTTTAAACTAAAGGGTTGCAGTAAAGTCCAAATAATTGTCCTTTAACGGAATTGACAACGCTTGTGGCTATACGGATTCAAGTTCGGACGATGTTAGCAGCAATGCCAGCAATAACGGACTGGCCTTTCGTAAAAAAAATTCAATCTGCTGGACACATTATTTGCATTTAGCTAGGCCTGTGTGAACTATGGGCATTATAATGGTATCGACGTTTGTTAAATATGATGTGGCGACACAAATGCATTGCTAAAGTCTATTGAGTTGGTGTCGATTTTAGTATATTAAGTTTGCGTGAACAACCTGTACACCCACGCCCGCCCATGTTCACATGCCAATGTCTTTCTTGTCTTTCTATCGGACCACTATTTACACCCAGGACACAATGGATTGGTGGCGGTAAGTACAATGAACAGCAAATAGTAGCCCACACATATTTCTCATATAACATATCTGCGCAAATTAATTCGAGTGTCCCATCCAGGCTGCATATCTCCAGAAAGGAGGGTTGCAGACAGCAGTGCTCGAGCGTCGGCACGTCTTGGGGGGAGCCGCAGTTACAGAAGAATTGTTCCCTGGTAAGGTTTAGGGTTGAGTCAATGTCATGTCAAAGAGCTAAAAACCATCGGTAGCCTTTGGGTGAAGAATGAATTTTGTATAAATGCTGCGTAGGTTTTTATGTAGGTTAAGACACTGCCTTGTTCGTCTAATGGAACAAATTAGATTGTTTGATAGTTAGAAATTAATGAAATGTTTGTAATAAGGTTGTGGATAATATTCTTAATTTGATGTAAATGTATCCTCCCCACAACAGGGTTTCACTTCTCCAGGTGTTCATATTTGCTTAGTTTGTTCAGACCCCACATCTATGAAGACCTGGAACTCAAGGTATAAAGTTCATCCAGAATAACCAGAACACTGCAATATTTGCAACATAATCAGCACAATCTTATCTCTTTTACTGTCCCTTCAATGATTCTCAACTGGGTCAACCCACGGCTCTTTGCTTGAGCATATGCCAAACCTTAATCTTTAGAAAGAAGCCCTTGAAATAACTAATGCTTCAGTGTTTATTCATATTTTAATAGTTTCATTGAGTTTAGCACCAATTGTTGTTGTAAATAAAATAAAAATACCAATGACACATGTTGGTCCACCAGATGAGAGCCTCTAGTTTAGCTCTTTTTTATGTGCATTTCAGTTCTATTCCATTTTAGTGTATATACATTACACATATTTGTTTCTATATAGCCTAGGTCTATATATTTTCTATGGATTATTAGTACATTTTTAAATCAAAAAGTACTTATACTTATATATAATAATGATATTCTTGGTCTTCCTCTCTCTTTGTCTTCTTCTTCTTCTTGCCACAAAAGCTTAAGGGTATTTGTTTGCACGTAGACCCATGTGCGAGGCCCTGACTTAGTTCTGCATTGTGTGTGCATGTGTGTCTTTAGAAACATGGGCTGAAGATCTACAGGAGAAACCCCCATGCATTCAGCCCTATACTGGAGGTGGGGGTGGGGGGAGCGCCCCCCCGGTCCCTCACCCTTGGGTCGGACTTGGCCATGAACCAGAAGGAGATTGGAAAGTTTTCACAGAAGGATGCCATGGTAGGTCATTTCAATGGAGAGGGTCCATTGTTATTAACCCACATCATATGTATCATATGGTTATGGTAATGACACATATTTTTAGGACATTTATTGTCCATAGTCCACTACAGGGTGAAATTATCCTATTATGCTCCTAGTGTGTTTTCCCATGATCAAGCTCCATCAAAAGTGCGATGTGTAGGATTTAGTGGCATCTAGTGGTGAGGTTGAAAAGTGCAACCAACTGAGTACCACCCCTCACCTCTCCCTTTTTAAGGTACGCTGGCCTGTACTGGCCTGGAAGGGGCCAGTATGTACTTCCAAAATGATATCATCGTCTACGTCAGCATCAAGTAGCCAAGTGTCAAGTGATGGGGTTCCGTGATAGATTTATAATTTGTATTTAGTCTTTTAGTCTGAAACACTATACGTGATATGGTGTAAGATAGCTTGGCAGATATTCCATTTCTGCAAGTCCGTTCCGCTACATGCCACTTAATTCTACACAGTGCACCTTTAAATCAAATGCTTTGCTGTCAAGAAGTGTCGTAAAATAAATACTATATTTTCATCACCTACCAAACATGTACTGGGCCTTTAAGCATGCATTTCGAGTTACATTACTTACAAACATTGAAATTACATTCAGTTATTTTTTCATGTAGTTTATGAATGGACCACATATTTTAGAAATTTGAGATGGCTGATTTAAAACTATTATATGTAGTGTACATAAAATATATTTTATTGCTTGCCAGTGTTCATGGTAATATGTGTATATTGTTGGCCAATGACAGACATATTATTTGGTTTAGTTTGCCTCTTATGCAGCCTATGTGGTAGTGGTAGTGGTAGTGGTAGTGGTAGTAGTAGGAGGAGGAAGAAACTGGAGCCATGCCACTGAGATTAAGTTCATCTGTTACACAAGTCTATCTGACCACTGTGCTTTCAATATTATTCTATATATATGTGGCCAATCCAAAAATCCTTGTATTTTATTATCAAATAATTCAATACATAATTATCCTAATTTCATACATAATTAATGCATTTATTGATTTCATTGTTCATTTAATGTAATTATTTGATCCATTAATCTCTATTCCGGGACCATGTGGCAGACTCACACCTCTACATGCATTTTGACCCTCAGCTTTCTCTCGCTCTTTTCCAAACATGCAGGCCTATGGAGAATTTACCGCATATTTGGATAAGCTTTCCTCAGCTGCTGAACCTCTCCTGGACGCCCCCCCGGTGGATATCATTGGTCTAACCTCAGGTTCCCTGAGAACCAGAATCGCAGCGGCCAGGACTTTGATGCCACTTGTCAAATGTGGTACGCTTCTATCCTAAACTCCTCAATGGTATCGATAAATAGCAACTATAATCTATAGTCATAACTAGTCATAATATATGCATCCATTATTGACTACTTATGGATGACTTATTGGCTCCTACTGTCACAATTGATGTGGAATGTATGTGTTGAAAGGCCTGAAACTTGGAAAAAACTGCCCAGACTTCTATGAGATCGTCACAGCGCCGATAATGAAGGTGAGTTAACAGCCTCAACACACTGTTAGTGTTGTTTTAACCTTACCAGAATCTTCCTCGAGGCTAAAAGGCTGTTGTGGGTTTTCAGATCCTTAACCAGTGGTTTGAGTCCGAGCCACTGAAGGCAACGCTGGCTACCGATGCTGTCATCGGAGCCATGACCAGTCCATATAACCCCGGTAGTGGGTGAGCTATGCTAAAGCACACATTATCCCCTTGATAGCCATGGTAGACACATTCGGTAGTAGGCAATGTGATTAGAATGGGTTGGGAACAGAAATAAAACATTTGGAATGTAAATGTTTCATTGAATGAGACCATCTGCATTTTAGACGGTCTCATTAACAATACTCATGGTGGTTGTGTCTTGAAGGTATGTGCTCCTACATCATGTGATGGGGGAGTTGGAGAAGGAGAAGGGGTCATGGGGTTATGTGGAAGGAGGCATGGGAGGCGTGTCCAAGGCCATTGCCAGCTCCGCCCGCTCCCATGGTGCTTCAATCTTCACTGAAAAGGCAAGACTGTTTGACTTGGCTCTAATCCAAGCTGGAGTGTACACATTACTTTGTCTGTTCCTTGACGTGGCTAAGGAGTTAGCTCAGTGTCTCCCAGCCTTGGGGTCTAGACCCCACTTGATCACTCGCTATGAATATGTTTTTTTCACAATCATTTTATGACCTATTAATGGGGTCGCGGACCCAAAGATCTTGTGAACCACTGAGTTAGTTTTTTCAACAGTGTTTCATCAACAGTTATAAGGTTATATTTGCTTGGCAGGATGTACAGGAGATTCTGGTTGGTTCAGATGGTGTTGCCAAGGGAGTGGTGCTGAAGGACGGCACAGAGATCCACAGTAAATTGGTTCTGTCCAACGCTACGCCATACATCACCTTCAAGAAGCTAACGCCACAGGTGATAAAAGAAGGCCCTGCCTGATGATGATATTACTAATATGTAAGCGATTTGTATATCTTCTATAATCACATGTCCTTTTTATAACAGGCTTCCCTATCTCCAGAGTTCATCAAAGCCATTAATCAATTTGATTACACCTCCCCTGTCACCAAGATCAACGGTATGATATATCAAGTTATATTTTTCATTGATCGTGTAAAGGTTTCCTTTGACTGGTAAAGTCTTAAAGGTGTGGTGTGTAGAATTTAGTGGACACAGACTTGGCAGAAATTGAATATAATATCCATAAGTATGCTTTAATTAGTGTATTATCCCAGAAAATTAAGATGCGTGATTTCTCTACCTAAGAATCCGTCCTCCACGGAGCCCGCCATGTTACACTGACACTTTTGTACAGTAGCCCAGAATGGACAAACAGCTCTAGAGAAGATGCATTTTACATTTTAATCATAATCTCTACCTTACTTGTAAACTATGACCTATAGTTCTACACACTAAATAACTAACTATAATTTATAAATCTATCAAAGAATCTCATCTCTTGACACTTGCTGTCGTAGACGATGACATCCTTTTGGAAGTACCTACTGGCACCTTAAAGGCCAGAACAGGCCACCGTAGCTTCTCCTACGTCGTTGGAAAGGGAGAGGTGAGAATTTATGAGTGGTTACCAATTTGGTTACATCCAAATTTGTTGTTGTTACCAATCAATCAATTCTTAGTACAAAAACAGGTTTCGCTCATAACACTAATTATCAGTCTGCTACTTTCATGTACCAGACATTCACACCTCTGTGAAAAGGGTCCATTACATTAGTCATCTAAATACAAAAATGAATAACAAATTCACACTTAAGCACAACCCTGAAATCACATAGAGTTCTTCTCTGTTTTTGACAGTTGCTGTAGACAAACTGCCGAATTTCCTAGCGGCACCCACCCCAGATGGGAAACCGGGCCCACACCATCAGTGCTCCATTCACCTCAACTGCGAGAGTGTGGAACTACTGGAGACTGCATACAAAGAGTCCATCAATGGAAAGTATTCAACAAGGTCTGCACTAGTCAATGCTCTTATGAATGTACAAACACACAAGCAAGCAAGCACGCACACACGCACCCTGTCCCTCATCCACTATTGGGGTTCCTCTATTTGACAGGCCAATGTTGGAGATGACCATCCCCTCTGTGTTGGATCCCACTATAGCACCCTCCGGTGCCCATGTTGTGTCATTCTTTACCCAGTTCACCCCATACTATCTAGAAGGCAAGGAATGGACCAATCAGGACAGGGAAGCATATGCCGATCTCGGTAAGAACTTTTAAAAGCCATCAAAAACTGCTTCAGTGACATTCAGTCAAACAATGTTTAGTTGACTGTTTTAACTATGTGCCCCTCGGGGCATGAAGACATTCTCATTTATTAACCCAAACACAAGACTCAAGCCTGTATTTGTATCTCCCACTTTCTCAGTGTTTGACTGGGTGGAGCAATACGCCCCAGGGTTCAAGAGCTCGGTGGTGGGCCGAGATATCCTCACTCCACATGATTTGGAGAGGATCTTCGGGCTAACTGGAGGGGTTTGTTGTAGTATTTGTCTCTGTGGAGGGAGGGATTTCAATGGGTGACGTGGTGAAGCTCCTTTGCTTACCCGCACAAGCTCACGTTCGCTGGGAGGAAGAGCGATTTGCATCCCAGACTTTCTTCCTGGTTAATCTGAAACAGTGCTAGATGCCACTTAGATAATGTCAATAGATTTTATGTTTGCATGCCTTAACAGGTGCTGCAACAAGAACTACATTTTGAAATGGGACTCTCACACTTTGAACTATATAGTCAATACTATACTCCATACAACTGTATCACACCTCAGAAGACCATAAAAAATTAAAATATTTTAGAGGAAGAATTGACTTATTTGGATGAGAACATGGAAGGACATTTGTTTATCCAACTCTTCTTTTTCTGTGTGCACTTTCCACCCACAGAACACCCGCCATTCTATCCCTATTACAAAGACAATGGTTCTTTCTTTTTTACTGTTCCATGTTTTTTTTGTTGAGGTCATGTTATTTATTATGGAATGTGGGACTTTTAAGAGAATGCAATGAAGAGATAAAGACATTAATTTGCACCCGCTCTTTGCAGAATATCTTCCATGGATCGATGTCATTGGACCAGCTTTACCTGGCACGACCTTTGCCCTGCCTGTCAAACTACCGCACACCTATTAAAGGGCTCTACTTGTGTGGCAGCGGCTGTCATCCAGGTTTGCTTTTACTGCTTGAGAATATATCTCCCATCAATAGTGGCTTGGAGGATTGTTGCATGTACTTTATATAAGAGCTTCAACAGGATTATGAACGCCACCAGTCACATGGAGAGTAAGCGTGACGTTGCACCACCTATAATATAGTAGGCCACCTAAAGTCCCTAATGTATTGCAACCGGTTCTTAAGTCCCTTCAGTTGGTCACCTTTCGAATATAATAAATTGCTGTCGATTTTTTAATTGTTGATTTTCCCTCAATCAGCCTGCCAGTGGAACGGAGCACATCAAAATGTGTCAATATTTTTAATGTCAGTCATAAAACATACCTTCTTTAGTTTAGCTTCAAATCAAGAAGTGTGTCGTATAGTATTTTATTTATTTTTAACTTTGACCTTTTTAAATGTACCGCTTTACCTTCTGATGATTGTGTAGTCCTATTGGTTTTTTTAGACTAACTTCATGTCTTGTTATGTTGTTTCCCTTGCTCACAACGTTGTTTTGCAGGAAAAGTGCTGTACTGATAAAGTTTTAATGATTGATTCGATTGTGTGTTAACCAATTTCTCAGGTGGTGGAGTGATGGGGTCTCCCGGATGGAATGCTGCACTTGCCGTCATGGCCGACCTGAAACGTAGCTAGATAGCATCGCTGGCTGGATCTTGTACCAATGATTTGGCACTCACACACGACATCTTGGAGATTGATGGAGACCTGTGGATGTCCATATTCTGGTGTTAACACTAGAGATCGACACAATCGCCTCCCTCAATATAGAGTGTGTAAAGTGGCAGAGTCCTAATGTGAGGGTCTCTCCGGTTTGAAGACATAACAATGTGGCAAATTACAAGTAAAAACTTGTTCAATGAATACATAAGCCTAAACAATTTAATAAAACTCTTGTTCAATTTAAATTAATTAATTGAAAGTAAAATGTGTTTTATAACTAATATAGCTTCCCCAGTTGCCTGACTCCTACTAATTACTGGCTACCTACCTTGCCTTCTTGCTAACCTTATCACGTAGGCCGACTTGCTGTAGCACTGTGGGCCTACTCAATTACACTTTATTTCATTAATTGGGGGATTATTCATGTTTGAAATGTTATCAATAAATTCAGGTTGAATATGAAACCAGGGAAGTGTGTCCTTAATTATGAATATGGTTTGTAAAAGTTGACATTTCTACAGTTGCCTATATTTCTTACATCCAGAGTGTTTTGCTCCTGGCAATTAATTTACATTAATGGGTGCATAAGAAGTGCGGACTGTGCCTTTAAGGCGCATATTAGGGTGGGTCCAACTACGTTACAGGGTCAGGAAGCGGACTGAACCACCTAGATTACAGCAAAATTCGATACTCGTTGACCAATTGTAGCCAAACAATGTGTTAACTGCAGTTGTGCACATTTTAATGAACTATATTTTAATGAATAATGCTGGATGGTTGCGCTCATGAAATTCACGAGGGATTTATGCAGGCTCTTGGGACTCGGGAGCGGTGAGAACCCCCTACTTCTCCAAACTTTCAAAAACTTTTATCCTGGTCAGAAATTTGCGACAGAATTGTAGGACCGAAAATGTAACGCTAAATCAATCAAATAGTTTTACGATGTGTTCAATCAACAATGTCTCGTCTGACAAGTTAACAGTATTCTTAAAGTAAACAACGAAACAAATGCCCATAAATGTTGCCAGCTACACCCTGCTTGCGGTGCCTCGAAGTTCGTCGAGAGAACAAATCAAATAAAACATTGGTTGGTAAATACTAAAAGGCGATATTTGTCATTATCACATTATATCGTTATATAAATTAAGCTTTGATCAGTTTGCATGGGGCTCAGTGTTTGTTTATGTGGTTGCTCATTGCCAAAGCCAATACAACTTAGCTGTAGACATCCGAAATTCGTTTTGCCATTTGATAAAGACAACTAAGGTGATGTTTTTTTTTTTCTTACTTTCATTTCAGCTTTACCCTGTGTAGTGTACCGAATACTATGACATCTAGATTTTTGGGCGCTTATGCTACCGACGCGTTCTGTAAGCCAATTTCAAGGCTACATTATCATTCATTGTCTATTTAGGGCATCTGGAATGCTATCCAAGGTAAACCGCTCATATTTGGGCAGTACTCCGAAATAAATGTACAATTAAATCAAATGCCCATGAGGATAATTCACTTTAGACGTTAGGCAGCAGTATAAGTATAACTGTTTCGTAAAGAATAACCTGGGACTCTTTTGTTAAGATAATTCCCTTAGATCTTTGCTAAAATAGGAGTGGGTATTCACATGTGACTGAAGAAACATTCTGAGTGGGTCTGCTGAAACATTCCATTGACAATTTATTGTTGGAAAGGGAGAGACTGGTTCTTTGCCGATGCACAAGGCAACCTGTTTCTATGCAGGTTGAACTGTCAACCGGACAGCTTTTGCAAAAAAAAAAAAAAAAAACTCTCCAGCCCTCTAAAATAACAAACATTTTCGATGATGGCTATAGGTTTTCGGATGAACACGAGGGAGAGTTTACTTTGTCAATATTAAGCTCTCACGAGTCGTGGTGCTGTGGCGAAACTGCTATGGCAGTACACAACACAAGAGATACTAAACACAATTTGTAGACCAAAGAGGTGGTGCAGAGGTTGAGACGCTCTGATGTTTGTTAAATGTTCAGTTTTGTTTATTCCACAGAAGAAAAAAAAGGTCATCGCTTCCTGTCTAAAGCCAAATAATGTCACATTTGCTTTATTACCTGTGTGTGTGTGTGTGTGTGTGTGTGTGTGTGTGTGTGTGTGTGTGTGTGTGTGTGTGTGTGTGTGTGTGTGTGTGTGTGTGTGTGTGTGTCGCAGGGAATTTGACAAAGGCCCAGATTTGGTCAATTTCCTATACCTGATTATTATTTTTATATGCAAATTTTTATCTCTTAACCGCTGGTGTTTTTCATGCAAACAAAATGTTTAAGAGCAAAAAAGTAAAAACGCCACATAATAGTATATTTGTGTTACATTTAGAGCTGCAACTAACGATTATTTTCATAGAGGATGAAGGAAGAAGTGTGAGAATAAGACAGGCATGAAACTTGAGTGAGAGTTACATGTAAAAGAAAATCGATTAATAATTGAGTCTATTGAATGTTAGAAATGTTCCCAGAGTCTAAGGTGATTTCTTTAATGTGTTTTGTTTTATCTGACAAGCAGCTAAGAAAAAATAAACTATTCCTTTTTATAATGATTCATGAACCAAATATTTGAATTGAACTGCAACAATAAGCAGCAAATGCTTATTCGTACTTGCTCAATTACTTAACGATTAATTTATTACCAATAATAATAATAATTGATTGCATTTATATGGCGCTTTTCAAGGTACCCAAAGTGCTTTACATAGTGAGTATGTGTCTGTATGTTGGGGGTATGACACCTCATCCACTACCAGTGTGTAGCATCCACTTGGGTTTATCATTGCAGCCCTAGTTACATCAGCTATATGCTGTGGGAGATCGCAGTGAATCAAGTGCTTCTGTCTCACTGCAACAAAGGGCATGGAAATTATCTTGTGGTAAACTGCAGTTATTTATTTTTTGTAACCACAAGTGCTAGCTTCCTTTTGTGTGTGTATTCATTGTTTGCCAGCAACAAACCTTCATGCTTGCAAGTAACTGAATAATATTTTTTGCACTGTTGGCACTCCTTGCAAGTTGCGCTTCCATACTGACAACAAAACAACAGAAAACCTGATAGAGTTATGTTCCTCTATGGGGGACAATAAAACCTCTTCCCCAGTATGGTTCTCACTGCCACTCTCGCTTCTGTTTATTAATATTTATTTATTTATTTAGACTGGTGGATATGGCAATGTGTATATACAAGAATCTAGACAGGCTATGTATCACAACAAAGGCTGAAATTCAATATATATGCCTAACAATACTTCTAAAATACAATAAAGGTTTCAGATTATTTTTTGGTTTGTTTTACCACACACATTTACGTGACACGTTGGAAGAAATGTGTTCATGATTTGTGCGCACACACACACAGAAACACACGGGACACGCAATACTATTATAACAGAAGGTTACAGTAGTGTAATACAACACAGAGGACTGGGCACTGGGTTAGACTTGAGACAACAAACTGGAATGTTCCTAGATATAGTTTAATCCCATCTAATATCGTTTCTCTGAGAGTTACCGATTCTAACGCATAGAATTGTGGGGGCAGGATAGTGTAGTGGATAAACTCCTGGTCAAAAGGTTCCGGGTTCGATCCCCGATATCCGCAACCTACCTGTAGGCACGATGCCTAACCTCTACCTTCTCCTTTAACGACCTGTATCTGAATCTGCTGTAAGTTATTCTTACACCCCATACTCTTGGGTATAATGCCCCACTACCTGGCTGGATGTGTTGAAACTCTTAGAACAATGTGTATAGGTGGAATCCACTGATGGTGTGTCCTTCTCCCAGGTCCTAATGTCCAACCAGTGGAGGAGCAGATGGACTGTGGTCCTGCCCCCTCAGATCCTCTTGTGGGCTCCCTGTCACAGGTTAACAAGATTTTCTTTCATATCTTAGGAGTTTTCCTCTGTGTACTTCCATACTATTTCCAACTAGATTGCATGGGAGCTTATGCTACCGACTCATTCTGTGAACCATTTCAAGGCTATGTCGCTCATTCATTGTCTATAAAAGCTCACTCACTCATCCCCGTTGCACCGGCTGGCGCATAGGGCAGCAAGTCTATAAGAGCAATTGTTGGTGATTATGAAGTCACATTGAAACATATCCTTAAGAATGTAAAATGCAGCTGTTTGTGTGTTTGTCTGTGTGTAGGAAATTCTCAATGGAGAGGAGGGTCTAAGTGAGGAGGAGAAGGCAAAAAAGCGAGCGGAGCGACGCAGAGCCAAGAGGAAGGTAGGGACACTCACTCACTCTCATCTTTGAATATGTCCAGTAAGTTGGTTCACTCAGCAAGGGCATTAATGCTGTAGTGGTCATACAAATTACCAGTACAGCCTCTTGAGTCTTTCCTGATGTTTGCTTCATATTATTATATATATATATATATTTTTTAATACATTGTTCTCTTTATTTCCAGCGTCAGAGGGAACGTAAAAAGCAGGAACTAGTTAAACAGAGTGAGAACGCTGAACATGTAAGGGTAATTTAAAACTGCAAATGTTGTGCTCTTTTGCAGTGACTCCCAAAATGTGCCATAATGTCTCTGTTTCTGTACATTAGGACGAAGACGAGGATGGCAGTGCAGACTCTGAGTTGGACGAGAGTGAGTCGGAAGCAGAGGTTGGTGCCGTGGATGACCATGAGGAGGAGGTGTTGGAAGTTGAAGAGGAGGAATGGGCAGAACAAACGTCCGTTCCTCAAAGTGAGGAAATCTCCCCAGCCGTGGCTCCTTTAGGGATAAAGAGTCATCAGAAGAGCCAAGCCAGGCCCAGTGAGGAGGTAGGAGGGAGCAGAGGAGCGTGCTCAGGAAAGAAAGTAGCTCAATTTCACTGAGTTTTGGGACGAGAGTTCTAGGAAGGAGGGGTATGATATGATGTTGTAGATGAAATGGGACACACATCGTGGCGTTATACTAGTAAGTTCCCGAAAAGCTTAACCCTCTCTTGGACGTGGCCATCAACATCAACTGCTGCACAGACGAAGCTCCACACATGCATCACCCACGATGAAGGTGTCCCTTCATTGTGAAACAAGTGCCTCAGAAAAGGCACTTCCACTTCACAAAAACAACACGTCTTGAGTTTGGAGAAGAATAGAACGTTTAAAAACTGGTTGGCGGAGACAAGACAAATACAGGAATTAACCTGTTTGCTCTAAATCACGGTATTAAAAGATATTATCACGTCTAAAACTAAACGATTTTGGATTCACTGCCCCTTTAAGTGTCATTGTTTGGCTGCAGCTAACAATACGTTTAATTGTCGATTACTTTGTTTATATAATTATTTACTCATAAAGATGACAAAAATGCACATCACGGGTTACTAAAGCCCAAAGTGATGTCTTGCATTTGATTGCTTGGTTGCTGACGAGCCTAAGAAAAATAAGTGTTCATTTCAAAATTTGAAATGGAAAAGCATTTCCATTTCAATTATTTCCATCTCTGAACATGCAATATAAAAATGTTGTATTGTAATGTATTTCTACTTGATAAACGTCAAAAACAACTTATCATTTCAGCTTTTTGATTGTGTGTTTTGATTGTTGTCAGCCTCATTTAGTAGTCGTCTGCTAAATGTAACATCAACCCTGTGTTATCTGCTCGGCACCCAAAGGAACCGGAGTGGGATGTGAGCAGTGCCTTCTTTGCCAACGCCGCGAGCCACATCAAACCCAAGGGCTTGAGCCGCAAGTCTAAGGAGAACAAGGAGAACGAGACCAGGAGAGAGGTGAATGGAAGCTCCTATATTAGATTCAGTTGGATCTGAAGGGGAAATAAAAATACCAGCATACTTTAATTTATTGGCAGAGGGTCAGTATACTGCTGTAATCACTGCACGGTTGATGGCTTCAAAGTCTGATAAAGGAACGTGTGAACATTGAACCAGGAATGTATTGGAAACGGTTGCAATCAATAGATATTGGGTTACCCATCATAGCCCCTGCTATAGTATTTCACTCATTGGCAAAGGATGCTTAATCAATAACTTTGAAGCAAATGTATACAAAGTAGAAAAACCAACAAATACTGGAATACTGTGACTGAAATAATTTTAAGAAAACAATTAAACGATAACTTATTTTCCTTTCAGATAAATGGTGGACCAGATAATTCAAATAAGAGAAGTGCTTCATTGACAGGTAAGGTGTGAGTGTTTGTGTTTTTCTCCCAACAAAGCAGGAAATGATGTAAAGCGCATGTGTGATATATGCTGAACACCGGGCAACATTTCAGCAGAGATTCACAAGAAACCAAAACACAGCGGGACAACTGTAATCATTTTCGTTCGAAAATGAAATTATCAGAGAAACCACAAATGTTGTCATGTCTTAACACAAATATTGTAAAAAGAAAACCAGTGGAAGTGTAACTCCACCGGTCGTCTTTCAAAACCCCTCGGCATGCACCGCATTCACGGCTTATGTGGGGCGTTCGCTACTGGGGGGAGAATGTGTGTGTGTGTGTGTGACTATGATGATTTAAGGGGATCAGTTAAAACGAATATAGTTCTCTTGTTATTGGGCACCTATCTGCCAAGCCACATGGCTCTCAACCGTTGTAGTGAACTGTTTATGTTGTGCAGAGAAGGGGATAAAGCTGGTGCAGGAGGGCCAGTACTCTCAGGCAGTCAGCATGTTTACAGAAGCCATCCGCTGCGACCCCAAGGACTACAGGTACGTCACCCTTGTGTTGCAACATGCGACAAGGTCATCAGAAGAATCACAAATGTATTCAAATTGGCAAGATTTCATCTTAGTGCAGGGGTCGGCATTTGTTTATGGATAGAAATACAAATCTAGACAAAAAAAACTGAAAGGGATCATCCACAGAAGGGGCACGCATGTGACACCTTGGTTTTTGCTGTTTTGGGGTTTGTTTCCACGTCCAGATTCTTTGGGAATCGCTCGTACTGCTACAGCTGTTTGGAGCAGTACCCTCTGGCCCTGGCAGACGCACAGCGCTCCATCCATCTGGCCCCGGACTGGCCCAAAGGATACTTTCGCAAAGGCAGCGCTCTCATTGGCATGAAGGTGGGCACGGTGTGATGACAGGAGTTTAAGACTTCAATTTAATACTGTAATAGACTGATGTATCCACTACTGCTGGAGCCAATGGTTAACATGTTCGGTCCAAGTTATGGTTGTGGTTATGCCTTTATGGTGTGTGTATTTGCAGAGGTACAGCGAAGCAGAGAAAGCCATGGAACAGGTTTTAAATCTAGACAAGGACTGCGAAGAGGCCGTCAACGATCTCTTTCACTGTAAAGTGCTGCAGTTGATGGTAAATAGACACAGCTGTGATATAATTGAGTCATTGCTTCCCTTTTTTGTTTAGTGCTTTTTAAGGGAGGTTCTGAAAAGCTGAACTGCTTTACAAGGACAAACATACTTAACAGCTAGAATTTAAGAAGCATAAAATGCATTTTTCTGTGCTTTTGCACATTGGTAGTACTCATGGCAAACTTCATCTGTGCAAAATGTGGGGGTTCTCGCAGTTTGTTTAGGTAGATAAACCCTCATTATGGATTTATTTTGTCAAGCGTTTTAGAACCTCCTCCTCATTTAATATAATGTATTGGCATTGGTTTTAGACTCTGAGGCGAAAGGGTCTGGGTTTCGATCCCCGGTGTCTAAAGTCTACCTATAGGCATCCTGGTTGAAGATGCCCTAACCCCTACCTGCACTTTAATGACACATCTGTATTCACTCTAATTCGCTTTGGATTAAACTGTCTGTTAATGAGTAACATAATACCTTCTTCACCACTCCTGGATCCTCTCTCTCTCTACAGGCGCATGGTTTTGAAGAAACACAAAGTGTCCTGCTGCTTGAGAAGCTCTCCACCGTACAAGCTGTTCTGTCATCGTTCCCCGACGCTGCCAGAGGTAGGCCGCTCTGAGTTCACTCCAGTACATGAACGCCTCTATCACACACAGAACATCCATTCCAGGTGGGATTTCTTCAGTCAAGGCTGAACAAAGTTCCCGCATTCAAACACTTTAATCCCTAAGCACATAACCGCATGTTCATACATGATATGACACCCCCTCCCATGCCAATCACATAGACAAACCTACAGTTTTTTCTCTGGGTACTCACTCAATCAGCAAGTAACTTTCACACATCAGAAGGTAGATTACCGATGTGTAAATGTTTTTTGTTGTCGTTTTATAAACCAATGATTAGGATAATGTTCAATTGTCGATTTTCCTTTTCTCGTTGCAGTTGGGAGCCAGGATTCATCCTTGGTGCAGCCAGAGTAACTATTTGCTCTTGGGGAAATAACATTTTATTTAAGCTTTTGAGTGTGAAACCACTAGGGGTCAAAAATTATTAACTCGATTGGAGAATTGTTGTTTGCTTAAATGTGTTTTTCTGTTTATTTTATGATTCCCATCAGAAGCCCCTGTCTGTCGCTGTGGGTGGGGAACGTGACGACCGAGTTGACAGAGAAACACTTACGGGACCTTTTTAAAATGTATGACCTACTTCCACTAGCCTGCTGTAAATTGCCAACCTAACTGAAATAAGGAAGATATTCTTGAGTTCCAAATATTTAACCACAATATTCTATGATCGATGGATGATTTGTGTGTTCATAAATTCTATAATTTTTTCGAAGGTATGGTGAAATAGACAGTATTCGTGTGCTGCATGAGAAGTTTTGTGCCTTCGTCAACTTCAAGAATGCCGCCATGGCAGCACGCGCTCTGGAGAAGCTGAACGTAAATGAGTTTTACATTAAGCAATGTTGTTGTGTAACAGATGTTTAGAATAGCAACCCAATTAGCTGAAAACGCTGTTGTCAGCTAGTCTTCCTAGGGTCCACGTAGAACACAAGACAAAATATAACTTGCAATACAAAAACCTGCATTCAGATATGTGCATGGTTAATTTGCATGACATGACTTAAAACAGACACTGCTGAATATTGGATTTCAGGCACCGCTTCAACAGTGAAATCCAGATGTTCACTTTAATATTGGATGCATTGTCTGTTCATCGTTCACAGGGTTGTAGTATCGAGAACACACGCCTGGTGGTACGGTATCCCGACCGCCGCACCCAGAAGGTCCTTTCCATTCCCCTGAAGACGAGCCTCCCGACCACACAGCAGGCAGGGATGGCAGCCGGGTGAGTGGCTCTTTGGTGTTAACTCTTGAAACAGCCCAGGTGGGGGGACATTTTACATTTACATGTAGGCCCTTAGCATACATTTTTGTCAAAAGCGACATACAAGTTCTTCTAAAAATTTGAATGGCTACAAAAAAGGTTTGTGCTGCATGACCTAGTTTTAAATAACTAAATACATTTTAGCAGATTAACCATATTAATGGTTAATAGCATTTATTTATTTGTGATTCTGCAAACAGTTAGAGTAGACATCACATTACAAAGTGCTAACTAAATTCAACAACACAATTGTAAAATGTCTGGATCAAACCAAGACTCTTTTGGCTGGACCCAGAATGCTCCTGTACTTTTGTCTACAACATATTAACGCGTTGCGTTTGAGTCATTCAGTTCGGTGATCAAGTGTCTTCTCCTTCAGGCCGAGACGACGAGGCCCAGTAAACGAAGAAGAGTGTTACTTCTGGAGGACGACCGGTTGCCATTTTGGAGACAAGTGTCGCTACAAGCACTTTCCTGATCAGAAGGGCAAGGACAGGAAGCCCTGGCAGCCTTGACGACGGTTTCCTTTTTGGGTTGCCTTGGCAACGCGGGGAGACGGGGTTCCCAAGCCTGATTCAAGGGAGTACTTAACGAATGTGGTATCCAAAACAACGTTGTGGTCGCCATTTGGTGGACGACTGGACCTGGACTTTGAAAACGAGGACCACAGACAGTACAGGGTAAACGGATAGAAGCTCACAAACAAGGCCTTAGAGCCATGACCACCTCACTATTCCAACCCCCTTTCCATTTAGTCAAGTTATTATCTCATATCCAGAGTTACCTTGCTCACTATGACTCAATTTAATGGACACTTCTAGTTAGTTTATTTTAATAGTTTGATCAAACTTTTTAATTTCAGGTAAGCACGACATAGTTTCAGTTAACTAATACTTTTTTTAAGCATCGTTTTAATAATCAAATTCTCAACTGTGTTTAACTGTCTGATATGAACTTCAGTTAGATTTATCCGGTTAACAATTACACATTTAGATTTTGCTGAGGAGGCATTATGTTTTACTTTACTCGTATTAACACTTAAAAATGCACAGCTTGGGTCATTTTCACGCTGGGTTGACCGGGTACGACATGCAAAACTCTGGCTCGGGCCAGACCACAGCTGGCTCGTGGCAGTCTCTGATTTGTGGCAGAACCCTGCCCTCTCATCTCAGCCTACGTCCCACCTCTTTCTTTCTGTGCCACTACTGCCAGACCAAAGACCCACCAACAGACACGTTTGGTATTTTAAGTTTCACCCAATGCCGCCCACACTGGCAACATAGAAGCAACCTTTCTTTGGAACAACATTTTTTTCAGTCAAAACTCGCAGTCATCAGAGATTCAGGAGCTGAATAACATGACACATAACACACAACTGTATGTTTATGAATTAATGTGTAGATTTGGTCATAGGCTTCATGACCCCTTTGCCAGGCCTTTCTAAAATACTAATAATTATAATATTGGGGTGCCAAAACACTCCTCATATGTTAAGTAGTTATACATTGATTCTCAATGAATATCTACATTTGATGCCCTTATGCAGTTATAAAAATGCTGCATGCAAATATCTAATTCAAACGGCTTAGAGTTAAGGTATTTTCTAGCTCTAGCTACTCCAGCATATAATTTAAGTTTGGTGTGCTCTTCTGTATCCTGTGGCTTAGAGGAAGTGACAGTTGGACAATTTGACGTAGCGCATGACACACATCCATATCTGCTCCTTTTTTCCCCTTTCTCAGTGTTGTTTCTCTTTTTGGCGCCGTATGGTTTTAGGACCATCCATCCAATGTTAATGCTACCACATCTCACAATAGCCATGTAATGGCAGGTCAATCTGACAAAATAAACCTTAAGCAGAACGCATACCGTATTCAGGACCATGCCTGTAACATGATCCCATGCATGTACTTTAAGTCAGTGTTTTTTGTTTGCTTTGATAATTTTTTTATTGAAAGCCTGCATTTCAGTATTTCACTAAACATTAGCAAAATGCTTCTTCTTTTCCCTGACAAACACAAAAACACTAGATTAAGGGAGCACTAGCCTATTGGCTTTACTGTAACTTTGACTAGAATTCAAACATGCCACACTACGTTGTATCTCAAACTATGGACAGTATGGCGTACATATTTATTTTTATATTTATACTTAAGCGTAACCAAAATACATATATTTAGCTTTGACTTTACGTTTCTTGTGTTCTGGTCTAAATAAGACTTCAAAGATTTCAAAGACACCTTTAGTTTTTCACAACATTTCCCAACTAGACATGTTTATTTAAATTGTATTTGTCCTGTACAAGTAGCTCTGTGAACAGTTTTAGGGGAAAGGCACCTCTTGCTGTCTGTCTTAAGAGTTGAGTAAAACAATCTGTCACAATGTTTAGTTCTGCTTCCCTGTGTTTCTTAAGTTGCCTTTTTTTCTTAGTATGGGCAAAAGTTGTGAACAAGAGTTTCAAGGCCAAGCCATGGGGAGAATGGACAGATATAAGATAACTTATACTCCTAATGGTTCTACAAGACTGATACTAATGCCTTTGTATAACAGTGCTTTACAATTTATGCACAGCACACACAAGACTCAAGTTTTTCTTGTGCTTTATGTTGTATCTTATTTTATTGTGTTTTCAAAAAGTGGGCATTTTGATGGGTTTGATGTTAAATATTTGGCACAGAAATTTTAGTTTTTTCCTTCTAGGCAAACTCAAATATAGATAAAGAGAAAAAAGCTTTTAATTGATTTAACCTAAGCATTGCACTCCCCTCCCCCTTTTTAGTTACCAAATATTTTGTGCTCAGTTATGTACTGAACTGCAAGAGAATCTTTTGTATTTAATAAACTTATTTGAATTATTATGCATTATTTCTGTCTCTTATTACGATCAACAAATGTGTTTTTTCAGGATTTTAATAGGATTAGTTTATTTGCTCCACTGTGATTGTAAACGTTATTCATGCTCACCATCACTAGGTGGCAGTGGTGTACCTTTTTATATTTGTCTGAACTGGCCTAGCAACATTCACAGTAGACCCACATATACCTCTCTCGCCATCGCTAGTGCTGAAAATGAGCTTTAAGTAATTCCTGATACTCCAACACTTTTCCCCCCATTGAAGAGGTTAATCAATGCATGCAGGGCCCATGTGGGGTTTAAGCCAACCCTGTCATCACTGGTGGGAGACAGTGGTGTGGCCAGCCGAAGGATGGAGTGGGGAAACTGTAACCACTCAAACCAATGGGAGAGGTAGACTCTACAGCTCTAGGAATGTATGGGAAAAGCATCCGCTCAGTATCTCCACCAGGCTGAACCGATGCCAGTGTGCAAGTATAGGCCAACTCAATGTCTATTTAAATATACAAGAGCACGGGAGTGTGCATACAAAAAACGAATAATGAATAAAGAAGCTTGCAATATCTATCTTGTGATACCGTTATAGCTCCCGTTAATTCACTGAATTTTGCTGACAAATTCAAAACCTATATTTATTATGCTTAACCTTTTATTTACAAATTCAGCCTGAAAATTGTTTCATTCGGTGCAAAGAAGCTATATGCCTTTGCAGGGTATTTTGAAAGGTCTAAGTTCGCAGGCTGTTGTACCACAGATAATGAATATCTTAAACTCTGTTAGTGTAATTGACTGTGAAGTAATTTAACTTGTTTACTACTAATTGGTGTCTGAGTAACTGTTGGCAATGTTGGAACCTTGCTGTTTTATATAAACATTATGCTAGGCTTACTCCATGAGAATTGGACATAGCGACTGCAATGAGTTTTGACTACTGATGACTCAAGCTCATTGGATAAAAGCATGTGGTGAATGTCATGTACATCCAAAGCCTCTTTGTGATGTGTGTGCAAGCACCTAGCTTGCACACACATGCTTGAACCGTTTTCAAACACGAACATGAATGAAAAGGTGAGCGTCACAAAAGCAAGGAGCTTCTTGTATCACAGTCAAATACATTACAATTCTTAAAAGGCAACCTGAGGACAATTACATTGAATATGGTCATTTAAGGTTCCTTTCTTCTGTCTCTGACATTAAAACCTCTGATTTTAACCATATCGTCATATCTTCTCACTTACTTTGTTGTGATGTACTCTTAGGATTGCCTATTATGCAATTTACTACCACTAAAAAAATCGTTCTGATTCTTATGGCTGTTCTGTCTAGTTGCTCTTTAGAAACTTGCCTGTGCAGCACTTAGAATGTTTATACTTACTCCAAATTCAATTGTGTGCTTTGATTGTTTGCAGCCTCACTTGCAGGCACTTCGGATAAAGTTATCTGCTTAGTGACCAAATGTACAGTAAATGTACTTTATAGAAAAATAACAACATACACCAACCCATAAGAAGGCAGCACATGCGTGACATCTCGACACACTGTTTGCGTTTTCACAGTAAGGGCTAATGTTTCAGCAGCCACCTCCTCTGTTGTGATTGTAATTTTTCATGTCCAGGAATAGACCGTGTTGGCCTAAAATGGTGCCCCTGAGGTTTGCTTTGAATCTGAAATACACTCTAAACAAACTATCAACACAACACAACCAAAAGGGCGCCCAAAAAAACCGGCCCGGCAGCTAGATTTGTCATAACCCTTCCCAAAATGACTGTGTAAAATAAACAAACAGCTTCCAAACAAGTGGAAAGACGCTAGCGGACACCTGGTGAAAACCCAAATCTAAACGCGTTAGAAATGCAAGGTCACGGAACCAAGAAAAAACACACCATTTCCATCTATCTTTAACACACCAGAAACCATCTAGTCATACACCAAATTCCCATTGGGTTTGGATGGTGAAAAGCAAATGGTAGGACCAAAGGTTTTGGTTAGTCATGGGGGTATTCGTGAACATAGTTCACACAACCAACCGGGACAAGGGATGAGATGGGATATTCTCACCAGGTCTTCCCCATCTCACTGTGGCTAACACCAGCCCTGGGCTTACACCCAGGGCTATAGGGGGGGCAGGCCTATTTTAAAATGGTGGTTTGTGGCCTAAAACTCAACAAGGAAATATCTACCCTGTGGTTCTGCTGTGCTTCTTTTGGATACTGAAGAACTAACTCGTTTTTTTCTTCCACATCCACCCCAAGTATTGATAAATAGTTTGATACAAACACTTAAAGGAGCTATATGTAACAGATATACTGTACTTAATCATATAATGAACATGATATCATCAGAGATTAAGGAAACATGCTATGTGGATGTTTTTATTGGACTTTAATATTTGGAACCCACAGAAGACGATATTCAATGTGTGTACCTCAGTCCACATATATTTGGTAATAGTGCTTCGTAAAATGATATCCACACGGCTAATTCACGATCCATAAATAATAAATGTGAAGTTGTGTCTCATTTTCAGGACAGAAGTTGACACACAAACTAGTCAGTATGCATTTGTGGATCTTGTAGTTTTGTCCAATGTGTACCACAGCTGATCTGTAAAATCTGGCTGCGTACATAGCATACACCTGTAGATGGCGATATGCTGATTTAAGTGCTGCCGCCCTTCTGTTGGTCAGAAAATAAGTTTAAATAAAATGCTGCTAGCAAATTAGCAAATACTATTTTAAATGCGTGTTTCATAACTTTATTTTACAAATGAAGACAAGAAAAAACCCACAATCCACAAATGCATATTGACTAGTTTGTGTGTCAAATTCTGTCCTGAAATTGAGTTTGGATATCATTTTACAAAACACTAGTAAAATATATGCATTTGTGAATCGGAAGTGCATTATATTTGTTGATTGTGGTACAGGACATGTGAATTGCCTTCTGTGGGTTACAGCTCACTTTCTTTGAAATGCATATCGCCATCTACAGGTATATGCTATGCCCGCATCCACATTATACAAACCTTTTTATTTTACGAATCAGCAGCAGTACACATTGGACAAAACTCAACGAGATCCGCAAATGCGTATAGATTAGTTATTAGTTATTATAGATTAGTTAGTTATTATGTAAAATTATGTTCTGAAAATAATACTTAAAAATGTGCGTTTGTGGATCGTGAATTAGCCGTGGGGATATCATTTAACGACGCACAAGTACCAAATATTTTTGTAGTATGGGGAGGAGGGGGCGGGCAGGAGTCAACTCTCGCCAATATTGTGAATTTGGACTGCAGTACCCATTTTAAACTCTAAGTTTCAGCGTTACAAATTGTACCTCTATCCTAACCAGTGTATATACTTTTGCTTTATACGTGCTTTGGTGATTCTTATACCAATGTTTTTCCGTTAAAACAGTTAAAACCAGTGCTCAAAACCAGTGCTCGTTTATAATTGTTGGCTGTTGTACCAGTGCTTGTATCAGTGCTCAGAATATTAAGAATATAGATAACAACAGAGAATAGTAATAATATTGATTACAACAGAAATAGTAACATCCCCTTTAAGTCTCCTATCTGGATCACGATGAATCAACCTTACTTGACACCTGGCGATCAAAGAACTAAAATGTTCCCCTTGAAAAATCTACAGAAAAGTAATTAATTTCTGATCATTTATGCTTCCAAACTAAACTGTGCTATATCAATTTGGTTAGTCAATGCTATGTGATACATGTAACTGAATGTATCATTGATGAATTAACTTATTTCAAATCAATGCCACCAAAGACAGACCACCAATTCAACTTTCTCAACATAATATCCATATCCCGAAATATCCATAGAACAATTATAATGACGTTTTACCTTACCGTCCCCTCTGTTTCTTTAATAAATTGCTTTCCACATAAGATAGAACATTGAAGAAAACGTATATAGTATAACTGCATTTAAATGGAAAAAATAAAAAAGACAGAAGAGAGTGGAAAGACAGACAATGAAAGGGTATAGTGGTGGAAATATGAAATAAGGGGTGTGAGGGAGGAAGAAAATAGGGAGGGAAGGGAGGACTGAGGGGAGAACATCTAGTAAGTAAACTCCTTCACTCACTCACTCCTTCTCAGCTAGTGGTGTCCAGGACTGCAAAACTTTTCATCGCCAGGTAGGTCACAACCCAGCTCTTGCTATGCCAAGCCTATGGTTTATTTATTTCAGATTTTACTCATAAATAGGCCTACATTTGTTTTGAATATAATGTTGAATTATCAATGGAAACTTATTTTTATGATCGTTTTGTCACTTAGGCCTACTTAATGAAACGTATAAACCACAAGCATTTGAATGAAGTTTATCTTAACTAATGAATGCATTTTATATCTTTTTTTATTAGAAATATGCTTAAATTGATGTGACGAAATGTAGGCCTAAATGTCTCAACGTTTCGAAGGCTGTCGACATTAATGTCTTAAACCCCTCAGCCATGATGTTTTACTGCTAACCTTTTGTAAGAACCCTCTTATCTTTATGTCTGAGTATTGCTCTGACACACTTAGGGTGTCAAGGTATTTCCGTAATGGTACGTTTATTTTCTAACGTGTAAGCTGCCAATGTAACAATGATTACATGTCTACGTTTGCACGAATAAAATAGGCCTATTCCTCACGTTGGGGCTTGGTTTCAATTTAATAATTTAAACACGGTAGCCTGTAATTGTTTCTGAAAATGTTAGGAATCCAAAGTATTTGATGGACAATTATGAAACCGCAAGCTAGTGAAGGTACATTCTATAACACCTGCTTGAGATGCCTAGGATTTGAAAAAGGTTCGGAAAACATACGTTTGTATTGCCGTTTGGTAGCCTCATTTGTCCATTTGACCTGTCCTGTTTGGTGATTGGCAAGTCCCTCAGCATTAATCTCATTAATAGCATTAATCTCAGCACTAAGCATTAATACCAGCCACATGCTTAACGTTATATTAGTAAGACTATATACTAACCTTCTACATGTAGGCTATGCTATTTAAGTCTGGAATATGTTAGTATGTATGGGGCAGTGAAAGTCAATGGAACTTTCCATATGGCCGCATAACCGACTAAATTAAGTTGTATAAGTAAAGCCTGTAATTATGCTCTTACCCCTTAGGTTGGGCTCTGCTGTTAGATACGATGATACGCATCGTAACCATCTGCGTGAGTGCGGTCCTCTTGCTTTCCCTCTGCCAACCTGGACAAGCACAACGGCAAACTTCACAGCGCAGGTCAGCTCGCGCTCCAGCCGCGAAAGTGCGTCTGGCGGGGAATCATGCACGAGACGTGAACGAGGGACGAGTGGAGGTGCTGCACAACAACACGTGGGGAACTGTTTGCGATGACGAGGTGGACATCAAGCTAGCCAATGTGGTGTGCCGCGAGCTGGGCTTCCAGAGTGGTATCACGTGGGCACACAGCGCTAAGTATGGTCAAGGAGAAGGTGAGAGTCCTTTACAGAGCAGCACTACGTTTCAGTCAGGAGGACTATGTGCTGATTTCAATACTAACGTATAGCTAACAACAACCGATGGAAAGAAAATACAAATGTGTGTCCAATGTGAAGACTCAACTGTTAATATGAGCAGCATGCAACGTTTTCTGTATTATTGCGTTTAACATTTAGAATATTTAACAAATTAAACGTTTGTACCAATCCCAGGGAACATGGTTTCTGACACATTTGCAACTCAAGATAGATAGGAGTTTGGGCAGTCAGTACATGCAGGTAGGCCTATATCAAGACAAGCACAGTGGTATCTTAATCACTGCTTCTTCTCAAACATGAGAAATTCCCACACTATTACAGACATGCTCAGCAGCACCCCAAGAGCATGGCTTCATAAAAGACCACCAATTGAGGCATCCAAAATAACTGCAGTGTCCAAACCATCATAAAGCTACAAACTTGTTATGAAATTACAGTCTCTACATCTCATTACAGTGTCCTGGCTTGATGGAGGGGCGAATGCATGGGATAAAAAAGGCATTTGTTTTAAGAATAATGACAGCACTTGCACGCCAGGGTTTTGCAACACTTGCTGTGGTTTATGGACGTTCTTTATTGCTGCCTTTAAATCCAAATTAAAGAGAGGCTCGGCAGGAATCACATAGCAGTGGTTCCCTTCATTGGGAGGCCATTGTGAAATACAGAGTGTTTAGTAAATCTATTTACAAAACACACCGCTGAGAGGCAGTCCTTAATCAGCGTGCCTGTAAAAGTCAAGTGTTAGGTGTGCAAATGGGTTCCTATGGGTTCCTAGCTCTGTTTTGCACCGTTCCCACCGGGGGAGCTTCTGGGCAGAGACCCTTGCCTATTCTGAACAATGTGGACTCTATGAGTTAAAATTATAAATAAAGGGGCAGGTTGGATAGTAACCTGCCCCCACTCAAACACCACTATAGTGGTGTGTCTGACCACTATAGTGGTATTTGAGTGTTTGATTCCCAGTTCAAAACCCAAAGTCTACCTGTAGGCATCCTTGAGCAAAATGCCTAACCCTATAGGCTCCTCAAGGACGTTCATCAAAAAACCACCTGGATATTAACCTCTGCTAAGGTAACTAAATAGCAGAGTGATTGTGCTTCCCTTCAGGCCCTATATGGATGGATAACGTGCGTTGTGAGGGGTCGGAGGCATCCCTGAAGGACTGTAAGCACAACGGCTGGGGGGTGAACGACTGCAAACACAAAGAGGACCTGGGGGTGGTCTGCACCCCGGAGCGCAGGTTGGACCAGACGTCCCCCAGAGCAAACTCCATCGCCCTGAGACCCAACGTCAGCCCCTCGCCCCACTGGCAGAACATCCTGGCCAGCCGCAGGAACCCCAACCAGGGCTACTATGGCAATGGGCACCCCCAGGAGATCCCCCGGTTCCAGAGACCGCCTCACCACTACCAGGTATGGCTCTTTAGCGCATCAGTTTGATTTGTGGTTTCATGAGGTATCGTGATCATGTGATCCCTGAACTCTTGGTATCTTCTCGTTCTTCATTCTCATTGGCCGGTTCCTCCCCTTTTAGCGTCAAAGTAGGGTCCAGATCGAGGAAGTTCGTCTGCGGCCGATCTTCATGGCCACCAAGAAGAAGACCCTGGTCACGGAGGGTGTGGTGGAAGTGAAGCATGCTGGGAGATGGAGGCAGGTGTGTGACCTGGGCTGGAACCTCAACAGCAGCAGAGTGGTGTGTGGGATGCTAGGCTTCCCAGAGGCCACCCAGCACAACACAAAAACCTACAAGTAAGTAGAACCTTCTGACACTCCAACTGACACTGGTTGTATTAGTCAATGCACGTCTATGGGTACAACCTAAAGTGATCTGATGCTACTTGCCATTGTTTGTTTATACTACGGATGAAATTTGGCCTATTTTACTTCCATTATAGTTGCAGAATCACAACCATTATTTCTTACTTATGTATGAGATCTTTATGTTGTGTTAACATAAAGATTGTATTTGTCAGCAAGAACACAACAATACATTGAAAATACGGAGAGAGAAATTTTCAAACCTCCCTGATTTATGTTAAACTCTAGCTAACTGGCCAAAATCGACCTCTCAATTAAAATCCGCCCGTTGTCTTACGGGTCTTTAATTTCAACCATAATTGATCACTCTTTATCTCGCTGGTTCACACTTTCAGAGGTGTTTTTTTACTCTGGCTTCTATAACCATTTTGGTTTTAATCTCTGTATTTTTTTAATGCTACCGTCAGCCCATACCCTCAGACAAACAGCTCCCCTTTGCCAGCGAGGAGGTTTAGTATCAGCTGTGATTGGTATTTAACTGTCCCATCGATATCGAAGTGTGGAGCACAGACAGCCATCAGACAGTGGAATGGGCCTCCACGTGGGACGACCTGCAATCTCTGCGGGTTCACTTCCACCGCTTTATCTCAATACAAGATATAATACTATGGGTGTCTCTCTCTGCCCCGTAGGCACGTAACTGCACTTCCTATGCTCCCTTTTGAACACTGAAAGGCTTAAAATAGATGGTGGTTTTTGGGGAAGGTTCTGCTCTGAACCACAGAAGGACCACACATTATCACACAAAGAGTCATTCCAGTGCCATTATGGGAACAAATTTGTCTCTTGTCAAGAGTGGGGATGGTGCTACCAGCTGGCTCGTGTTTCTAGAAGGATACCAGTGTTTCGTGATTCAGGGTTAAGGAACTCTCTCATTCACTTTGCTGGCCTGCGTCTGAGTCAAACTAGCACTAGACCACAACATCTGCTCTGCCGCTGAGGTGCCAGATTTGTTCCTGCCGCACGGCGGCTACTGTTTGAGGGAAATTCATTTATTTTTATAGACATTTCAAACTAGTTTATATACTTTCCAAACTGCCCCATATCAGGGGTATAGGACTCACTCCGCTAGAAGTATTTGAACATTGACCTTGAATTTACCTATCTCGCCCGAACTATGCTGTTCCATGTAAATAGAAAGTCAGTGGAGCCATAAATGACCCTTGTATTGTTTATCAGGTACCACCACCTTAATGGGATAAACCTCGTCAAGGATGCTCTTCAGCATATCATCGAGGTCCACTGTCCGGATCTACATTTTTATTAGTGCTACAACCCCCCCCCCCCCCCCCCCCCCCCCACGCCCCCAACCCCCAACATTTCCAGTTGAATTCTCTACAGTCCACATGTTGTTTAATTCAGGTAATGCAGATAAAAGGTAGATGAAGACTAATTGGTGAGTCAGCAACTGGTCGGACACAAAAGCTCAGACTTTGTGGGGAAAACATACAGCGGTAACAGCTCCGGTAGCAGACGTCAGCTTAGCTGCTCGCCAAGCAAAGAGCTGCCTGAGAGAGACGGCTGAGGTCGCAGTAGCTTGAGAGACGTGTATTGTCTTGTCCATAAGTGATGCTTACACCATTTATTTCATAGTTATGACTCATTAGTGAAGAGGTGCAGATGTAAGATGCAGATAACGTTCAAACCCTTGAAATGTAGGCAGGATGTAAGCAGTTAGGGACAAAACGTTCTGGGTTTGAACCCCAATGTTCAAGTATACATGTAAAAATCCTTGAGCAAGATGCCTAAACCAGCTCATGAAGGAATGCACGATTTAAAGCATTTTGCTGTAAGTCACCTTGGATAAAAGCATTACAAATTAGTAAAAATAACAGGGTACATTGGAAAAAGTAAATGCACAGGTTTCTGTACCAAGAGCTAGCCAAATGGCGCATGTTTCACATCCCTTGTCTACGTTCCTCCTCCTATGTGCTATACATCTCCCCGGTCCATTCTTAGAAATCCCAGACCGTGTCATGTCTCCCAGCCGCCTGTGTCTCTTGGACGAAACTCTAAAGATGCTGTAATTACTGGTTGGGCAGGACGAGGGCACTTCAGGGTTTATGTGGAGAGAGGAGAAAAAACATCCCCAATTATAGCCGTGTGAGAGAGAGAGTTACAGAGAGTTACTGACAGAAACAGATAAAGAGAGGGAGAGTGGGAGAGAGAGAGTTGAGAGAGTCAGATAAAGAGAGAAAGAGAGAGAGAGAGAGAGAGAGAGAGAAGGCAGTGGATGAAGGGCGGTGAGCGAGAGCTGTGCTCAGACGCCTCGCTACAGTAAAATATGTCACAATTACAGCATGGAGTGGGCTGCTGTGTCAGCAGGACGTCTGTCTTTTCCTGTCACCGGGCTCTTTGGGAGTCCCAGCCACTGTTTTTTATTTTATTATGTTTTTAATTCTCCTTTAGATGGAAGGTATCATTTTACTTAAGGGGGGACATTTCTTGGGGCCGTGTCGGTCCAGTGGGAGTCTCAAGTACTTGTGATCTCCTTCAATGGTCTTCTCTCTAATTTGGGCTGGCTTTTAATTTATGTATGCATGTCGGTAGCTACTCCTGTGGTTTGGAACCGAGTGTGGAACTATGAGCCAGGAAATTATTTTAAGTAGCTTACATTGTTCTATGATAGTGAGCATTCAATCCCAGAACTATGGTGACCTACAAGGTAGAAGAAGGGGCAACAGGATGGTGTCGTGGTTAGGCTAGTTCAAATTAAAATCATTAAATCCTATTAAAAACAATATTGTATATTGTTTTTGAGCATATAGGGATATTTATATTCAGAATTACATGAAGTCTTGCACAATACCCTGGAAGTAAAATGATATGATAATTATTTTCAGGCAAAAGGCAAAAAAAAAGCCTTATATCTTATTTGATTTACCTTTAGTTTACAATAAAATGCTCTACCATTTTACTAATGCAGTAAAATGGTCTACTGATGTTTCTGTGGTTAGGTCCAAACAAGTGACAAACACGTTTTCATTGTGGGAAGTGTTTGTGCTAGTCTTGTTCTAGTCCCAATTATGTGTTTCCACAGAGCCACATTGTAAATTCCGCTGAAATATGCTATATAGGTTTAACAAGTGTAAACCTATATAGCCTACCCTAGTATACCACCGACAGGTCCAGTGACTCTGTGAATGTCATATATTTGATTTAGGAGGATTAAATTTGCCCCAAATATTTATAACACAAGCAGGTAACTCTTCAGGTGGCTTTCAAGTTATTCCTGGATAATTTACTGACGTTATTCTTCAAAGCTAGAATACATAAAGTTTCTTACTAAATATGGCAAGTCAGAAGTTTTGTCCCAGAAATATAGAACAACCAGATTATACGGACCAGGTTGTCCAGGTTGTTCGGAGGGAATCCTACTAAATTTGACCTAACATTGGTCTATATTTGTGACTGTATCGTCTCGTTTTTTTTATGACCAGACACTTTAAATTACACCCCACAAGTTTCTACTCCTGCTGGCAGATTTTGTTTTGATGAATGCGAGCAAGAGTAGTAGACTTGGCCTTTACTCTTGGCCTGTCCCTGATGCAAATGTGTGTGTGTGTGTGTGTGTGTGTGTGTGTGTGTACTGCTGGCTGCTTTGAAAGCCTGCTAGCATGGTATTTGTGGTAATACCAAAGGAGCACAGGGTTCTCCATTCCGCTAACCTTGTTGGCACATGAGCCCGCCTGTTTTACGCATCTCTCTCATTCTCTCGGTCCGCCGATTCTCGGACATGCAGGCCAGCAGGGTATTAAAGTAAAGACCTGCACGTTTGTTTTCCTATGCGTGCCTGGGCAAACCCTTATTTCCTAGAAATGTAGTACTTTGGTGCCGTTGAACGATTTGCTTTTTCGGTAAACTATGGGGAGCTTTAGAGGTTAAAGGTATGTTTTAGAATGCTTTTTCTTTTTTAAAATCTTTTTATATGATTTGGACACCCAGGGTTTAAGCACAAAAGCCATGTTCAGTAAATCGAAGGGTTTTAACTTTGGCTTAGTTGGCAACCTGTTAATCCTGTTTCTAATCAAGTTAATTCAAATCAAATTAGCATGTTGTGATGTGTAAACTAATTATATAAAAAATACTAATGTAAATAAAGTCATATAACCTTATCATTTGAAAGTGTAGACTGTACTACTTCATAGGTATGGAATAGTGTATACAAGTACTACATTCATAATGTTAGTTTAAACATAAATTACAGAACACTAAATTATAAATAAACGGTCAAAAAACAAACTACAACATTTGTAAAGGGATACATTGTTTTGTTTTCCCTATATGTATTGTATGTATATGTATCGTATAAATGGCTCCGCCCACTTTAAACCAACCCAGCCCAGACATTCCAGACTGGAACACGTCAAACATAAAGACGGACAGAGAGATATTTAAAGAAAAACTCAAACATATTATTTCTCTAACCGAAACTATAGTCACCCACCTACCTATTGTTACCACATATCAGCCAAATATACCGCTTCCTTTGACCTCGTGCGGGTCTTTCATGTGAGACCCTTTTATTTTATATGTCACGTTTTATGACATGTTTTTATAATCAGGTTCTTTCTTTAATCTCTAAAACAACCTACTCTCATAAAATCACAATAGAATACTTCTTCAGTGACTGCAATTCAAACACAAAGAATGAAGACATTGTCTCTTCAGTGGAGCCTAGGTCCCCCAGCAGCTCAACTCATAGACAACGTGTGTCAGCAAACCTCTGCAAATATACAGAACCAATGGGGCTTACATCAACCACTCCTCTACTCTTGTTTCTATTTTGCAGGAAAATCTGGGACACCAAGGTCGCGGATCCCTCAACAAGGTAGGAAGAGGACTGTTTTTGGTCATCCTTGTTAACCATGCTGCCCTGTATTTAGCTGCAGTGCACTGTAGGTATTAAGTCTTGGATCACTGACAGACCATGTAATGACTTCACGTTTTATGGGTGACAAAGAGGATCATTCCGGCTTCCACTCCTAACCCCTCAGACTGAGCATCATGGCGAAGAAGAAGGGCTTCTGGGTAGAAAAGGTGCACTGCATGGGCACTGAGAACAGCCTATCGGAGTGCCACGCGCAGCTGTCAATCGCCCGAAGCCCCTCCCCTTGTAAGAATGGCAGACACGCGGTGGCCAAGTGTGTACCGGGACCCCAGTTTGCACGCATCTCCTCTGGAAGACCACAGGCCCCCTATCCAATCGTGGTAAGACAAATAAACAGTCAAATGAAAAGCATGGGTTTTGGGGGCAGCTTAGTCTAGTGGTTGGGGTGTTTGACTCCCAGCTGAAGGGTTCTGGGTCCAAACCCTAATGTCTAAAGTTTACCTGTAGGCATCCTTAAGCAAGATGCATCACTACCTGCTTATTAACGACATGTTGAAATGATTATTCACTAAATAGTGAATTGGGTTTACATGCACATGCTTGTGTGTGTGTGTTTGTGTGTGTGTGTGTGTGTGTGCAGCCCGTACGTCTGAAGGCAGGCCCCAGGCTTGGCGAGGGTCGTGTTGAGGTCCTCAAGGAAGGGAAATGGGGCACCATAGTGGACCACCTGTGGGACAGGACAGCGGCCAGCGTGGTGTGCAGGGAGATGGGCTTCGGAACCGCCAAGGAGGCCTTAAACGGAGCATTTATGGGCCAAGGTGAGGGTGCACTCTTGACCATCAGAACAGTGGTTTTTACCCACTAATGCTAGTGATGCTAAAGCTAATCTTCTGGTTTATGAATGTCATTTGTAATCTAACTATAATCATGTTGATTGTGCGACGATTATGCGATTCATGCTAATAGAGAATGTGTGACTATTCATGTGTGTGTGCGACGAGAAGAGGGTGGGGGGGGGGGGGGGGGGGGTTACTTTCTGAGGTCACAAATGAGTCAAACAGCAACTGTATACTTCAGAATTTCCCAAGATACACTACACAGGTTCAACCTGCACTGAACCTAACAGCTGCCCAAACACACACACGCACACAAACACACACAAACACACACACAGCGCAAGTCATAGCGGTTTATGCTAGCATTTATAATACACCTCACCTCACACAACCCGCGTCAGTTCCTCTCATCCATTCCTGCCATGAAAGAGCAATGGCGGCAGCAGCAGTCTCCTGTGTAACTGAGATGATGGCTAACAGTCAGACCTAGGCGGCGTTCAGCTGGGCAAACGCTGTCCCCACCCATGGGAGACACGATCATGGCTTCCCGCGACCAGGGACTGGGAGTTTAGTCTGTAATCATCCTGATTTAGTTGAAATGTGAAATGATGGTTTGGCTGGTTTGGTCAATCACACACAGAGGGGGGTGCTGTATATTTTTCGGTGCTATTAATAAGCCCAGATTTACCTTCTCACCCGCTGCTATTTCCCCCCAATTTTGTTGTACCTTGCTTTTTTTCCGATGGGCAGAAACAGAACAGACCATTGGAAGACATTGGAAATGTCCCCTTCCATTGAGACTCCAGAAAATGATCAAAGGCTTAATAATTTAAGACCTTAAGAACGCAATGATTGCCTTGCAATGATTGCCTTGTACATGTATGTGTATCAGATTCACATGGATGTACTTTGAACAACTCTATTCTTAGTATCAAAACACAGTGACGCCTTTCCACATGTGCAATTCTGGTGTGGCAAAATGCTAGGTTTACCTCTCACTGTTACCTTCTATGGGTGCAGTATAGGGGGGAACTGCAGGTTTTTCCTCATAGTGCTTCTCATACATGTCACGTATCCATATGGGCAGGCACACATGTAGTTGTGCACAGTTTGTAACTGCTACCCAGGGTCATTGAACATCAAAGAGATCCAGTGGCTTCCTGTCTATAACATTCTGCCTTTTAGACATTTTAACTGTTACATATAATTTTCCATGCGCTGCTGAGTCCGCATAAACATAGGTCTATATGGTGTCGGAAAGAGCCTAAATTAGACTTCTGATGACAGAATGATTCCCTGCTCAGAAAGACAGAACAGAATAGGGCTGTGTATGTTTTATGTAGTTACAAGAACTTAAGAGCATTATTTCAACAACAACAAAAATGGTCCTACGTGCGTCACCATTATTCAAGCGTACTCCATCTACCAAGATGACTTCTCTTGCATCTCCCATCACACTTATGTTATCTTGTTCTCATCTTCGAATCTTCATCGCCGGTCGGATCAAAGGACTGCGTCTCTTGCATGACCTCACTGCAGGCGATTGTGCATGCGTGTGGTCTGGGGAGTCTAGAGACAGAGCAGGTCGTCCTTCTACAACCTCCCAGTAGGATGAAAAGCACAAGAGTGTGATAGAGGTTTACGCACTGCTGCCTATCTGCACAGGTAAGGTCGAAAGGCGGCACTTTGGCTCGGACTGTTGGAGACAAGCACACAAACATTGACATCATGCAAATGAAAACAAACAAACATGGACGGTCGAACATATAGGGTTATGTTACCAAGGAAACTGTGCACTGATCCACACAATGAGCATCTCAAACAGGATCATGGCAGGTTAACTGCTACCTACTTGTAGGAAATGTGAAGCTTGCATTAGGATTTACAAGAGATCCCGTTTAACAAACCAATGTTATTTCAGTGCTTTGGGGCTTGGCACACGGATGGAATCTATTTGAGTGGTTCGCAGATTGGATTCGACGGAGATGTTCCGTGGAAAGAAAAACACTACAAATGGAGCATTAAGTGCTAAGGCTAATTTAAGAGCGACGAGAGGGTTCCCCATCTAACCACAGACCGACTGTTTATGCTATTCTCAAAAAGTACATAACCATATTCACGCGGCATCTAGCACTTCATGGCAATTTTCTCATTTGTCTGGTTGATCTGTCATGCAGGATGGTTCTGGGGATGATTTAAATGTAGACCAAATTCAAGAGTCTGTACTTAAATTACGCTTCTTACCCGTACATGCTCTCTAGGGGAGAGTTTTAATGTGAGAGTCCAGGCGGGTTTTGTCATTGCTCAATCACAACTCGTTAGTGAGTTTTGAAGTGAGGAGCAGAGTCTAAACGTGGCTGAGACTCCTCCACTTGGTCTGACATTTCCATCACCATAGCTACAATTCTCATCACAATCAGTGAGGGAAATTATAGGGGTAATGTCACTGCTTCCATTTGCCCTCTAGACCAACGCTCGTGTATTTCTGGCTCGCTGTGTAATTTTAACCCTGAGGGACGTGCAGAATATGCTGTTTTAGTTAACATTCTGTGTGTGTGTGCGTGCATATATGTACATGAAGTGTGTAACCGTGCTCTTCAGATTCTGTTCAGGCCCGCCTGTATTTCCTGAAAAGGGACGTCCAAATCGGGTTTGTGACATTTTGAAGGATCCTTTATGTGGTTGTCGTGTTTGCCTCGATAGGTTAAACAGTGGGAGTTTAGAACCCAGCTCACGGTCTTTATCGTACTGACGGAGGCGGGAGTGGTGTTATTTTTTTTGTGTGATTTTAGCATTGACCCACACATTGTGACCAACATGGGACCAGGCCCTGCAATCTGACAAACCCAACTCAAAGACACACCAAGTTAGCCCTCAATCTGCCGTCTATTCGCCTACCATTGAACCAACCAGCCTCCCCTTCTCCTTTCTCCCTCTGTTTTCCATTGGATTTGATGGTATCACATTTCCAAGTTGGAATTTATTTTCTTTTACACAATGGCCCTGTTTTATATAGCAATTTCCCACACATTTTAAAGCAATGATGCTTTAGTGATGACTTTGTTTTTCGGACAAATAAATTATTGAGTGTACATCTTGTTTTTCGGAAATGACAAAGATTTGGCTCTGCTCTGCTGTGAGGTAAACTCATATTGTTGTGATTTGCTCTCTCTGTCCCCTGTAATGGACTCCCCGCCAAGGTTGTTGTAATGCTCAGAGGCAACAGAATGGAGGTAAATGTGGTGTGACACAAACATGGTGCCACCTCTGCTTCGCTGGCGGGGGATATGTCCCCGTGACAGATAGGATAGCATTGTCATTGTTAAAGTAGAGCTTGTTTGGTAAAGGTATGCTCTTTTTCACATGAAAGACATACCTGTGTTTATCTATTTCTAGATGTGTGTCTGTGTGTGTGTGTGTGTGTGTGGGTGGGTGAGTGTAGGTGTGTGTTTGTGTGTTACTGTGCCTATGTGCGTTCCCAATGCGTTACTCAGTGCATGCAAATTAAGATATTGTCTTTCGGCACGATGGCAGCGTGAAGCCTTCGTGTCTAGGTCAAGTGGACCCACGTAGATACATTTTTGAGGTTTGTTTGGTTCTCTCTCTTGGACCCTCCAGGTACCGGGCCCATCCACATGAACACTGTCCAGTGTCTGGGGACGGAGCGATCCATCCTGGACTGCTACTACCAGGAAGTTCCCCTGTGGACGTTCAAACACAACCAGGACTCTTCGGTGCGCTGCAACATACCCAAGACGGGCATGGAGAAAACGGTACGTTCAGACCTGAACAGCTCTTAGAACAATCCCCTTGTTTGAACACGAACAGGGGCAATATTTAAGAGGATCTAACATCTGTTTTCAGTTGTTCATTATTTTATCTCTGGCTGTCTGTTGATTGATTCACACTGTATCGATTTCCCCTCTCAGGTGCGCTTGTCTGGTGGCAGAGTTCCAGGTGAGGGCCGTCTGGAGGTCTTGATGGAGGTGGGAGGTCGGAAGCGCTGGGGGTCTGTCTGCAGTGAGAACTGGGGCATCAACGAGGCTATGGTGGTGTGTCGACAGCTGGGTCTGGGCTTTGCTTCCAGCGCTCACCAGGTAGCACCTTCTGTGTCATTTATAAATCAATCCAAACGAAGTGTCACCTTCCGCGATGCAAATGCAATGTAAAAATGACCTCGTAGGACACCTGGTACTGGACCGGTGACCCTAACGCAGCGGAGCTGATTCTCAGCGGAACACACTGCGTCGGCACTGAGTTGTCAATTCAGCAGTGTCGCCGTAACAACCACGTCCACTGTCCACGAGGAGGCGGGACTAAGGCCGCTGGCATCACCTGTTCAGAGAGTGAGTCATTGTTGAATTAGAAAGTACACCTTGTTGAAAAGAAAGCATTGTTGTTGTTAGCACAGTGGCTGGTGAATAGCTTAGGAGAGACAATGTGATTTTGAGACTGTTTATTTGGTTTTGTATTAGATTAAGTGTACTGATGAGTGATAGGCTATTGGGAGAAGGTTTAACGAATCTGTTTATTAATTAAACATGCTCAATTGACGCAAACAGCTCTTTCGGTAGGAGCGTGAATTTCACCTCATATATACTGTATATATACTTATATTTGTACATTTCTGAAATGTCTGGGGGGCCAAATAATATCGCTGGCGGTCCAGCTGTGGCCCGCGGGCCGCTAGTTGCTAACACTGCTCTAACCTCTTCACCTCCGACCCCCTCCAACCTACCTCTACAGCGGCCCCTGACCTTGTTCTGGACGCTCAGCTGGTGCAGGAGACGGCCTACCTGGAGGACAGACCCCTCCACCTGCTGAGCTGCGCCAACGAGGAGAACTGCCTGTCGTCCTCGGCGGCCCGCATGAACTGGCCCTACGGCCACCGCCGCCTGCTCCGCTTCTCCTCCCGCATCATGAACCTGGGCCGCTCCGACTTCAGACCCAAGGCCACCAGAGAGAGCTGGACCTGGCACCAGTGTCACAGGTATGGTACTACCTCCACCGACACCACGGGGCTCTTCCTCTGGTCCTGGGCTTACGATCTTGGGCTTGAGGAATGGATTATGGGCCAAGTGTCACTGGTCTTCATATGCGCCCAACCGCTAAATTTAGCTTCCTCCACCACAGAGTATGTTTTATGATGACAGCCAGGGCCGGACAGCCAGGTGGCAAAAGGATTTAGGATTGCTACAATGGCAGAACAGCATAATTGGGCCTTATATGAACTTCACATTGCCTTGGTTTTAATTGAGTTGAATCTGCAACAGGTAAGAAAACATGCGTAAGCGTGACATCAACACTTTTAGCTATAATACCGGTGGATTCCACCGGGGGTTTCCGCCCACGTGAGATGAAACACAGACTCCTACACACGACACGAGACCTTCTGTCTACGGCTGCTCTCCTGCAGCACGTGGCCCCAGAGCTGGGCCATAGAAGACCTCTTGTTCTGAAGTGTATCCCTGCAAACACCCCCATCACCATCACCCGACATCAGCTACTCCTCACCTCACCTCAGCTAGTGGTCCCCTCTGGTAGCAGCAGCAGCATACCATGTTCACTTTCAGACTACTCACTATCAGGTCATTGAACCCCCCCCCCCCGTATAAAATGTGTTTGTGTGTGTGTATATGTGAGGTGAGTTACAGGTGGGCACTTGAATCGGAGTTCACATCCCTCCAGATTAATTACTGTGTGATGAGTGTGTGGAAACGCACAGCAGCCAGCTGCTACAGGCCGGCTGTTTAGCAAACGGGCGTTTAGTCTGCCTCATTTAATCTCTTACAACAACACATTAGAGTCATGCATTAGTCTGTGCGTGTGTGTGTGTGTGTCTGTTTCAAAGCACGCCATTCACTTGGCGTGGGTAAACAGGGGCCTGAAACAGCAGCCAGCCAGCAGGCCTTAAACAAGCTTGTGTGAGAGGTGTTACCGTGTGACACCCACGCTCATGCCCCAGCAGTGAGGTCATAAGGCTACCGGCCATAGGGAGACAGTGTTTCATTAGGTCTCTAATATTCGCAGGTATTTACTGGCACTCACACACACACACACACACACACACGCAGACTTTTCTGTAAGGAATTATGTGTGTTCCCAGGCATTACCACAGCATTGAGGTGTTCACACACTATGACTTGCTGACCCTCAACGGGACCAGAGTTGCCGAGGGACACAAGGCCAGCTTCTGCCTGGAGGACACCTACTGCCCAGAGGGTAAGACTCACAACTAGCCTGCATAACTCTCACAACTGATTCCCTTTCCGGAGCTATACTTCTTAAAAACAGTTCACTTTTTAAACATACCCCATTCAAAACCAACAGTACCAGCTGAGAACATTTACGCTAATAGCAAGAATTGAACTGTTAGCTCTAACCTATCACCTTTGTGATGTAACATTGTCTCTTTAAAAATAACAAATATGGTTATGTTATTGATCCCAATGTCTCTTGACTGTCTGGCAAAGCTGTGTAGTTTCACAAATGATAATATAAAACTCTGCAGTGGGGATGTAGTGTGGCGGAGAGGGCCGTTAACATTATCAACATTGCATCGTCGACAGGCCAACAAAAGCGCTTCTCCTGCTACAACATGGGCGACCAGGGGATCTCCGTGGGCTGCTGGGACACCTACCGCCATGACATCGACTGCCAGTGGGTGGACGTGACTGACGTGCGGCCAGGGGACTACATCTTCCAGGTCAGCTGTTGTATCAGGCATGGTTTAACTTTGGTTGAACCCCATGGAGCTCTAGAGGCAACGCTATGGAGCACGCAAAATCAATCATTGATAACCATGAAACGGTTCACATTCAGATCTCTCCCCCAGTCACCCACATCCTACTATCAGCCCCTGTCATTACTCAATTACCTCACTCCCAGGTCAACAAGTCATCTCTTTATGGGGTCGGTCTAGACCAGAAAGACATCAAAGACTGCATCTCCTATCACGCTCTATCGCTCCCTGTCAAACGGGTGAACCCAGGATGTGGCAGCGTGGTTGTTAATGTGGTAGTTATGTAATCAAACCCCAGCTGTGGGAAAGGGGGCTGAAGTGTACGTGACTGATCGCTAACAGACCTGGTTACGCTAACTTTAACAGCAGAGAGGTTAGCCTCAACGCCCTCCTCTGCTTATTACACTTCACCGATTATTGGAGATGAGTACGCAAAATGGGGCCATGAGGGACATATCCCCCTCCCATCAACCAAACAACCCCCCAAATCCAACAAAATGCACGTGCATGTTCACCAACTAACTAGGTTTATTTTAAGGGCACTGGCCTCGCTGAACTCTTGGCAAGTATGCAGAGCATAATTATGAAGTGGCAGCTTGCCACAGCTATGCAACGTGCAGGGGCAGTTCGAAAGAAATAACTACCAGTGGAGAGAAGAATAAGTGAATGAATACAAGAGAGAGAGGACGAGTAGCATGGGGAGGGAGGGAGGGAGATAGAAAAAGAGAAAGAGAAAGAGGCAGATGAGTCAGAAAGACAGACTAAATCGACAATAAACAATTCCATGAAAACCACATAAAAAGAACTTTAGCTGACTTTCTGCCTGACCTAGAGATGGACTGACGTCCACACTGGCATCAGATACGGGTCGTAACACGGAGCAGAATTGGGTGTCGCTGTTAAGAACCAAGAGAGAGATGGGACATGAGCCGTGCGAGGGAGCGGTCAGGCAGTTAGGTTGAGTTGGATCACAAACACAACTGAAGTTACACAAACAGAAAAAAGATAAACACATCGAGGGACAGATGTATATAGGGGACCACGGAGGCACCAGCATCGCAGAAATTGAAAAACAAAGAACATTTTTCTCTTCTTTCCCTTTCTGTACTTGCCCTTCCCTTCTCCTGGTACCATGAGGGATGTCCCATTCCCCCCAGCCCCCCTCCTCTCAGAACGATGACTGGTGAACTGCCCATGGCTGATGAAACACACCAATTACCCAAATTAACCACACTCCCTTTTTTTTTTTTACTTCTACCACCACCTAGTCCCCCCACCCCCCTTCCCCTGCCATTAGAAACAGCTAATTTGCCACCAGGGATTTTCTCCTGCCCTGTTTTGTGTTTTTATAGCAACTTTCTCACCAAGTCACACATTCCGCTGTCCCATGCAAGTCACACTAGCGTCCGACGCTGTAATTTACCTCCCCGACAAATAATAAAAAGCCAACCAACTTCTTTTGAATGTGTTTTTCTAGGTTTATTTTTTAAAGTGTAGTTTGCACTGCAGCTCCCCTCCGTAGCTGTTTGTAACCTGTACTTAAACAGGGTGTAGCAGTTTACAGAGTTGCTATTAGAGTAAATGGCTTCTCAGTATTATCACCAGGCCAGATTAACGGAATGCGTGTATCAGCAGTTGCGAAGCTGCTCCGTAAATAACAGACTATTAGTGCAATGTGCGCAAGCGCTCGCAATGGAGCCCATTTCAGACACGAAAACACATTTATGCATAACAGAGCTTTTTGTGCCAGCCATCACTTTCCGAATAATCAGACCCTATTATCTTCTGCGTGTGTGTGAGAGTGTGTGTGTGTGTGTGTGCGTGCGTGCATGCATGTGTGGGAAACTCACCTCTCTGTTGACAGAACTCCATGGTATGGTACTACTATGATTTATGCTATGGCATAGTTTTGGTTCATAAACCCAGCTAGCCATTAATGTAGCTGAAGTTGTCATGTTCTAAGGCGTCTTTTCACATGGTACATTATAAAATACTTTATATGATGCGCTCCCCTGTAAAAGGGTTACAACCGAGTGTTTGTCATTGTATGTTTCTTACGGATAAGGGCAGATGTCTAACACCAATATGTTATTATGTTCATATGTCCAGCTGTAGACTACTCCTACCAGCTTAATTCCTCTTCATGTAAATGTGAAGAAAATTTAGCTTATTTATCTTTCCAAAAAGTAATTTTGCATGGAAAAGACATCCATCTTTTTATGGATATGGAAGGGGGTGGCTTGTAAAAACGACAGCAGCCAAGAAGGCCTTTTTAAATAACACACACTCTAACACTAACAATTTAAATCCAGCTGATCTGTTAGTTCAAATGTGGCACAGGCTCAAGATCCGGACAGAGGAGCATGCAAGCTGTTAAATCATAATCTAAGAATTCTTAGGATATCAATAAATACATATGTGCCATTTGGTAGACCATTTCATAGTGTAAGTGTCTTTCAATACTGTGAGTGCATACATTCTTAGCATGTGGGTGGCGCCAGCGGGAATCGAACCCCCAACCCTGGCAGGTGAAATGCCAGTTGAGCTAGACAGGACATGGATGGAGAAGCAAACAATGATGTGATGAACTCCCTCTCTCCTGTTTTCCAATACGTGTGTGTGGTGATGAAATAAGGAGCTACAAGGTTATACACACACACAAACACACACATGGTTTGTGTAGATGAGCTCATACATGGCGGTGTTCTGTTGCAGGTGGAGGTTAACCCCGCGCTGGACATGGCCGAGTCGGACTTCATGAACAACGTCATGAGGTGTAGATGCAAGTATGACGGACAGAGAGCCTACATGTACGGGTGTCACGCAGGTGAGGAGGTTTAGCACACACACGCACACACTGTATGCACACACACACGTCACACATCACACACTGTATATGTAGACACTCACAAACACACACACTGTATGTACACACACACATGCACTCACACACCCACGCACGCACGCATGCAAACACACTGTCTGCACACACACACACACACACACTGTATATGTCGACACACATAAACATACACACACACACTGTATGTTTAGACACACACATGCACATGCACCCATGCGTGTGTATACACACACACACACATCCTACACTGTATATATAGACACACATACACACACACACATTCTCAGGGTTTCTCTCATCCCTGGTACTTGACTGTGTTTCTGTGTGCTTGTGTCATCCCCAGGTGATGCATACAGCGCTGAGACTGAGGACCTGTTTGAGCACCAGAGGCAGATCACCAACAACTTTGTGTAGGTGATCCCAAGGGGGGTGGGGGGGGGAAGGAAGCAGAGACAGACTACTCAGGGCCTGCCGTGGTCCCATGGGCCTCAGGACCTCTTCAAGAAAGATACATGTTAAAACAAAATGGCACCTGTCCATCTCCTTGAATGGTGTGGATTACACTCACCACATCAGAGGTGAGACCATCACAGAGACCGCAGTCTCTACTTGAACTGCATGTTAACGACAAGAGTGGAACGGGTGCTGCTGACGTATTTTTTACTCCATTTCAAGTCATAAGTAATGCATTCAAACTACGTCTTCTGTGAATGTGGAGCTCGGAGTACTCTTCATTTAACTACTCAAAATTAACTATGAATAATTTCTTAGATTAACTGTAGCAGCCTTGCCTTGGAGACTATTAGTGAAACACAATGATGGGAAATTGTATTCCCAAATATGAAAAAAAGAAAACCTGAAAAAGAAAGAAATAAGTAATGTATGTACTGTAGTGAAATATCATTAGTTACTCCAATTTACAGGGTACCTATGGTATTTGGGTAGAATCAATAATTGCTGGAACTCATGACATTATTTTAATTGTACTTCTAAATTATACTGTATGGTGTTTTTATTAACCTCACTCAATTGTAGTTAAACAGTGTTGTTGTATGATTTTAATAACTTTTTATTCGTTTTTGATTTTTGGATTAGGTATTATTACATTGATTAAGTAACATTTCAACTTTGGGGTTTAGAATAATAACATAAACTTGCAAATCCCAAAAAGATGTAAAATGAGTATTGAACACAGCACTTTATGTTTTTTATATGAATATTCAAATGTTTCGCAAAAGCCCCTCTTTACAAAATTAAGCCATCAAATTGACATTAGTGGGACCCAACAATTTAAGATGTGTGTTATACTTGAGCAAGTGAAATTCAGAACTTGTTGCTTAAAGCTTTTATTTGCAATGTATTATTTATGTAGTAATGTAATTTATTCACAGGTTTCTATACACAGCAATGAATTAGCCATGTTCAGACTTTTCTTTTGTGTTACAAATACTTTTTGTTTAATCTAATATAAAATGTAAATTCAGAACCATTTTATTAGGAGGTTTTTAAAAGAAAAGAAATGTCAACAGCATTCCAAAAATTCAGCGTTAAAAGGGTTTCTTTTTGGAACTCTTAAAACCGCTTATTTTTGGAACTGTTAAAACTGGCGACTTTTCCTTTAGATTTTTCTGAAGGGAGCTGAATAAAGCCACAGTGCTATGTGGTGGAAGCTGACGGGCTTTGAGAGCATATAAAAAGCCTTTTAATTAGCTATGTTAGGGTTATGGTTATGGTGAATGCTATAGAGAGAGTGCAGGGGCGGTGGTGGGGGTGAATAGTAACATATGGGAGCAGAGGCAAAGAAGAGCACACAGTTTGACAGCTTGATTTTGTCTTACAATTGAGGACAGTCGAAGGGTGAAGAAGCGGGTAGAGCTTGACTGGAAGAGGAAGGGAGGGAATTACAGGCAGAAAGTGAGCAAGAGAGACTGAAAGTAAAGGACAGGAGGACACAAAACAAAGGAACTTGGATAAAGACAGCTTTTTTAACTATCTGTACGCAGTGCAACCGACCGCATGCCACATTTACAGTTCCACAAAAGAACAACATGTTTGTCTGGGAAGAAAAGTTCTGTATTCTTTCAGCCGTGGCCCGATGGCAGTGTTTTGTGCCCATTATATGTTTCATCACAATTTGAATTTTCTTTTCTTTGGTATTCAGCCTTTGACCAAAGCATTTACGACTACCAACTATGCTTGTCCTCATCTGGTCTGCATAATATTTTCATTTTTAGATTTTCTACGTGTTTTATGTGTGTGTCTTGTCTTCGGTAGTTAAATGGGATGGACATTTTTCACAGACATTGTTGTGGTTTCGAAATACAAAAAATACAAGGTTGGACTTGATTCCTTCACGGGCTTTCCCTGGTCTGTTGCTGGGATTTCCTCATTCTCAAACCATTAAGAAACCTTAGAATCCCTGGAATCCACTATTCACATACATCTCAACTCGTCCTAGTTCCGAGCTACAGGTTTAGAGTAGTATTTCTTTTATCACATCTGTTACTTTGTGCTTGTTTACAGTTGCTATCATCCGTTGAGTGCCGTTGTCATTGTTCTGTGTTATTTAATTTTTTGTATTCCATCCATAGTCACTTATACACTATTATAATGGTTCATCACATCACAATGTCTCAATAATGTATTGGTATCTGTGCTACAGGGATGCATATGTCATTGGGAGAATATGTGGCCAGTTCGGCCGGCCAGTCATCATATGTTTGTTGTCGCCGTATCCCATAGTGTTTGTGTGTGTGTCTCTCTCTCTCTCTTAAAGACGGGAGCCGCATGTTCTACATCTATATTCACAGAAAACTCTGCTCTCAGGGATCATAATATGTCATACCTCCAAGAGTTCCATAATCAATAATGTGATCTGGCTTCGTTTCTTTGTGACGCTTACAACTGACAGATTAAATTTTTGAAGTGAACAAAGCTTGTCAAAAATTATCAGTTTGTATGCTGTGTTAGACATTTAAGCGATTCATGTGTTTTGTGAACTAAAAGCTTCAGATTTTGTGACCCCTGGTGAAAAAGGATCATTCAATGCTGGTTAAGTTGCAAGCGCAGTCAGGTTGAAGATCAAGTCAACCTTAACCGACCAAGCTTCATCATTCATTCATTCATTACTGTGAATTAATAAAACTAAGACACAAACTACTTCCTCCCACACTTCCTGTCTCTTTCTTACTGTTCATGTGAAGCTGTGCTACATTTGATATGTATGTGTGTGTGTATATATGTGTGAGGAGGGCCAAGTAAACCCTGAATACATATTCTCCATGTTTTTTTTCTTTGCACCTGTTGAGAAAGATACAAACAAACAAACAAATTGTGAGGGGGTGGGGGTGAGATTTAATAGGAGTCACCTAGGTAGTCCAAACCATGGCCGTCAAATGTATTTTGAGAGCTTAACCGGCCAGCGGTTTACTGGCAATTTAATTTAGGAGGCGTTTCTCCCAAACTGGCCAGGTTGTCCAAAGAAAACCCTTTGAAGTTGTTAGCTTTGCTATGACTTAATCATATGCAAATACTTCACCCACAGGAAGGGAGAAATCTATGGGTCATTTTGAGCTCCGTTGGGATGAAGCGACTACTGGGCAAACACAGAAGTAACACTTGGAAGAAGAGCACCTTGGCAGAGTGCAGGCCTACACACACACACACACACACACACACACACACACACATTCACATACAAGAATGATCGCATACATGCATATACTCACACGCAACACACGCAAGCATGCACACACACACACACGTACACACACACACACACACAAACTCACTCAACACTTTGATACTACAGGAGACACAGACACAAACAAACAGCACACACATCAGCACATTCTGTATGGGTATTGAGCACAATGAAAGTGAGATTCACTGCCAGCCGAGTCTATTAAAGCCAACATCAGAGACTTATCAATATAAAATCAACAACTAGCTGAAGGCTATTTCAGCGTAACCAAGTTAAAAAAGCGGCGAGCCAGTGGCGTTCATAAACACTCGGCCAGCTTGTTCTCGTTTTATCCTTACAGGAGCCGCTTCCTGTTTGCAGCGTGTGTGTTTTTTCGGGGGGCCCCTGTGGAGCCCCACCCAAGTCCGCCGGGCATCACAGACAGTTCCACAATGGGGACTGTGTGCACCCTCTGAATGACAGACCTGTCCCCACAGGCTACAAGAGACCTCCACCCTGTCACACACGCACACACATGCACACACACGTGCACACAAAGAGGCACACACGCTCGCTTGCTTACCAATGCATGCACATACACGTACACACACACACACACACACACACACACACACACACACACACACACATACATGCACAGACACTTATTCACAAACAACTGTCTGTCAACAGGCACCATCAGACCGAATAGCAAAAACGCTAAGAACCATATATTTAAAACAAATGACTTGACTGTCGGTGTAAGTGGATGGCATGGCTTGATAGTGTTCAACAGACTGAGGAGCTCTGGCTGTCATCCTCTAGCGATATACAGCGTTATATCAGCGTTAGCATGCTGTGTGTGGTGCTGTGTGCTCCACTGTGTTTTAAAAAAATAGGCTGACATGGTAGCAACAAGGGAAGCCATCCATCTCCCGAGACGGCTTATGTTTAACCACTGATAAGAACGCATTCCATTCAGCAATAATTACACTTTTTGCATATTCTTTCCTTTCTGTTAAGTACCCCCCAAAATAACCACATTAACGAGGTATGTTTCATTTTCGTTTAATGTGACTAAAGTAAATCATTAAACAATACGATGACATTCATGTCTGTGTGCATATATGTGTGTGTGTGTGTGTGTGTGTGTACATATGTGTGTGTGTGTGTGTGTGTATGTCTGCATAAGGGGGTGTGCAGATGTGTGTGTGCACACGTATATACATATGTGTGTGTGTGCACATGTATATACATGTGTGTGTGTGTGTGTGTGTGTGTGTGTGTGTGTGCGAGTGTGCGTACACGTGCATGCATGTGTGTGTGTACACGTGCATGCATGTGTGTGTGCGTACACGTGCATGCATGTGTGTGTGCGTACACGTGCATGCATGTGTGTGTGCGTACACGTGCATGCATGTGTGTGTGTGTCTCTCTCTCTCTCTCTTTTATTCTACCCTCTCGTTCTGTCTCTCTGAGATTTACTGTGAGCAGCCCTGTGAAAGAGCACACATGCACTGCCCAGTCTCAGCAGTGCTGCACCCTGACAATTACTGCTATATATACCACTCCAAATGAGAGCCACGGTCCCACTAGATTACAGGGTGGAGCAGCAGCATGGAGGGAGAGAGTGGAGGGTAGTGCTGGCGGTGGTGGTAGGGGAAGTGAGAGAGAGAGAGAGAGAGAGAGAGAGAGAGAGAGAGAGAGAGAGAGAGAGAGAGAGAGAGAGAGAGAGAGAGAGAGAGAGAGAGAGAGAGCTCTTGGAAGGCTAGATGTTTGATGGGGGTTATAACAAAGGGTCAACTGTATGAGGTCGATGACCAGCTTGTTTTTTTTATCCTGATGGGAATTCATTGTAGGAATTATTTAATGACGCTTGTGGAGTCTGTGATAACCTTGAAAGCTAAATAGATCTGATCAAATGTTTGAGATAGGTTACTTGAATATGAGTTTATAAGTACGAACAGAGGACAGCTGGCCTCCACTCACCTCAGACATTGTAAACGGTTTTTTCCATGAACGATAGAAGCAGAGAAAAAAAACGCCGTATTGGGTTCCCATTGCAGTACAAGTAAGTGAAGAAATGCTGCCTCCTACTGGATCTCAGGAGAACAAAAATGCGGGGAAATGGATGAAGGCGGGAGTAATTCTTGGCAGGGGATAGATGAAGATAATGGCATTGCCCTCGGGTGCACATGCTGTCACTGATTTATCATGTTGTTCAGTGTTTCACACATTTCATTCTGGTACAGCCAGCCTATCAGGCGAAGACGAAGAAGTTGGTGTGTGTGTGTGTGTGTGTGTGTGTGTGTGTGTGTGTGTGTGTGTGTGTGTGTGTGTGTGTGTGTGTGTGTGTGTGTGTGTGTGTGTGTGTGTGTGTGTGTGTGTGTGTGTGTGTGTGTGTGTGTGTGTGTGTAGCGGGGTAGCGATAGTAGAAGGAGCACGTCGAGAAAAAAAGAACTTTTGAGAGTTGAAGGCCTGACACTGACTCTGAGATTGCAAGAGAGAGTTATGTCTAGAGAAAACATCGCTCATAGGAGGAGAGGAGAAACTTCACTCCACTCGCGTCATTCCTCTACCTTCACACGTGACGTACACCATCTCCGTCCACAGCGCAAGACTAATTCACGCCACGGTAACGAATGTGACCTTGTTAATAACATAACACAGGAGCGATTGTGTTATGCACTAATAATTGACACGTAAGCAGTGTGGCTAGATTGACCTGGGCTAAGTAATTTCCTCTTGTCTTCAGGTCACAGAGTGTGTTGTGTCGTAGCCGTGCTCATGCGTGTATAATAAGAATGGCGGTGATCTGGGAAGTAAAGACTTGGCTTTCATGTCCCCCCAACCCAGAACAATCCTCGCCCTGCGGGGAGGAAAACCAACAGCATTGTATTAACTATTGGGCAGCATTTGTATCCGTCGTACACAAAAATCATATGCACCGCCTAACTTGGTCGGCTTGCATAATTGAAAGCATCTTGGCATGAAGAGATAGAGCCAAGGTAGCGTATCGTATACAAGGGCGTGCAGATAAAAAAAACACTGCTTTTCTTCAAGGGTTGCGCCCACGACAGGGTCACTGGCCTAATGTAATATATAACAACACCGCAGGACTGGGAGTCGACTCGCATACAAAATGACAACACTGGAGTGGCGATGTGGATCCGTTTTTACACTTTGAAGCTGCTCGCTCATCCAACAAGCCAACAGCTCTGTTGATTACCGTGTCTGGACTAAGCCTTTTGCTAATTTAGTAGTTTTTGCAGAATAGTACGGAAAATGCATACCTCATCAAGGCGTATCACTTGGAGTGGCCAATACATACTTATTTGGGGGGGGGGGGGGGGGGGGGGGGGGGGGGGGGGGGGGGGGGGGGGGGGGAACCACAGAAGGACACGCCCCTTGTTACCACATCTCATTGGGTCCATCTGGGTCTACTGTAAATCCATGCGTTATTGGGCTAAAACAATGCACCACCTGGTACTTAGAAATCGACTATTAAACACTAATTAGAGCCCAACAACTGTGAAACAATTTCTTTAAGATTAGTTACATTAGATGGGTACAAGTAGCTCAAGGAGCTCATTGTTATTATTGTATATTGCAGACCCCTCCCTCCCTATACTCCATCCCTGTCGGTGAGTGTAGTATATAGACTGATTAGGTTGGTGAGACACTTTATTAATCTCCCCTCTGCAGTGTTATTCCTGAATATCACCTGCATCAACTGTGTCTAAACAGCTCAGCTTTTTATACTTAAAAACTCTGTCTCTCTCTCCTTTCTGCCTCGGTCTGCCTCCTCTGTCTAAATTCGTCCCTCTCCCTTCCTCGCTCTACCCTGCAACAGCATCTTCTCTACTGTACACCCCTCCAGACCAGGCGGGGTGGGTGGGTGGAGTGGGAGGGTGTTTGGGGTTGGGACTCCTATGCCCTCCGCACAAATAAAAGGCTGTGCCAAGACGCATTAAAACTGCATCCTTATCGCCTCTTAGACTCCAGACACTTTATATGTGGTTGCTGTCAGCATGCCCGCAACCTCTTGGAGTTGGGGGGGGGCTTTTATGTTCCAATGCATCAACTGCCGCCATCGTTAACACTGATTATTCTACTTCCTGTGCAGTCCGAAAGGTCGGGTTTAGGTTGTATTGTTTCTAATGAGGTGGTTGGATATTATTGTTTTCTGTGTTTTTAAGATACACAAGAAAGTAAAAGTGTGTGTGTGTATTCACCATATCATAAATCACCATATCTTTAAGAACCCCTGCACACACACACACACACACACACAAATACACACACACTTTGTTTTGAACAGGTCAGGACTAGATATTTTGGTCTTTTTGTAAAAGTTGATATTTCTTCTAAAAGTCCAAAGTCCAAACCCACTGGTCTGATCTGGCTTATGCTGGTTGGACCACTGAGGTATTGCATCTTCATGTAAACACTAAACTCATTGCACACCTTATAACATGAGCCAGAATTCCTTAATAATAATCCTCATAAAAAGCCAGTTATAGCGTCCATTTGTGGAATTCTTCGGAATGGAACGTGGTATGTTGTAGGTAATGGTAATGTGTCAACAACATGTGACTACAAGAATAAACCTGATAGGGAGAAATGTTTAATAAAAACATTCTGGTTTTCTTTTGTCTAGTGTTTGCGGTGATGCTGCTAACCATTAGACATCGCAGTCCTATACGACACTAAGATCTGATAATAAACCTGCCCTGGCATTGGCACTTTATTAGGTTTTCCAGTAGTATAAGCACTTCCTACAGCTTCACTTCATCATAAAAAGCAGAAATTACATTAGCTTCTACTAATTACCTCAGAGTGCTAGCTTCATCACTGGTCGCTTAAACAAACAGATTTCAAATAAGTTGAGACACAAAAAACAAAGCAAGCTAATAGATGGCTACTGAGAGGAGATCAATCAATCAAGTGGACCGAAGGAGGGGTGTGTGTGTGTGTGTGTGTGTGTGTGTGTGCATTTGTATATGTAGGGGGGAGGGGAGGAGGAGAGGGGTAGCTTTCAGTAATTAATACAGAATGCAGTAGGAGATGGAACTAGGCTCATCCTCCTTCAATTCTTTTCATTCCTTGCACCTCCTTCCTCCTCTCTCTCTCCCTCCCTCTCTCTCTCTCTCACTCCCTCTCCCCGCCTGCACTCCTCCACCCCCAGTGTTATTTATCTCCGCTGTCACACTGTTGTTGTGATTATGGATGTCATACAGCCGTAAAGCGCTCTGCGATCAATAGGCCTGAAATTAAACCAAAAAATGAATTTCCGCAGTACCGGCCACATGCACCCGCAGCAGGAATGACCTAGCAGAGAAGGAGGAGAGAGAGGAGCTGCTTGATTACCCCACTGAGGAGACAGAGACAGAGGTAGAGGCATCCTGTGCTGGGGGGGGGTTGGGGGTTCGGGTTGGACTTCCACAACCAGGCTGAGGATGTGTTGTGTTGTGTTGTGTTGTTGTTGAACTGAGATAATATACAATTAGATATAGAGATACGGCAAGATTATATAAAATAAGATAACCCTTTATTAATCCTGGGTGGTAAATAGGGCACATAGGGAAAGAGGGTAAAGTTTGTATACAGAGAGACATTTGATGTTGAAAGGTTGTCCATACGATGTGCTTCATAATATTAATCTCTCAAGGGAATGGTTTGTGTAAGAAGAAGTGGTACGTTAATGGATGCTATGTAATCTAACCAGTGAGATCATATGACCCAAAGAGAGAGATTGTGGAAGGAGATGCTTTAGCCATTTTCTACCCATGCTGGGATCAATATTGTGTGTTGATTAGCCTTGTCATCATGTCAGTTTACAAGGTTCTGATTAAAATAATCCTAATAAAATGTTTGACTAAGAATCAACATAACCAGCAAAATATGCAATGTTTAAGAGAAAACACAATGGATTAAAAGAGAATGCTCAAAGAAAACCGGTTTAAACTGTGTTGGTTCCTTTAAAACACTCTATTCTATATCCTTAAGACATATCAGCTTCATCTTAATCTCTGGTCCAGCAGACTTTCTATGTCATAGCAGAACTTGATCCTTTCAAGTTCAGCTGGTAGAGCTAGGCATTAATCCTGTCAGGGGTTCAATTCCCACTGGGGCCACCCACGCTAATATTATATGCACTTACGGTACTGTGAGAGGCTTTGGAAAAAAAGCACCCACCATATGTATAAAAGCCAATTACACAGTATTAACCTATACAACACTTTCCTCAACAGCATCAACTGCCTCACATCTGGCCCACCTGGAGGTGTCTGTTCTCTGATCGTTGGTGACTGTTTACACTTGTCTCCTGATCGAAAGAAGAAAATGGGTGCAATCTCTGTGATACATGAATGTGTCTTAAAGTCATCCAGCTGCACTTTTTGTATCCACCGACTGCTCTCCACCTCCATCTCTCTCTCTCTCTCTCTCTCTCTCTCTCTCTCTTCTTTCTTACCGGAGATGGACACATCCCTCACTTTCTCACTTGCTTCCCCTCCTCCATTTTGAATCGATTTACTATTAATGCCAGGAGAGACTAGGATGGGTGGGGGGGAGGGGGTGTGGATGGGAGGTTACGATGGTGAGGGAGGCCCAGTGTGTTATACTCGTCTGACAAGCCTCTAATCTCCAAACAAACAAAGTTTGCTTTCGGATCAGACTAAGTGTGGGGGGTTGGGGGGTGGAGGGCGTGAGCTGTCATCTAGGGAAAGCCAGGTGCTAATGGACAAAATGCAATCTCAAAATCTCTCTCCTCCTCCTGTCTGTTATGAGTCACTGACATCCTGACCTCGGGAGCTCATTTTAAGTGATTTGGAAACACTTTACAATAAGGGTACATTATTTAACCATTTATTAGTATTAGTTAATGCAGTAATATGCATTATTATATAGCATTAGCATAGGGGTTAGGGTTTGGGTAAATGGATTAGGATTAACCCTCACTCTAACCCCACTAAATAATTTATAAAAAGAATACCGTTACAGTTAACATAAACACCATTAGTAAAGGATTACTTGACCATTATTTAGCTGTTAATCACATGTTAATTACTTCTAATTACTGCATTGACTATTGTTAATTAATGATTAATTAATGTACCAGTGTATCAGTGTTACCAGTGATTTGATTCAGGGATGTTGTTTCCTTGCATGGGCTAGAAACAAGGTTTCAAAGGTCTTTATTGGCTGAAGATCTGCATTGGTGTTATGCGTTGTGTGTTACCCAATGTTTTTCATTCATTCCAAGATGCCCTCTCCTAATCAGAGCACCTGTTGGGAGGTACAAAAGAGTCTAACTCCAGCCCAGCCCTGTGAGCATTGCTGCAGCCACCACCACGTCTTCTCTGAAGTAAAGTTCAAACCAAGCCATCATTACGTGCAACCAATATCACCACAGCATGACACAGCTCTGCACAGAAGAGCAGGAGGGAGTCATTTCCTCTGCCATGTACTTTTGAATGTGTAAAGCCAAATCCTGTTCAATCATAATGCCTGCTACTCGGAAAATAACTTTACTTTCACATTTGACAAATCCTCTGAGAGCTAACCGGAAGAAGTAATGACCTGATATTTGTGATTTGCGGCTGAGTTATGAAAGAAGTCTAACTTCTGATAGGGTAGATCACTAGTCCATGGGGGCTGGTAGAAAAAAAGCACTTCCTTTCGGTGTCACCTATGTTACCTGGGCACAGGAGGTGTCTGTCTAGGTCATTATCTGTAATGCCTCAAAGACGATTTCATTTCAAAGGAAATCTCACAAGTTCTTCTCAGGCCTTAACGCAGGCACGCATCAAGGTAAAAAACGGTGTTATTGATGCCTTCGAGATTTTCACGGTTATAACCAAAGGATGCATGGAAAGCGAAGATGAAAAAAAACCCTCTCTCTTTTCTGTGATTTACTGAGTTTCCCAGGCCAGATGATAAGCATCCTGGGCCTTAAGTTCCCTGATCTCCACAGAGGGTTTCACAGGTAGTCACTCATCTTATATCCGTTTATCTCCATGTTTCTGTTCTTCCTGCCACCCCCCCCCACTCCCCCTCTCTCCCTCCCTCCCTCTTTCTCTCTTATCTCCTCGCCTTGCTGAGTGTATGATTGAGCGAGCTCATTCTGAACAATTTATTTGCTTTATTTCCTGAGATCAGCTATAAAGGACAAACACTATTAGGCTGGCCAATCAATAGGGGGACATCAGTACTCTTAGGAGCCATCCCCCCCATTCCTCCTCCCCACTCTCTCTTTCACTCTCTCTCACACACTCACCCCCCCTCTCTCAGTCTGCAAAAAAACAACAGATTTATATCCCACAACCAGTGTACTATAAATCATATATTCATACATTAAATTAAAAACGGTGATTGATAACGATGCAGGATATGTGTGTGTGTGTGTGTGTGTGTTTGTGTGTGTGAAGAGATTAAACGTTGAAGATGGGGACCATGGTGGTGAGGGAGAAAACAAACATTGTTTTTCAAGAGTAATTCTTTCTCCCCCCATCACCACCACCACCTCCAATGGAGACTGTGTGTGTGTGTGTGTGTGTGTGTGTATAGTGTCGTGGGCCAACATAGACAACAAAATATGTAGCCGAAGCTACAGATCATGTGAATAGTGATCATCTCATGTCAAAACAGCTGTAGATTTAATGTGACCAGGAAGGGTTTATTACTAAAGCTGTGGCATTTAAGTACCTAAGATTATTTGATTTCTGCTTTCTTATTGTCTTTGCTCTTGTTGTCATATATTGATAGTGCCTTGGTTCGAGAAATCACTTCATAAATACAATGTGTTATTATAGTTATCATTAAAGGAAATAACAGCAAAACATTAAATACACCGAAAATGTCAGAGCGGCTGTGCAGAGAGACTTTGTGTTCTCAGAGAGGATTTCTTTGTAAAAGACAAACACTAGCTTTTGATCCATGGGCAGGCTGAACCCAGGATGGAGGGAGGGTGGGCGGAGGGGGGTGGTGGTGGAAGAGAATTGAGGGGGACCGGTTCGCTTCACCATGTGACACCTAATGGGATCTACACAGATTGTGTCATGCATTACCCAGGGACCCAGCGGTTAAAGGAACATTCCAGAAGAAAGACTGAGAAAAATGACAGCATCCATCTGGATGCTGAGCTGAGCCAGGATATAGGCACAGGGATAGATGTGTGTGTGTGTGTGTGTGTGTTGAGGTGGGGGGGTCTCTGCCAAGGACATTAAAGTGAGTTGTCAGCTGAGGGTGATCTATATATGACCCTGTTGACTAAACCTCTATCCCGGCATGTGTGTGTGTGTGTGTGTGTGTTTGTGTGAGTGTTTGTGTGTGGGTGACCATGTAATGGAGTGTGTTTTTGTGTGTTGGTGCATGTGGGGTGTTGAGGTTGTACACATGTGCTTGTGTGTGCTTGTGTGTCTTCGATCATTTAATGCAAATCTAGGACTACAGGAGAAAAGGGCGTCTCCTCACACACACACACACACACCAACACACACGCGCACACACACACCAACACACGCACAATCAAACACACACAACCTCACACACACACCACACACCGTATCCGTGTTTAATATTGTCCTCAATCGAAAAGTAAATGTCCACCATTTTTATTGTGATTCTATTGATCCAAGACCTCTTCGATTGATCACACTAGATGTTCCCCCACTGGAGGGTCCAGGTGGGAGACCAGATGCTGGGCAGTGTGCCTGCCCAGCACCAGCGGCATCTCCCCGTAGCCACTCAGAAGAACATGTAGAACCACAGATTGAAGTGATTGTGAGGCAGGCGACCCACGGGGAGGGAGAGGTAGAGAGAGAGAGAGCGAGAGAGAGAGAGAGAGAGAGCTAGAGTGGGGGGGGGGGGGGGGGGGAGGTAGCACAGGGACCATTACCAAAGCTTAATGATATGAGAAGTGTTCTCCCATCCATTCATCACAGATCCGTGACACCACACGTCTCAGCAGCCCTTTCAGAGGGAGGAAGAAGGGCATTTCTCCATGGTGTTGTAAAAACCAAGGGATCCGTTGCTCTGCTCAGTCCCCGGAGCGGTATACATTCTTCACCTGCGCTTTAGGAGAGGAGAGCTATTTTAAAACACTTATGTCTAAGTAGGGAGGGAGTTGCGACCTTGACCATAAAGCGAGGGAGTGACATGAGAGAGGGGTGACACTTATACTGTGCATGAGACCCATACATGCACGTGTGTGTGTGTGTGTGTGTGTGTTTCTGCATCTGTATTCAAATGCTTATGTGTACAATATGTGTGTGTATATTATTTATGTGTGTGTGAGCATGTTTTGTTCTATCTGCATCTGTTTACACAGGTGTATTTCTTTGTATGTGTGTACAATGTTTGTTTACGTGTGCGTTTGTGTGCCTACCTGTAGCTGATCATGAAGCTCATCCCTGTGTGCTCCAGGATCCTGACTCTCTAACTCTCTCTCTTTCTCTCTTAGTCTCTCTCATTCTCTCTCTGCGTCTCTCTCTCTCTTTCACTCTCTCTTTCTCTCTCTCTTTCTCTCTCTGCATCTCTATCTCTCTCTCTCTCTCTCTGCATCTCTCTCTCTCTCTCTCCCTCTCTCTCTGATAAGTGGTGATTCAGTAACATATCAGCACCACATGACTGCTTCTCTTTGTCCTTCATACAGAAAACCACAACAGCAAGAGACACACGCCGGCCAGAGGGAGCAGACAGCAGTATCCAGTTCCCTATACTGAGTAATGTTATTCCTTTCAGTCTCTTCCTCTTCCTTGTGCTTCCAATCAAAGCCACCGTGACCTCTTAAACACATCTTATACGGGATAATAATCATGGGGGATTTGAATAGATTTGAATTATTATTTAAGAGATTTTACTTATTTAACTAAATCCATTTGCAATGATCTGAGGCAGTTGTTCAGCAAGAATGCAAAAACTCCTGCTCTGGCTGTTATTTTATTTGCATTGTGTGCACTCTGCTGGGCTTCTGTCTGCAGATTTACACAGTAGATCATGGACAATAACGGTAAAGACAAAAGTGCACTGGTTTATGACTTCAGCACTTTCAGTTTGAGGTGCTCCAGCCTCACTGACTTTAAATTATGGTGGGAGATGTCCTTGGGATGTGAACATCTCATTTCACCACCAGGATTCACACACACACACACACACACACACACACACACACACACACACACACACACACGCATGCACATTCACGAAAGGACACACACACACACACACACATGCATCTAATTTCATTGGGGGTCTCAGAAAGGCTAGGGTCTGTGGAGCGTGGCAAAGAAATTACACAAATGACAGCAATGTGCAAACACACACACACACACACACACACATTATACATTATATATTTTTATTCAGGTATTTAAATCTGGCTTTGTTTAATCAGTAACTCAACATTATCTACATTCTGATTATATTTTACTTAATGTGAAAATAATCACCTAATGTCTCTTGCATAATTTAAAACAAGCTGTAGTAGTCTGCATTGACGTATTGCAAAAATAAATCATTATATAGATTGATCCCAATATAGGTAATCGAACATCAAAAAGAAACTCTTAACAAACGCCAACTCATCAGTCTCGCTGCATATTTTAATCGACACTCCAGGGAAACGCCCACTTCTCACTGGAACTCATCCCATTCGCCACCGTTTTAAATATTCAAGAAGCTGTCCTCTGAATGGCTCAACTCGAACACAGCTGATTTCATAAAGCAATTCTTATGGAAGTTGTGTAAAGGGAATAAGTGCAAAACCCTTGAGATAACTCTTCGTACCTCGTAATTAGGTCGCTGGATTTCTCTGTCCTCTTCTCGTCTCTCAAACACCGGAGGAAATTGTGGCATTCCCATATCGCATCTGTGAGTAGCGCACCTGACTTTGTTTGATGCGGCGTTCCGTCGGCTGTGGGACAGCTTGGCTATGGCTCCGCGGGGAGACGGTGGAGGCGCGGACGGAAAGTTGATGCCTATCCTCTGTTAAACTCGGCTCCTCCGCTCGAGCAAGTCTCACGTAACGATATAGTCTTATTCGTTTGGTTATTTCGGGGGGGGGGGGGGGGGGGGGGGGGGGGGTCTGTTAAATGATTGCTTACAATTGCTAGCAATGTCTAAAAGTTCTAAATGACAGTTAAACTAATTTTAATATGGGGATGTGATGATTATTATTTGATAGGCCTATTCATATTCGTACTGTTTTCACTGTTTACTTGCTTTTATGTTTATTACTGGTTTGTAATTTAAAATGTCAGTACTTTTCCCTTTCTAAATGTTTCTTTATTTGATGAGTAATAATAGTAGTATTATCATTAGTGGGTGTAGCAGCAGCAGCAGCAGTAGGGGTAGTAGTAGGAAGCTATAGTAGTAGTGTTTGATATAGTGTTAAATATCCACAGCTATGCAACTATAGTTGTAGTAGAGTACAGGTAAAGTTAGTCCAAATAATACATACATAATAGTATTTTAAACTTTTGGATCCTTTGGATCCTTTGGCATTGAATCATAATAGTATAGGCCTATTTAGTTTTAAAATGTAAAAATAAATATTCCAACTACAGCACATTTAACAATTTTAAGAAAAATATTTTAAATGTATTATTATTATTATTTGTGTATTTGAAGGCATGAACGACTCACATATTGATGCTTGTGGTTCCATTGTGTGGGATGAGAAGATAGTTACTATTATCTTATATTCCGTGCTATGCCAAGTGACTTAATGAATGAACCCAAGAGCGTAAACACAAATTGTTGCTGGCTTCGTGGAACTCACTGGGTCTGCTGCCATCATTCAAGTGTATGGGTGTGTGTTTATATCTGTGTGTATGTGTGCGTGTCTGTAGTTGTGTTAGTACATTCAAGTATGTGTGTGTGTGTTTTCACAAGAGTGTCAGTATGTGTTTGTGAGTATATGATGTGTGTGTGTGTGTGTGACTTTGTGTATGTGTGGATGCATTCATGTATGTGCCTGTGTATGGGCATGGGTGTCTGTAGTTGTGTGTGTGTGCCTGTGTGCATTCAAGTGTGAGTGAGTGTGTGTGTGTTCTGCAGAGAGGGTGTCCTTCACAGAGAGTATGCAGGAGTATGCTTGTTAGACTGAAATGTGTCTGTGTTGTTGAATCTCTGTCGCAGTCTTATCAAGATCAGAGCCAGGCATGAGCGCTCCACAAAACAATGATTGAGATTTAGCGTGCGGTTGAAATGGTCTATTTACGCCAACATAAATAACCTACATAGAAAACAAGCTTCAATACCTATCTCTCCCTCCCTGGGCCATTGTGTAGTGGGCAGTAATTCTCCAAAATATATAGACAGAAATTACTATTTTGAGGAGCGCAGATAAATGTATGCTTAAATGTCTTAATGTTATGCTTTGGTTGCTATTCGCACCGCCGTTATGCTGGGACAGTGGACTGCACACACAAGGCTAGTCTACAACTCCAGTGACTGCAGCAATCCGAAAAGTTGTGTGCAAAAGTTTGGAATTGGAAGTCTGCAGTAAATGCAGGGAAGTACTTTATCCTTGGCTGGTTAATGTCAATTAATAATCAGTTTCCTCACACCCTCAAACCCTCATCCAGACTCATGTCCCTCATGGGTTACTTAAGACAAACATACTGAAATAGTTCAGGGATATTGCTTTCTCCCTTTGTGGTTTTACATTACTTTTGTTAAGGATCGGACAACAGTTGCTTAAGAATTATAACCCTGTAATTGTCCCCCGAATTTGGGTCTGCAATGTTCTTCTGCAACGTCCCTGTACTAATTCATCTGGGTTTAGTATTTTCATTAGTGCCATGAGCTGAAACTTTTGCAGTTAATATAGATTTATAGTAGGCTTGAACATCACATATGAAACATCTGCCGGTGGAGTAGGAAATGTTGTGAGCTGCGTTTTTCTATTCCTTTATTAGATATCACAGTAACTAAAAAGTTTCATCCACTTCCAACCCATTTCCAATTTTTACGTTTCTCATTTCAAGTTTTACTGCGCTGCCTCGGCCTCCCCTCTCCTTCCTCCTTGTTTAATTTATGGCTTGCCTCTCCTATCTAACAAGGAGTGTATTAGCAAGTCTGTAAAATGGGCCTGTGCAGTTCCGACCCAGCCTGGCTCATTTGTCATCGCATCCCATTCTAATGGAAAGAAACCGCTGCGTCTCGGGCTCCCACTGTTGTTTAATTAACCCTCCTACTGCTCACACACACACACACACACACACACACACACACACACACACACACACACACACACACACACACAGACCAGCCCCCAGGTTCCCGGACCCTCAGTGTGTTATCAACACACAGCCAAGCCCCGGAGGGAGGGTGAGCTCCCGTCTGAGTGGTCCATATTTCTGCAGGTGTCAGGAAGGGGTGATCCACTTTGCTTACTCTGCGCCTGCACACCCGCGCTCGTGTGCGTGTGTGCGTGCGTTCAGAGAGCGCTGCTGCTGCTAGAGCAGCAATGCGGCTTTTTTATCTCAAATTGAATTGTTGAAGGGAAATGTTAAGGAGCCATACATCACCGGGACAAGCAGAGTAGCGCAGAGTGAGGGGACGCATGAGGATTCTGTAGCACCGTTACAGTTGGATCATTCTCATACGCTGGGACATCCATACAGGGCCCTGGCTGGGCTTTTTATAAAACATAAAACTGATGCTAACACGTGAAGTCCAGTGCCGAAGCATGTGCCTACAGCTTTTTCTCTATTTGTTTTGCACAGTGTGCGTTTTTATAGATTTGTTTGTGTGAGTGTGTGTGTGTGTGTGTTTACACTAAAGGAGGTGACCTTCCTCAATGCTTTCAGAGTGCATTGGTGTGTTACCTCTTACAGACTAAGCAAGCCATCAGCCTCCCCCCGACATACACACATACACACACACACACACACCTCCCTCCAGCACCCCCCTCCCCAGCTTGCCTCATCTTCGCAGTTCATTTGGATACATTTTCACGTGTTCACCTTTTATCTACTTATTTCTGCAGACAAATACCTTCACTATCCCTCTTCTCCACTCCCTCTCCTCCCCTCACCTCCACCATATCTAAAAAGCTCTTCCTAAATTAAAAAGCATTAACGTCTAAAGTCTGTTAAATCGAAGGTCGATTTTCACGAATTCCCCCCCCCCCCCCCCACACACACACACACACACACACACACACACACACTTCAACGGCCCATCGCTGCCTCCCTGCTGCACATATGGATTTCCTGTCGCCGACTTTCTCGTCCGGTCTGTGTGTGATGCGCTGCTCAGATCCAAGCCCTGCAGATTGCTACTGATTACAGCCATATTTCTTCATCCATAAGCCTGAGAACAGCAGAAAGTGTTGCCAGGGGTTTACTGGACATTTGGTCGGATGGCTCAGAGCATTTGGAGCACTAGCAACAAGTCCCCGTGTTGCTTTCGGCAATCATGCATTGACAAATGCACAGCGCACATTTCATCTGCTGGTTGAAAGGAGAAGTGTGAATGTGCTATTGTACCACATGATTGTCCTCATTTAATTCTCCATTGTGAGTGTAATAAGTAGGCAAACACAGACATAAAGGGAAAACATCCCTATATAGAAGCACCACTTTTTCCTCTGAGAAAGAACCAGCTGAGACAGCCAGTGATAGAGACCTAATGACATAAATGTGACAACTATCAGATGTCCACAAAGGCAACGTATACAAATGCATGTGGTGCTGTTTCATTCTTCAGGTCATTTAAAGATGTTGTCGCCGTTGTTGTGGCTGTCTGCTGCATTGCTGCCGAGCCTCTCATTGGCCCAGCGGTCGGAGCCCATGTTCTCCGCCGTGACCCAGACGGTGCTGCCCCCGGACTACGACAACAACCCCACGCAACTCAACTACGGCGTGGCCGTCACCGACGTGGACGGGGATGGAGACCTGGAGATATTTGTGGCAGGGTGAGGATTTGTTTCCCTAGTATTGTGTTCCCCATAGAGGGGGGGGGGGGGGGGGGGGGGGGGGGGGGGGGGGGGGGCAGGATAGTGTAGTGGCGAAGCTCCTAGCCGAAAGGTACTGGGCTCAAACCCCAATTGTCCACAAACCTACCTGTGGGCATCTTTAAACAAGACGCCTTAACCCCCTACCTGCTCCTGAATTACCTGTATCTCGATTCACTCTAAGTCACTTTGGATAAAAGCGGAAATAGTGAAATAAAGTTATTATACAATAGATTAAAAACTAAGAAACAACTAAATTGGTCTAAAGTTTTGTGTAACGTTGTTATATATGTATTGTTGGGTTTGTAAGGGTTCCCTGAGACTCAGTGAGATGGGGAGAATGGTTTTGATTGGATGGGCATCCATTAATGGCACTGGTTTGGCAAGGCTGCAGTCAACGCTGTGTGTGTGTCCACTGAAGCTAGGGTACATTTCACAATGATTAGCTAAATATAGATTGAATCAAATTACTATTCTTCATAAATGGAATTTAGCCAAAAGGTCCTATTCTGCTTGTATCCTGGAGGAAAGGAAAGCTGGCTTGCTTTAGAACAATCTGTTTTGTGGTGTGTAGGTTGGTTAAGGTGTGTAGGTAGGTAGGTGTGTAGGTAGGTAGGTTAGTTATAATCAGCTTCTTCCTTTCTTGTTATCAGCTATTTCTTGTTTGCCATCATTATTTTTTCGTTATCGATATGTCATATATTTTATTATAGCCTGTCCGACAAAATCCTGTGATAGTCTTGTTATTTGTTTTCGTTGTTGGATATTTACATAACATGCACATTGTCTTCTCATTTATTTAAGAATATGATATGTGTTTTATTGTTGCCTTGGTCTACACCTATTGTATTCATTATTTATGTTCACATGCAAATGCCTCTTTATTTTTCCATTGTAATATTTCAGATGGTCTTTGTTATCTGTTCAATAACGCTTTGACTAAATTAAGAAACCGTATTATGCTTTAAAGTCAAACATTGACTCTACATTTTGTTCTTTAATCCAAATGCATAACCAATATTAGGCTGCATTCACGCGCATGCTGCAAAGGTTGGCAACAAGTTAGGCAAATTCTCAGATTAAATAAAAGCTTGAAATGATGGTGGTGCACAAATCTCCTTCATATGACACAAAATCATTTATATGAAAGAAATTGAAGTTTCAGCAACACACAGAATGCAGCAACACTCAAAACTACAGCTTCAACTTGCTCTGCCATCTCAAATAGTTATATAATACCCAAATAATAGCCTAATAGTCATACATTATTCTCGTTTCATGACTTTCGTTTCATCTTTTGAAGAAAAGCCTTAATTTACTTTGGTGAATAACAATATTTGTCTATGCCTTAGGAAAATCGTAAATGGCCAGCGGATGTAATTTTCTTCTGTTTACGAAACAGAAGATGAATGTTGTTGAATGGTAATTCAACAATTGTCTTCATAGCTTCTTCTGTTTGTTTTTGGTTTGAGACTTCCTTGAGACTTGTATTTCAGAGTGCATCTTGGTTGCAGTAGAAGATTGGAAGGAAAACCAATGAAAGAAAATATACTAGTATATACTTTCATTGAGCTGCGAAGATATTGCTCTGATATTGGTATTTCAAGCCAGTTGCCTTTGTATTAGACCATTCATATCTAAATTTCTGTTAACAATAAAAAGCATGTTTAAATGTCATAATTTTCAGTCTTCCCTATTAGTTGCCATTTGGATATCTTGAAGTGATGACATCATGTTACTGTTACTGTTGATTACATCATGTTACTGTTCCTGTTGTTGACATCATGTTACTGTTCCTGTTGATTACATCATGTTACTGTTCCTGTTGCTGACATCATGTTACTGTTCCTGTTGCTGACATCATGTTACTGTTCCTGTTGCTGACATCCTGTTACTGTTCCTGTTGCTGACATCATGTTACTGTTCCTGTTGCTGACATCATGTTACTGTTCCTGTTGCTGACATCATGTTACTGTTCCTGTTGCTGACATCATGTTACTGTTCCTGTTGCTGACATCATGTTACTGTTCCTGTTGCTGACATGTTACTGTTCCTGTTGCTGACATCATGTTACTGTTCCTGTTTCTGACATCATGTTACTGTTCCTGTTTCTGACATCATGTTACTGTTCCTGTTGCTGACATCATGTTACTGTTCCTGTTTCTGACATCCTGTTACTGTTCCTGTTTCTGACATCATGTTACTGTTCCTGTTGCTGACATCATGTTACTGTTCCTGTTGCTGACATCATGTTACTGTTCCTGTTGCTGACATGTTACTGTTCCTGTTTCTGACATCATGTTACTGTTCCTGTTGCTGACATGTTACTGTTCCTGTTGCTGACATCATGTTACTGTTCCTGTTTCTGACATCATGTTACTGTTCCTGTTTCTGACATCATGTTACTGTTCCTGTTTCTGACATCATGTTACTGTGCCCGGCTACAGCTACAACGGTCCTAACCTGGTACTCAAATACAACAAGCAGAGGAGGAGGCTTGTGAACATCGCCGTTGACAACCGCAGCTCACCATTCTACAGTCTGAGAGATCGCCAAGGCAACGCCATCGGAGTGACAGCTTGTGACATCGACGGCGACGGCCGCGAGGAGATATACGTCCTCAACACCAATAATGCTTTTTCTGGTAGATGCATGACATTGCACACACACGCGTGCACGCGCCCCCGCCCGAAAATGCAAACACACACACACACACACACACACACACACACACATAACTGAGAGGAAGCAAAAGCAGAATCAATAGGAAGATATAAAGCTTATCTAATGTGAGTCTTCATCAGTTAGCCGATAAGCATTGTGTCCCTATTAATCTTTCTGAGAGGTGTACACAGAGTGCCAAAACGGCATCTCAATAACTCGATCATTCACATAAACAAAAAAACTCTATTACAGTTTTCACTTTCAACCAAGGTAACCTACTGTTTTTTTTATTCTCCTATATTGTTATCAGGATGAATAATCCTGGTTGTGTTTTTCTTCCACTGTACTTTGTGTGTGTGTGTCTGAAGGTCGGGCGACGTACTCGGACAAGCTGTTTAAGTTCCGTAATGGACGCTTTGAAGATCTGCTGAGCGATGAGATAAATGAGCACAGAGACGTAGCCAACCGAATGGCTGGCCGCTCAGTGGCCTGTGTAGACAGGAAGGTAGTATACACACACACACACGCACACACATGCACACACATACTCAGACTCAGAGACACACATATGCACGCACGCAAACATGCAGGAACACAAACCCACCCATACGCATATGCAAGCACACACAAATAAAACATACTCACACAACCCCGACACACAGACAAATAGAAACACACGCATGCACAACAAATGCGAGTTGCTGAGTGGGTTTTGTGGACATGCATGAGTGCCTTTGGACGCTTCTGTTTGTTTACCAGTGATAACTCATGCTCTGCATACGCCGCCCTCTCCGCATGCACTATGACAGTTCATTTGGGGGGAAAATAGGCTGCCATTTTGTCTCTCTTCTGTCCATCGCTCCAAGTGTAATTACCTAAGCCAGGTATCATTTGTTTTACCCAACAAATCAGGGTTATAGGAGAAAAGGAGAATCGCTAACAGCTACCTATGCTACAAACAGCGACTATCACTCTCTCGCTCGGCTTCTGTTTGTTTCTCTCTCTTGCCCTTTCTCCCTCTCGGGTTTTCTAGTCTCTCTCTCTCAATATCTCTCCCACTTTCTATCTGTCTTTTTCCAGTGTATCTACTTTCTCTCTGGTCTCTCTCTCTGGTCTCTCTGGTCTTTCTGGTCTCTCTGGTCTTTCTGGTGTGTCTCTCTCTCTCTCACACTTTTGACTTACTTTGTGTTTCTCCCCAGTCTTTGTCTTTCTCTGTACTCCAGGCAGAGTACAGACTAAAGTGCATGGAGTGATAGTGATAGTGCACAGAGGACAGTGTGGGGATTAGAATGGATTTGCTTGACCACAGTGCCATCTCACTAAACACTGATAGCTTGTGCGGTTGCCAATGCCAGATGAGGAAAGGTATTTGCATTTAATGGCGTAATGCGTTTGGAATGAGCCAAGCTAAGTATATCCTCTGCGGCTGTTCCACGAGACCGACCAATTTTGACAACATAAATTCTGCTGAATAAGCGGCTATTGTTGTCATTGAGATTGTGGTCATAATCATCTTCCCAATTCTTCTTCTTTGTCATTAAAAATTGTTCCTATTTAATTCTCCTATATCTTTTTCAACTTCTTCTTTCTGCCCCTTTTGTATTAACGGCAACAGATTTTTACGTCTTTCCCGCACTCCGATATTAAATGACCTTCTCACTTGTCCCATTTATCTTAAAAAAAGAAAACAAGAAAACATCCACTTGGCAGGCATTGACGAACACAGCGTGCGCCTCTTCCAAAGTACGGGTCTCCTTTAAACACCAGCACAAGGTTAAAAAGGCCAATACGGAATCATTCACGTTGCGTAGTCAGCCAGCTAACTAATGTGTTGCGTCTTGTTTTAGCCATAAACGGGAGTGCTATCCGTCAGCGGAAAGAAAGGGGATAATTACTCATGTGGACCACTTCATCTCTCCCCGTCTCCTTGGACGTGACGGCCACGTCATTAGTCCCGTGAAAACTGATGAAGGAGTGAAAAAGACAGTTTGAATTGATTGGTTCACTTCAAGGTACTTCCCCGCAAGGCTAAGACATTTCTTTAAACAAAACACACTGGCTTTAGAGAGCCCCACTTCAGTTCCTTCAAAACAATGGAAGAAGTGAAGTGAAACTGTGTATTTTGCGCGTATTTATTTTCTATTATAAGATTTACAAACTGTATTCCGTGGCGTTTGACGGAAGGATCTCTTTGCTGCAGGTCATTGTCTCACTGTTTGGGTGAAATACTGAGACAAGAAAATGATTTTTGCAGGCATGCATGTCACACTACTCAGGGTTTGACTGACAGAAATTACCCTTGGGTGAGGACTTATTGAAAAATCGTTGACTTTTTACTCTGTTAAGTAACTGCCAATGGCCTTCAAGCCTTTGCTTCTAGATTAGAATTTAGTGACATTTGTTAAGTGTGAGTGTGTGTGTGTGTGTGTGTGTGTGTGTGTGTGTGTGTGTGTGTGTGTGTGTGTGTGTGTGTGTGTGTGTGTGTGTGTGCGGCTGCCTGTTAAGTGTGCGTGTGTTTGCCGTGTTAGTGTGTGTGCACTCGTGTGCCTGTGTGTGTGCCCGCGCATATGTGCTTGCGCGCTCTTGTGTGTGTGTGTGTGTGTGTGTGTTTACCTCAGTTGGCCATTGGTGGGAGGCTAAGTGTGACGTTGACATTTACATTAGCTGGACTCATTTAGTTTTTTTTTTGTCCTACAAAAACATTGTAATGCTCTGTGTATTTGTGTGTGTGTGTGTCTGGTTGTGGGCGTATGTGCATTGATTGAAGTGTGCAGTGCCTGGTAGGAGCCTTATTGATATTGTGTGTATAGTCTATTAGTGCGGTTCCATATGTGCGTTTTTGTCTGCAGGGACTCCAACTGATAATGGAGTGTGAAATTAATCTCCAAAGGGAGGCGCTGGGAGGAGAGCTGGGGAAGATGGGGTGGAAACGTGGGATGGCGGTAGTGATGGCAGTGATAGGAGTGGTGGTGGTAGTGATGGTGGTGATGGGAGTGGTGGTGGTAGTGATGGTGGTGATGGGAGTGGTGGTGGTAGTGACGGTGGTGATGGGAGTGGTGGTGGTAGTGATTGTGGTGATAGGAGTGGTAGTGGTAGTGATGGCAGTGATAGGGGTGGAGGTGGTAGTGATTGTGGTTATAGTGATTGTGGTGATAGGAGTGGTGGTGGTAGTGATGGCAGTGATAGGAGTGTGGTAGTGATGGTTGTGAATGGAGTGGCGGTGGAAGTGATGCTGGTGATGGGAGTGGTGGTTGTAGGGATGGTGGTGATAAGAGGGGTGCTGGTAGTTGTAGTGATGGTGGTGGTGGTGGTGGTGGTGATGATGGTGGGGATAGTTATAGGGGTGATTGGAGTGGTGGTGGTGCTAGTGGTAGGGATGGTGATGATAGTAGTGATGGTGGTGATGGAACGATGGCTGGAGATGGTGGTGATGCTAGTGGTGGTGTTTGCAATCAAGACGATGATAGTGCTTGTGGTTGAGGTGTTGTGGATTAAGTCGGGGACGGTAGTTGTGATAGTGGTTTTGGTGGTGTTGAGATAATGGTGATGCTGCTGGATGTAGTAGCAAATAGTGCTAACAGTAGAGATTAATCGAATCGGCCAGAAGGTCATGATGAATGCGTTGGCTTCAGAGGGTGAAAAGAAAGTTGAGTAATCATTGAGTTCAGTTTCACTGAACACACCATCAATAAAAACGATACAAATCTCTAATGCCACCTGTTTGTATTCTCAAACCTGGTTTACCTAGAGTCATGCGCGAGTCATGCACGATTCATGCACCAGTAATGCATGGGCAGCAGCAAACATGTTGTCCTTCCTTTCCAGGGCACCGGCCGCTACGCCATCTACATCGCTAACTACGCCAGTGGCGACGTAGGCCCCCACGCCCTCATCGAGATGGACGAGGCCGCCAGCGACCTCTCGCAGGGGGTCGTCGCCCTCTCCAACGTGGCCGAGCAGGCAGGGGTCAACAAGCTCACAGGTGGGTGGGTGCCCCCCACCCACGGGTGGGGGGGGGGGGGGGTGGGGGTTGAGGTGCCCTAGTCCAGTTCAGCAGTGCACCAAACTGAAGTCCACAGGTATGAACCTATGTGGATCGAGCACTGGATGGGATGTGGATTGTAAGCAAAGGGTGCTTTGCTTACCATACTCGAGGGTTCCGGATTCAAAATCAAATCAAAAGTTGTGCATATTTATGCAATTAAATGCTGGTGGGATAAGACTCCACAGACAAAGCAACATGTTTATTACAAGCTACGAAGTCATAAATATATATAGGGAAAAACATTTTGTTCAATATACTTTTTTTACCAAGAACTATCTAGGGTACTCTTGTTAGACGTAAGAAATCTCATGGGGTCCAACACTCAAGAGTTTGGGGAAAGGACTTCTGGTCTCGTGTGTGTGTGTGTGTGTGTGTGTGTGTGTGTGTGTGTGTGTGTGTGTGTGTGTGTGTGTGTGTGTGTGTGTGTGTGTGTGTGTGTGTGTGTGTGTGTGTGTGTGTGTGTGTGTGTGTGCGATCTCACATGAACACGACGGATATGACACCTGAATTGATGGGTGTGAATGTGTGCCTGTGACGGAAAAAGTAGGGTTTTTATGATCGCCAGGACTCTCCCTCTCTCTCTCTCTCTCTCTCTCTCTCTCTCTCTCTCTCTCACACACACACACACACACACACACCCTCTCTCGCTCGCTCAGTGATTTACAGACACCTGGAGAGGGGCCATGGAATCTGAAATATAGGGCCCTTGTAAAGCACCAGCAGATAGGTTATTAGCAGGAAGGTGAGAGAGGAGTGACTAGGAGTTGTACAAGGCACGAGAGAGAGAGAGAGAGAGAGAGAGAGAGAGCCAGTTAAATAAATGGTAGAGAGGGAGTGAGTGGAAAGGGCTGCAAAAGAGAAAGCAGAGAGAGAGAGAGAGAGAGAGAAGAGTTAGAGAGAGGGAGAGAAAGAGAGCGAGAGAGAGGTGAGAGAAGTTCAAGTACAAAAACAGAAGGACCGGTGGACTATGTTTGTGTGTGTGTGTTTGTGTGTGTCTGTGAGAGGTAGAGAGGTAGAAAGAGAGTGAGGGAGATAAATAACATAAAAAAGACAGAGAGAGAGGGAGAGAAAACAGCCAGGTGAAAGCCAGCTGCTTCTTTTGGCTCCGTCAGCTGTTTACTCCAGTCAAAGTCAGGGTACAGGGGAAGGGAAGGGGAAGGGCAGCGGAGCCGTAGATCAGACTGAACCAGCTCCCGGGGCCCAGAGATGGCATCTATCAGTGCTTAGTGTTGGTCCCTCAGGCAGGGTACTTCCTAAAGGAGGAGGCTCACTGCCAGGGCTGTAAATGTTTAGGCTTTAGCTACGCGTTATTTGTCCCTCCGTCCATTCGGCTGTATGTCCGTGTGTCCACCTGTCTGTCTGTCTGTATGTTCGATTCATCTGTCTGTCCCATTTGTCAGTCTCACTGTCCATACGTCTCTCCTTCTGTCTGTCCATCCGTCTGTCCCATATGTGTCTCTGAGTGTCCACCCATCAGTCGTAATTCTGTCAGTCTTAATGTTTGTCTATCTGTCCGTCACTGTGGGGGAAAAAAATCTTCTCCGAAAAGAGATTGAAGGCCATTAAAAGCTACAGCATTTTATATTTCACTCGACTAACACCATTTCACACAGACGGTCTTAAAACCTAAAGGCGGTGAATCCCCACTGTCTGATTAATCTCCATTGAGACGTAACTCATCGCATTAAAGACGAATACGGTGAGTTTCTTCCTGTTATGTGCTCCTGTGTCCACTAGGAGGGCCGAGTGAGCAGGCACCCAGATTAGCTGCAGAATGATATACTGTACAGCAGATCGCTTTGGCACCAAACTCCCGTTAATCAGAGCGACAAAGACCGGAGGCAGACTGTGACATTTTATCTCTCAAGGAGTTTCACGTCTCTGGAGAGATATTAGTGTCTTATGGTCGTTTGGGAGGCGTTGGGGTTTGTCTGTTCGAATAGATCCGAGCTGTAAATCAGTATCTGCACCAACCCTGCATACTGCAAGAGCAATCACATCTCCTTGAGGTCTTTAATTCGATTATACTCGCCTAAGATTGGGGCACCTTGTTGATTGGACAAAACCTTTTCAGCAGAATATCTGCGCCAAAGGATTTATGGGCCGAAGAGGCTCAGAACTTGGAAAGTGATGTCACCCAAGATTATGATTGAATGTATCCGGTGCCTTTTAAACAGCTGATTGTGGATTGCAGGGTTCTCAGGTGTGTGTGTGTGTGTGTGTGTGTGTGTGTGTGTGTGTGTGTGTGTGTGTGTGTGTGTGTGTGTGTGTGTGTGTGTGTGTGTGTGTGTGTGTGTGTGTGTGTGTGTGTGTGTGTGTGCGTGCATGTGCGAGTGTCTTTGTCAGCAGAAATACTTGCCTTGGTTATGTTAAATGGCCTGGAAAGACATTAATAGTCCTTGATCACCTCTGTGATGGAGTCCAATCTTTCTCCCCTCACGCCACTCTCTCTCTCTCTCTCTCTCTCTCTCTCTTCTCCTCCCAGATTGTCTCCACCTCTTCATCTCAGGTTTGGAAAACACTTCAGTACAATCTCCTTTTTCTCTCTCTCTCTCTCTCTCTCTCTCTCAGGGGGCCGTGGCGTGGTGGTGGGGCCCATCGTCAGTCAGACCCTATCGGACGTGTTTTGTGACAACGAGTACGGACCCAACTTCCTTTTCAGGAACAATGGCGACGGTACTTTCACCGAAGTGGCATCTCAAGCTGGTGAGTGGTTTGAGTGATTGCCATGGCAATGGAATTATGGGATACAACACATTGAACAAGAAAAAAGTATGTTATCAGACTATTAATAAAAAATTTAATAAAACAATGTGTGCACCATTTATATTGCTACCTGGTCAATACATTGTTTAATATTTTACTTTTTATATACTTAATACATTAAAATAAAATATTAGCCTACATTAATGATTTTATTGTTATAGGTAGTAAATGATATACTTATAATATAGTATATAATGTAATTAGGTACTGTAGAGCCCAATATTGCCAGGTTTGATCAAGCATTCATCAATAACATAGGAAGTAATGGTGTTTCTACTTCTAGGTTTGGAGGATCCTATGCAGCATGGCAGGGGCGTGGCCCTGGGAGACTTTAACCGCGATGGCAAGACCGACATCGTCTACGGCAACTGGAACGGGCCACACCGCCTGTACATCCAGATGAACAACCGGAAACAGAGGTTCAAGGTACGATGACGTCACTGTGAAGGCAAGGAGGAACCCAATCGCATCAACAATTATTGAGGCTCTTAGCAGGAAACAGAACTTTACTGGGAGTCTTCAAAATGCAAAGTTAGAAGGAGACAAGGAGACATCAAGAGGCAAGGCAAAATGTCAAGACTCGACCTTTGCGAACACAACACTAGCTATTTCACATGCATACTAAGGGCAACCAGATGGACAGGAACTGGGGATCTTTAATAGCAAGAACACAGGTGAACAGAATGAGTAATCAACACAGGTGACAGGAATCGAACTAACGAGGAAACACAGGGAAGACTCAAAGGCAGGAGTGCAGGTTGGCACTCCTAATTAATTAAAGTACGAGGAAAGTATGAGGCAAATCAATGTAAAGACTATGTTCATGTTGTGCGTCTTAGAATTACAGCTCGACTCATTTAAGTAATGTAACGTGCACCTGCACCAAAATACTTAATTTGACACAAACGCATCACAAGGGGAATACACCTTGACAGGCCGGAGCTACTGGGAGCGTGAGCTGGAAGCAGTATAATCACAATGTCTGCTAACATTGTGCTGACATCTTGACAGCTGATTGACAACCCCATGATGCTTTGTGTCAGGGTACCAATGTAGTAGGGCTTCCCCTCATGATCCAATCGGGCAATGCACCATACAATTACATTATACATAAGTCGCTATATTTGAGCACTTGTTGGCAGTAAAAAACAACAACATAATTTTTATCTTCTTTCTATTAGCACACCTAATACGTTTTTGTAATAGTTCACATTGAATAATACAAAGAATTGTATGTGATGTTGATAAGCCGTTACAAGCCTTTTCACAATCTTACCTCAAGTGACATCACACATGGGAGGGTCCACCTAGATGTTTGACAGATAAATCATGCTACCAGCCTCCACAGTGGACTGAACCATAGACATATACATAGACATTGTAGTGGCCTTTGGATCGTACATCGACGTCTCCACTATATTGGAGAGTCAAAGACTGACCTGTAAATATATACAGGTGAACGGGGCAGCTTCCGTTTTTCTGGATAAAAAGCACTATAACAAACTGGTAGGCTGATCTACCCATCATACATCTGGGTCAACACTCCCACGGGTGATCACTAGGGGGTAGATTGTGAAATCAACATCACACGTGCTGGTAAAATAGGAGGCCTTTAAGAAGTACAGCTTGCGGTTGGACAGAATGACACATGTTGTTAAATCACTGTCACTATCATCAACATATCCTAAGTGTGTGTAATGTGCGAGGAGATCATCGCCAATAATGGGTGCTCTGTAATACCTCACACATCTCCAGTGCACTGTAATTAAACTGCCACTTACTCTACTGTTCACTGTTTCCCTGTTGAGCTGTGCCCAACGATCACCATGGTAATCCATGCTCTCAGTGTCTTAATGATCCACTCAGCGAATCGCACGGCATCCACTGATGTAGAGGTTCTGTTTTGCCTCCCTACTGGGTCACGAATCGATGCCTTTTGTGCATGCAGCACAATGAACAGCTAAGCTTCCCCATTTAAGCACTGTGGAGACATATCAATCCTAATGAAGGGCTAGTAAATTAACAGTCAATGATGCCCGGGATTAACCCAAAGACCCAAAGACCGTCGGTCCTTGATATATGTAGACCCTGCAAGTGATTGGGCCAATGCCTGCTGCGGGATGGGCCGATCGTGTGTGTGTATGTGTATGTGTGTATGTGTGTGTGTGTGTGTGTGTGTGTGTGTGTGTGTGTGTGTGTGTGTGTGTGTGTGTGTGTGTGTGTGTGTGTGTGGTAGGTATGCGGTGAGTAAATCTGAAGGGGTTTAGCTCGTGGTTATTTATCGGCCGATGCCTGTGACCGCATCCTTTACCCAGGAGATAAACGTCAATGCGGCCTTATTTATGGAGGTCATATAAGGGGTTAATGTGGGATGCCTCTGAGAGAGCTCCATCAGCGCATGCACTGTCATACGCACACACACACACACACACACACAAATGTGAGATCCAATAAATGAGCTTTGTTTTTAGAAAGATTTTGGAAGGATGTTTAAATCTTGACTAGGCCGCATGTTTAAGATGGCTCCCAAACATAGACAGACGGCTTCACTAAGCGTGTTGACCTTTGCCTTCAGTAATGAAGCTGTTGTACCACTCCAGTAAGCCGTTAATTAAATCAGGCTGAAACAGCAGCTTGCCTGGACATTGGAAAGTGCAGATTACGCCTGTTTACTTTTTAATTAAAATCTATTTGCAGAGGTTGTCGTCGCCACAATTGGTTTTTCCACATCAACCCGCTGTGTCTCACTCAATTTAAACACTGAAGTTTCAGCTTTTTTTTTCTACCCTAGATAAATGTATGCAGAGTACAAAGGAAACTGTGTTAATTGTCTTCGACCTGCTATTTATTTTTGTTGGCATTTTAATTTGAAAGGTGTTTACAACTTCGGTCCCCTGTGGGGTTACTACCACAGATACGAACACAGTACTTGTGATTAGCTCAACCTTCAGTTTTGTGGATATTATGATGGCAGATTAATTTGATCAAATAAGAAATGGTACCCAGTACTTTTTCATTCAATGTCATTCAATGTCATCCGTTCCTTTCCCCCTTTCTTTCTTTCTTTCCTTCCTCCCTCTCATCCTTCTTTCCCTCCCTGCCTCTCCTTCCTCCCTCCCTTCCCTCTGTCTTTCCTTTCTTCCTTTCTTCCCTTCTGCCTATGAACCTCCTTCCTTTCTTCCTTCCTCTCTCCCTACCTCCTCCCTCCTCCCCCCCCCAAACCTCCTTCCCCACCACCATGTCCTCGGTTGGCCCCCCTCACCTCCCATTCTCCTTCTCCTCCTCGTCCCCTATACCTGATAGCAGCAGCAGCGTCACCTGCGCTTCCCCTCCTTGCGGCTTTATGATCCTTATAATTAATACAGGGAGTAAATAATGGAGAGATGATGAAGGTGCTGCCATAACTCTTCCTCAACTTATCACCGTGTCAGCGAAGCAAGGAGAGATCAGTTACTTATTGATGCAAAATCGCTCTTTTTTTTAATTTTATTTTGGGAGACAAGGGTACAAGGGAACAGCAGATTAAAAAGATAAAGAGAAGACCGGACCAGGGTTTCGATGCCCTTAATGCTCAGATGAAGAATGGTGCAATGTCCGTGTCCGTTCATTTATTAGCATGGAGAGCAGCTTACAACAAACAACAACACCTCCACACATCACCAGCTGGAAGTCAATCTCAATTGCATGTGTGAGACAGTTGCCACACCAAACAAACCAAATGGATGACCAAACAGAATATCAACTAATCAATTGAACGAATAAATAAACGTCACTCAAGACTTTTAAACCATGAAAAGCAGACCTATTAGAAACCGGTCAGCATGTAAACATTCAGTCTACAGTCTATTCTTTGTGTATATTTTTACATTTTGTATGGTAATACAACATTTGACGTTACCATCTGTAACAATCTTTCCTCATATGTTTTTCCTCATACATAATATATATATATTTTTTTAACAATGTGTGGCTTTGGCGACAACATCATCCTGAACCTCTCATACATCAGCCTTCATTGTCTGTCATCATGAACTGCGTTTGCCAAAGCCTCCATGAGGTCTTGAGAAACAGAGCTGTTCAGGGTGACACATCACAGGTCGGTCATGATCACTGGTTCTTAATGTGGCATTTAATTTCACCTAAAGCTCTCTGCAGAAAAATGACGCTTGGGGGAGTGATGGAACTGTGCTCATACTTTGTAATTTTTCAGAGCGATGTGTGTGTGTGGTGCTATAGTGTTTTTTGTGCACAGGACATAGCGTCCCAGAAGTTCTCCATGCCGTCCCCCGTGCGCACCGTCATCGCTGCAGACTTTGACAATGACAACGAGCTGGAGGTGTTCTTCAATAACATCGCCTACAGGGGCTCCTCCGCCAACAGGCTGTTTAGGTACACACACGCACATGCACACACATGCAAACGCACCCACACATTAATACACATGCAAAAGCACGCACACACACACACACACACACACGCATGCACGCGCACTCACATTAACACACACACACACACACACGCATACAGGGACACATGAGGGCATACACATGCACCCGTAAACACACAGACAGACTGAAACACGACACACTCACATGTACAACTCGCTCGCTCGCTCTCTCACACACACACACACACACACACGCACACACACACGCACACACACACGCATACAGAGACACATGAGGGCATACACATGCACCCGTAAACACACAGACAGACTGAAACACGACACACTCACATGTACAACTCGCTCGCTCTCTCACACACACACACACACAGACTCACAAACACATTAAGATTGACTGACTGACACTCACACACAATAACTCATACGTCGTACACGTAACACATGCGCCTAGATTGTACTGCAATAGCAACTTTTAATGGTCGTCTGATGAAGTGTTTAATGGAGCTGTCGCCTGTGGTGATTTACTATTCCAAAACTGTAAATTGAACAAGAGCGTTTAAATTCCTGACATGAATACCCATCTAGTCCGCCTCACGCGCAACACATGAGCGATCCTCACATTAAAACTCTTTGCGTTCCCATTTTTGGCTCCATGGTTTCTTCCTCCCTGGTGCGGTATTAATGAACACAGAAAAAAACACAGTACATGGTAGTCTTGCATATCTGTAATTATAATGAAAACAAACCCATTCCATTTAAACAACACACTGAGCAAGCTTATTTTTAGGGGGAACAGGGTTTACCGGTGTACTAATGAATGTTGGCGTTAACTGTTATCCAAATACACACAGCAGCCTGCAGAGGCTGAAGGGCTAAGCGCCAGGCCCTACGGTCAGCAGCCCCTCACTGGGAGATCATCCGTCTCTGATGGATCGGATGCTGGTCCGACGGAGGTCACTGCTGCACAGTTCCCCTCAGGGCTGCGCTAATGTCTGATATGAAGATGAATCAGCTAAATTAACTCTCTGCCTGTCTCTGCCAATGGAACGCCCCGCTCGGGTAAAAAAAGACCGCGGGACCGCCATGCCAATTCATTCAATTCGACCAATCAGTGTTCAGCTGAGTTAATGTTTTATTAGCAAACATCAGCACAGGCTTACAGGGCCGTGAAATGGAATCATAACAAGAGGAACGTTAAGGATACAGGAAATGCTTTGTCATTAGTGGGGGAACCGGCGACGCAATTACGCAGACTACTGCACGGTTTTTACCAAAACAATTTCTCTTTTATATCAAATATGTAAATAGAATAGCAATTACGACCAGTGCCATCATATTAATATTTAAACTGTGTAGATAAACAATGAAATTATATTTAGTGTAGGTCGAGTGATTCCTTAACTGTTTGTGCTAGTGCTCTAGCTGATGATGATTGTGTGTGTGTGTTTGTCTTTGTTTGTGTGTGTGTAATGGCAGAGTGTCGAGGAGAGAACACGGGGACCCCCAGATTGAGGAGCTGAACGTGGGGGACGCAGCAGAGCCGGAGGGCAGAGGCACTGGTACGTTCTCCCAGAGAGATATATGAGCTCTTTAACCTGAGCGCTCATGTTAGACACATTGTTAGACACTCTTTGTTGTGAAGGAATATCTGCTCTTGTGCACTTAATCAGGAATCAGGATCAGAATACTTTTATTGGCTATTTGACAAGACAAATTTTGTCTCCGGTTAGTTGCAGGCATTAAACAGTGGACAGGAAGAAATTACTGGAGAAGACAAACATGTATCAACAATAATATGTAAACAACAACAAATACATTTTATGAATAAATACAATGACAAAATACGACTAAATATACGGGATATATATATATATTTATATTCATCAGTTGCCCAGCGTAGTTTAACACAAGCAGTTTACAGAAATCTGCTGTGCCTATGGGTCACCGTTAGATGGCAGCAGAACTCCATCGAGTTTAGTTATGTCCACTGCCCCTTCAAGGTCATTTCACTAATGTATTTCTAAGATGTACAGCGGTTTCCCACAAGCCTCAGACTACGAAGGCATGTTACGCTTTTCAGTAAAAAACACGCTCTTGTATATGGACCTCCAGGTGCCGTGGCAACAGATTTCGATGGAGACGGCCGCCTCGACCTGTTGGTGTCACATGGTGAGAGTGCAGCACAGCCCATCTCAGTGTACAGAGTCAACCAGGTGCGTCTCTGGGGAGGCTACTGTCATATGTCAGAGCGTTTATCTTAGGTCAGGCGTTAAATTGTAACGAATGCTTACCGCTCTACCTGCTCTCTTGCTCTTAATGTATGTGTGTGTGTGTGTGTGTGTGTGTGTGTGTGTGTGTGTGTGTGTGTGTGTGTGTCTCAGGGGATTGGTAACTCCTGGTTGCGCGTGATACCGCGGACCCAGTTCGGGGCATTCGCCAGAGGGGCCAAGGTGGTGGTGTACACCAAGAAGAACGGCCCTCACACACGGATCATCGACGGGGGGTCTGGGTACCTGTGTGAGATGGAGCCCTGTCGCTCACTTCGGCCTCGGTAAGTCGGCTTATAACCAGGGTGTGTGTGTGTGTGTGTGTGTGTGTGTGTGCGTGCGTGCGTGCACACTTTTAATGCTTCACCCCCACCAAAACCTTTGTGTTTGTGTGTATGTCTCTGTGTTTGTGTTTGCATGCTTCACCCCCACTAAAACGTTTGTGTATGTATCTGTATGTTGGAATGATTCACCCCTGCTAAACCCTGAATTTGAGGCATAAAGAACCTTTTAGCATAGCCCACAAAGCAGCATAGACAGACAGCCAGTAGATGGAGAAGGTAGAGGACAGAGAAGTGGGTGAAGAGACCCTCAGCACGAGGGGAAAGGGAAGTGAAGGCTCCATGTGGAGAGCATCCAATACCTCCTGCCTGATTGGAGACCCATGGGAGAGTGAGTGTTGCCTGCTAGGGGGATGTGGGCAGAGGGTGAGGGTAGATGGGTGGGTGCTGGTGGATTTGGACGGGTCAGGCAGGTACTCCAGCTGGACGCCAGCCGGGTTTGTTAGGAACCAGACCCACCAAAAACCAACACGCCCCACCACCAACACCACGACCACCATCACCCCCTTTGGATTCCTCGGGTCAGTCAGTTGGTGGCCATCCAGCACCAACAGCCCACACACTCTCACTCCCACACACACACACACACACACACACACTCCCCCTCTTTGTTGGCCCCAGAACACGGGGGCCTGCTCTGTGTCAGGGAAGGCCCAAGCGAGCACAGAGCCGTGCTCAAGTCACTCCATTGCAAGGGCTGATTACTCATGACATACCTCCAGGAACGCGCTGTTTCCACACCACTGTGGTCCCCTGACCTCCACCGTTGCAGGGAGGCATTACTTGCGGTTGGACATGTGAGAAACGTGGCCCACCACTGTCTAAGAGGTTATAATATGGCTGCATTGCAGGTGAGACATTCCTTTGCTAACTCTCTCCTTGGCTTACTCATAGAGCTGAGTCGTAGACCGTTGTCTGGAGAGGTGTTTTGAGATTTACACAAGAAATGTCTTTAATTAAGGAGCTGACAGGCAATCAAGAAAAGCGGGGGCTTTCTCTGTGCCTGATTCAAATAGCTGATGTGGAGGAGACAGAGTGCTGCAGTGTTTCTGGAAGAGCTTGCATGTGTAATGTACAGTGATGTACTGTAAATGTGCAGGAAGAAATGAAAGAAAATTGTACCACTTAAGTCACACCACATTAATGCTATACAATGACCCCAATGACTATATGTACTGTACATTCTTTCTTTCTTTCTTTTCTGTGTGTGGGGCAGGATAGTGGAGCAGTCTATGAGTAGTACCTAGGGTGTTCGGCTCCAAGCTGAAAGGTACTGGGTTTGATCCCGAATGTCCACAGTCTACCTGTAGGCATCCTTGAGTAAGATGCCTAACCCCGGCCTGCTCACTAATGACATGTATCCGAATGAACCCAAAATCACTCTGAGAATCGTCTGCTAAATCACTAAATAGTAAATGTGCGTTCATGTGTGTTCATGTCTGTGTGTGTGATATGAGTGTGTTTGTTTGGACCAGGTAAGGACACGGCCACCAGTCTGGAGGTGTACTGGCCAGATGGTCGTTCTGTGGCCAGACACCTGGAGCCCTGGGAGATCAACACCGTGCTGCACGTCCCCTACCCCAGTGAGGAAGAGGAAGAGGCGGCCACGCCCACAGTAGACATAGAGGTGCAACGCCCTGAGACATGCACTGCTGTATAGCCGGGGAAGCATGGTCTAACTGTTACGTCTTGCAGGCATCCTCGAGCAAGATGGCTGACCCCTACTTGCTCCTTGATGACATTTATCTGAATTCACCGGGATTTGCTTTGGCTAAAAGTGTGTGATTAATGACTAGACTGTAAAAAGTAATAGATGTTAACAAGTGTGGGGAAGGTTTGTGATGGGCTGCCAGGGTAATAAGGGGGAGGAGGAGCGAGAAGTTTGAGCGAGTGACCATTAGTGGTGATAAATTGGTGTAGCTAGAATTTAATTTGAATGGAAAAATCTTTGAAAGGGACATTTCATTGTTTTTGAATTACAAGGATAAATGTGTTTGATCATAAGATTCCTCTGAACATTGATAGCGGATAAACTGTTTCCCTACTTTTATGTACTAAAACGGACATGTTGGGTAGCCATTTAACACTAGTCTTATTTGTACTGATTTGTAGACTGATTTGTACTTTAACTAAGTCAATGTTTTGCAGGCCACAAAGCTACCTATTTGTTATTGATTGTATTGTGTGTTAATGTGTGTTGCAGTGTGGCCTTGGGTTTGCCCTGAATGAAAACGGACGGTGCACCGGTATGTAAAAAATGATCAACTCCTTTCCTCCTCATTTCAATGCCAACATTCCTTGTCATGAATGCTCTTACTCCTAGTTCTCTTCCTGAACCCTTCCCCACCCCAAGATAAAGACGAGTGCACCCAGTTCCCGTCGGTGTGTGCCCCTGATCGCCCCGTCTGTACCAACACCTACGGCAGCTTCAAGTGTCGAAGCAACAAGCGCTGCAACCAGGGCTTCGAGCCCAACGACGATGGCTCCGCGTGTGTGGGTGAGTGCTCTCGCTCGGGTACAGGAGAGTCAGTCAGGTGACCTGAGACGGCTGAGTGTGTGTGTGGGTGTGTGCTCTCGCTCGGGCACAGCAGTGGAGACTCTTAAGATGCCTAAGATGCATTTCAGTTAGGGAGCAGTATAATGTAGCACTGGGTGTTCGACCCCCACCCTAAAAGGTTCTGGGTTTGATTCCCCACATGTCCACAAACCTGCAAACTGGATGACTGAAGATACCTTTAATGAGTCTATTTTAAAGTAGATGTGTGCTAAGTTCTGTGGTTGAGTTGACTTTGTTTTTGTCTTGGTGCCCTACTTTCAGACTAGGATAATCTTCCCTTGAATGTGCTACTATACGACACACCCACTACCACCCCCACATGCACGCACTTCACACACACGACATTGCACTACACATCACACACACACAGCACTGTAACTGTAACCTCTCTCTGGTTCTCTCTCCACAGCCCAGGTGGCCTACTTCGGGGGGACCCGGTCATCGGGGGTGGAGAGGTGGCCGGGCCTGTCCCTGTGGCCCCTCTCTGCCTCTCTGCTCCCCCTCCTCTCCACTCACCTCCACACCGCCCTGCTGTAGCCCCTGCTCTACTCTTCTCCCCCAAAACCCCCCGCCTCTGCCAACCAGCTCCCCTCCGCCCACAACCTCCACCTCTACCGGTCACCTCTCCTCCCGCGGGTGATTCTGGGATGTACAAAAAGAAAAGAAAAAGAACTATCTGAGCATCTTCTTCTGAATCTCCTCTTCCTCTCTGGTCCTCTTTGTATTTAAAACACAAAAACACACACTCTCTCTCCTACCACAGACGTCTCTCTCTTGGTATTTACATTTTCACTAGTCCATGGTCTTGCCTCCTCTCCTCTCTTTCTCTCCTTCCCCCGCTGGTCCCCTCCAACGTTGCTGTGGTATATGCCAGCCCCCCGGCTCTCAGCACCCCACACCCCACCCCAACCTCAGCCCCTGTGGACTGGTACCAGAGCCCGCCCAGGGAGGAGCATGCCTGCTGTGAGCGAAGACGTTGTACACATCCCCTCCACCTCCAGACCTGTAGAGCTCTCCGCCCCCCCACCACGAACGTCATCACCTGCCACTTAAACGTTGTGGGACTTGATCCAATGCCAAGTCATTAGGTGGAGCTGCAGTGTGTGTACTGGCGCTGTGTTCTCCCGTATGAATCTGAGGGCATACAGACTGTATTCATTAGGGAGCTACCCATCTGTATCGTCATCATGCCATCACCATAATCCTCGGAATTACATTCTCTTTTCTGTGTGTGTGTGTGTGTGTGTGTGTGTGTGTGTGTGTGTGTGTGTGTGTGTGTGTGTGTGTGTGTGTGTCCAAAGAAGCAGTCTTGGAGGGGGACCATATGTCATACCATCTGTTCAGATGGGATACAGCTTGTTAGTTTTAAATAATACAACCGGTATGGTCCAACAGGTAAACAAACCTTGTGCACACAGAAGTCTGCTGGTTTAAAATGGAATTCAGACTCCTTGATATTATTTCAATTTAGAGGTTCTGATTACATTTTAATTTAGCATTATTTACAAATGGAAATACAACTGCACTTGGAGCTACAGAAAATGAAAAGTGATTTGGTGTTAATGAATAACGAAATAAGCAGATATTCGGCCTTCTTTGCTTGTACAAGAGTTTGGCGATGGAGGTTGAGCATATGTATTCGGGAATCCCAGACAGACGTTGAACTGTTGACTCACAGTATTGGATCACTACATTATTTTGTCATTCATTACCTCAGGTTCCCCTCTGAAGACTCTGAAACACTGTCTGACACCGTCATTCTCCCGCTCAATCTTTTTCCATTCCAAAAAATAAAATGAAAGCAAGGCTGTGGTTCTGGAACATACATACGGTGCGAGATAAGATGTGTGTATTTTATATTATTGGTAGAATAGTATTTCTATAACATAGCAAAGTATGTTCAGAAGACCACCCAACCTCTCAACTCTGCCTGGTTAATAGTCTTCTCCGCGTTTCATAATGTGTCTACGCGTGATAAATAATCAATTGCATGATGAAACAAACGAAAAAAGACCTTAGACACATCAACCTCTTGCTGTCATTTTGTATGTCAAATATATACCCACTTTCATTTTGTTGGTCCCATAGCTGTATGCTTCTTATTACTGGTGAATGCAACATGTTGCTGGTGTGGATGCTGACAGCATGATGCGTGACAGCTTGCCTACACAGAAGGGGGGATATCTGTGACCTCCCAGGACTCCGCGGTAACAAGCTGCAGCCACACAGCTCCCCCTCACATCTCTACACCACAGAGAACACCAAGGCCTTCATTCCTCATTACCACAGCAACATCAGATAATTCCTGTGTGTGTTGTTTCCAAGTGTGTGTTGTGTGTGTGAGTGATGTGTCCAAGTGTGTGTGGTTATGTGTATGATGTCTCCAAGTCTATATGTGCTTCCAAGTGTGTATGTGTGCGTATCCAAGTGTCTTTGGGGTGTGCGTGTTTGTGTCAGTCAGGGTGTGTGTATGTTTGTGTCTCCAAGTGTATGTGTGTGTGTGTCAGTCAGTGTACAATGTGTCCAAATGTGTGTGTCTCCAATTGTGTGTGTGTCTATGTGTATGATGTGTCCATATCTGTCTGTGTGATGGGTCCAAGAGTGTATCTTGTGTCTGTGTCTGTCAGTCTACGGTTCCTACCACTGCATTGTCCATGTGTCTGCAGTGTAAAACTCACGCTTTGTTATTGCTGAACTGAGCCACAAGTATTGATGTCCCTGTTTGAATTATAGGGAAACATAATGCTTGGCCTGTCAGGGGCACTGCTTTCTGTGTGTGTGTGTGTGTGTGTGGGTGGGGGGGGGGGGGGGGGGGGGGGGGGGGGGGGGGGGGGAGGTGAAAATAGTTTGTGCGGCTGCCGTGTTTGCGAGTGCTTGTTTGTGAGCGCATATGTTTTGTGTTGAAAAATATCCCCGATGCCATATTCTTGTTTAGGCCATCATCCACAAAATTGCCATTAAATTTGCAATCACAACATATACAAACCACATGTCATGTAAACATGCACACAAAAAACAAGATTGATGAAATTGTTTTAGTTTTTCTGTCATGGAATTATACCAAAATTACAAAAAGTATGTAAAGAAAAACCTTTTTTGGAGGTAAAGCAAGCGGCCCAGTATTTTATCCCCGGCTCCATCTCAAACTCTTGGCACGTTGAGACGGTGCAGGATTTAAAAGCAGGTAACAAGACAGGGTTGTGAGCCATGCGGGATGGTATAGTACATGAAACTCATCTCTTTCCTTTCTATGGACCAGAGAAGAAGGAGAAGAAGAAGGGATTCTTCCTGGTGCCAAATCCCTTCCATGTGTTCATTTCTCCATTGTGTTGATCTCCCACGGGGGGAGAGAGGTGGCAGAGGCTCTGTGGTGGGTTGTTTCTTCTGCTCTGTGTGTACACTACAGGGTTTATGTCGTGTAAAGTGTCTGGTGCTAGCACTGCAATCACACCGACCATAATGGAATTACTTAACGCATCCAGAGTTTTGGAACAGCGCATAAAAGCCCTTTCAAGGAGTTGCATGCATGCCTTTTGGCTTGCTTGCACACACACACACACACACACACACACACACTTATGGGCATATGTGCACGCACATTTCGTCACAGCCACATGCACGCAGTCACACAATACATGTTTTCAGAGCTGTTTAAAAAAAACATGCACATACACACATATATACACAACCATAATGCATTAACCATGTGGCATTTCAGGAGAGTGGAAACTTGTTGCAACGGTCTTTGCCAGTCACCCAGACACCACATCTCATGCAATGAGCATGGAAAAGTATGACTTTACGCTTTTAATTGCCCCAACTATGAATCCCAGTGGGCCTTGTTGTCCATGAGGTGTTACCTCTCTCTCTCTCTGTCTCTGCCTCTGTGTCTCGCTTCAAAAGTTGTGTTTGGCCCTTGTATTCATTTTTTTAGCGTGAACCTAGGAGGAAACATCATCTTATCCTTGTGTGACCTCCCCTGGAACTCCTCGTGTGTGTGTGAGGATGGTGCCAACCACCCCCCTCTTCAGTGTCCGGCCCATTAAGCCCAGTTAGGGCCGCAGGCCCCTGAAAAAGCCCACCATTTTGTTTGGCTATGGCAGCCGATCTAAAGAAAGGGAACAAGTCTCAGTGACCCTCGGTTTTCACAATTAAACGGGGAGATCACGAGTGACATGCTTAACTGGAACCACACGCCGGCAGCCGCTGATGCGTAGCGCTGTGTTTTTTATGGAGCATTCTAAGAGCCGAGATGGGGTGACGTCCAGCGGTAGACACAACACAAGACCCGTCAATCACACTGAGGTTAAATAAACCGAGGGGGATCGCCATGCCAACCCAAACAGGCAGCGCGGAGGCCTTTTCGGCGGGGGGAAAGAAACATTTGGAGGTTCCAAGGCCAGACATAGCACAATATTTTAAAGTTGAGCCAAGACACAGATAGAAATGCCTGCAGTTTCCACCATGCTCTCTTAACACTGTGTTAGACTGACTCATGAGCATGGCATTTTATGCAGGGTCTATAATCAATATTTAAAAACTTAAACTCGAAATGATCAAGTTATAACCATGTACCGTTTCAACAACTGCTGAATGTTAGTATGCATGTCAACACAGGTTTCTGATGAATTCTATGTTCTTGTGTGTTTTTAATGAATAAGGTTATAACATAACATGGGTCAAATCTCGGCAGTGTTAATGGTATGCACTACCCGTTGAGCAGTCGAGTTGACGGGATCACTCAGCAAATATAAGGAAAACATAGTCAGGGTTTTCTTTTCTTTTTTTTAATCAAAGACTATAACTGAGAAAGAAAGAAATAAAGTAAATTTAAAAAGTCATCCAAAAAACATCATCTAAAAAGTTATCCACAAAATAGGGGGAAATATAGGGAAAACACACAGTTATCCCTATATTTCCCTTTTATAATCCAAAAAAGATCCAACTTGTGATCCAAAAAAGTAATCAAATAAAGTAGCCCTAAAATTCTTTATCCAAAAACGCTATCTATACATTTTACACAAAAAGCTTCTTTTTTTTTTTTTACAAATAAATGTAATATGTAATAAATTAACAGAGCCTCAGTGGATGCTATTTATTGATATGAAGAGAGCGTGAACCAAACCAATGACCTTGGCAGTATTAATGGTATGCACTACCAATTGAGCTAGATGGGATCACTTATCAAATGTAAGGAAACCACACAGTCAGGGTGATCTTTTTTTAACCGAAGAACATAACCGAAAAAGGTATTAGAAATGTCATTATTTATAAATATTTATAAATTATAAATCATATTTATAAAATAAAAGTCCTGGACTTAATTTAAGTTTTAAACTTAAAAACATTTTTACAAGTGTTTGGTTTAAACTTACATTAGTATAAATGTAACATAATATTTGGTTGATGCTTTTAAGTGTCCTTGACCTTGACTGACCTTGGCAGTGTTAATGATATGCACTGCCAGTTGAGTTTACGGGATCACTCAGCAAATATAAGGAAAACACATACTATAGTTAGTGTTATTTTTTTTAACAAATAATGAATTTAAAGAATATAACCAAAAAAGTAAATAAAAATGTAGGGTGAAAAAGTAATCAAAGAAATTTATCAAAAAAGTAATAAAAAAAATGTATCCAAAAAAGTAATCAAAAGCAAGTAATCAAAAAAAGTAATCAAAGAAAGTTTGTAATACACAAGGTTTGGTTGTTTTTTTGTGTCCTGAATAAAGTGATAAACGAGCCACTGACCTTGGCAGTGTTAATGCCTATGCACTACCAGTTGACTTAGAAGGGACCACTTTGTAAATGTAAGAAAAACACACAGTTGTCCATATATTTACCTATTATAATCTAAAAAGATTTGGTGGTTTTCCCTCCTTTAGATGCTGGATTTGTTTTTCCTTTATTTTCAAAGTGGTCCCTTCTAGCTCAACTGAGAGTTCATTCCATTAACACCGCCAAGGTCACTGGTTTGGTTCGACTCTTTTCATTACTTTATTTATTACTATATGGGATACTTATTTTGATTACTTTTATAGGATTGGATAATTTGGATAATTTTGTTGGATTACGGTTATTGATTACCTTATTGATTTTATTATTTTATTAAAGATAACACCCTGATTATGTGGGTTTTCCTTATATTTGCTGTGCTGTGTCTAGCTCAACTGGTAGTGCATACCAATCAAACTGCCAAGTTCAGTGGTTTGGTTTCCTCTGTCTTTATGACACGCCAAAACATCCACCAAATCAAATGTGTGACTTTGTTGCTGTAGCAATGTCCACTTACTACACGCCACCTAGGTGGCTTCCATACTCCACCTAGGTGACTTTCCTCGGGCTCCTCCAAACAATTGGACACAGGGTGGTGATGTTGAAAGACCGGTTTATTGTAACGGTTGCGTAGAACAATACATGCAGCTGGTGCTCCATGCTGCCATGTAGGAAAGCTCTCCTTGAGTGTGTGCGGTGATGGCTGGTTTAACCTGTGCACATTGATTGCTCAATGTGCAACAGGTGTGCAGCCTCACCCAGCTCCAGACTCCAATCAGTCTGACTCGGGCCAGGTGAGGCTGCTTAAACCAGCCATCATCCACACACACTCCCACAGTTGCTAAAGAAGGTTTCAAAGACATACACTTGTAAAAATGTTCGAAAGGTACAGATTACATTTTTAGGATTACCCATGCACTAAAAAGCATTTTTACGATTGTTTGGTTTTAAACTTACCTTTGTATTAATGTAAGATTAATTAATAAAGATTAAAGATTAATGTGAGATTTGGTGGATGCTTTTTAGTGTCATTAAGACAGTGGGAATCAAACAATTGAAAATGGCAGTGCTGGTCCCAAGCATTTTGGAGACCTTCTTACCGGGAATACAAATGTCGTTGACAAATTTGAAAACGTTTGCACAATCAGGGGCTGAGCTATAGGCGTTACTGGAATAATAATATGAAGAATCCTCCACAGATACTATGTGAATGCCTAATAATAATTATTATTAAAATGATAACAATAATAATATGAATCAGCAAACCAATCAATAAAATCAGCAACATACAATGAGAAAGCAGAAAGCATAAGAAAATCAGTCTGGAAATCCTAATTAAAAGTGATCACTTATTAAACAATGTGAAAGAGACTTATTGAGAGCGATTTCCCCCCACCACACCAACCCTTTCAGTGACTCAGACAATAATTGTGGATAGGTACGTGGTTCAGGCCGACCACTTTTGTTTAGAGAGCGTGGAGCGTGAGACAGGAAGGGCGTAGAGGAAGGAATGCCCGGGGGAACGAGAGAAGGGCTGAAGCAGCCAGAGAATGGAGCTTAGCTCTCTCCCCTCGGAAAGTTTACGCAATGACCTTCCCCTGTCAGGGAGGGGGGAAATAAATGAAAAGTCAGGCAGGTTAGCGAAGACGAAGGAGAGAGGATGAAGAGAGACCAAGAGAGAAAGATAGAAAAATAAGTAGAACGACTCACTTAGTGGTGTGTGTGTGGTGTGACCTTTGTCCACAGGTGTTCGATAGTTTATTCACCGCTCATCTGTGTCTTTTGAGAACAGATTAGTCCTCCTTCTCTCTACCTCTCTCTCGCTTGCTCTCTCTCTCTACTCCTGTGATATTAAATAAACTCCACTACCTGCCAGAATCTTATCACATGCTAGGGCGGTGGGTTTTATGAACAGGCTATGATGGATTCACTGTAGACTATATCCCCCCCACACACACACACACACACACACACACACACGCACACTTGTATGCAGGCATATATACACACACACACAGTTTGCCAAATCACTTTGTACCCCATAGTAAAATGTTCCAACGTTCAGCTGAGGATAGGCATCCCACCTGTGTCAACCCCTCTATCTGGAGGTATGACCGCCCTGCTAGTAGCCTGACAAGGCTTCAACACAGCAACACATCTCCTGGCTACCAGGAAGAGTCCTCAATGTCAGATCTTACTCTTACTTACTGAGAATCCCAGGATACAGAGAGATACGAGATGTAGGATTGATACAGTTTCCAGTCCGGACTTATTGACTATTCACAATAAGAACACTTTCAATTGATATATTCTACAATAGCAGGAGTGTTCCACCATTTACTGCTGTCATATTAAAGCACAATCCATATTTCACCAGCTTCATGAATAATTTATTGATCGCTACTGTCATTTCATTCACTTTATGTTGTCTTCTGTGCAATAGTAATAATAATAATGTGAAGCAATAAATATCTATAAAATAAATAAATAACCATCCAAAAAATTATGATGTGATGTTAAATTTGAATTTGTGAATTCGTCTTTCTCTCGGATGTGGGAATAAACAATGTGATTTTCTCCCTATTTGGTTGTCTAAGTTCCTACCCAGCATGCAGCATTTGACATATAATACAGACTCAGTCTCGACATAATACAAGTCAGGAAGCAGCCGGTATATATAACCGGACTCTACACTCAACATTGTTAACACTTGAGGAAGACATCATCATATAGATCTTGGAAAAACCTACTGCTCACCTCATCACCAAAGCACAATATTTAAAGATACAAATGTATATTATACTTTGACTTGCTGCACATCCAACTGTACAGGGAAGAGAACAATGGCATGAGGTCCTTTATGTTATACAATTCACTGTAAATATTGCCCTCACATATACAATGTATTTGATCCCCTGCTGTTCCAAGAATATTACATTTTGCGAAATGTTGCTAAATAAGTTGATGATAAAGGTAGGCTAATACAGGATGTGAAAATCCAAATGTACACACTTACATAACAAAACATACCATTTCACAAAAGAATACTCTGTTCAAAATAAGATGAATGTATTATTTACCTCAGTGGTTTTCATGGCTATAGTTATGTAATGAAGACGAATGGTGAGTAACATAAACATGGCACACTGTAAAATATAGTATGCTTTAAAACGTAGGACACTGTGTTATAACTCAACATAAAAAAATACAGCCATTATTAACATCCTCCTATTCCTCTTCATCAGTACCGCATCAATAATAATAATAATAATATAGTGTATTTATTATATCATAGTAGCATAATATTATGGTTAAATTTAACAAATTATTGCTACAGAATGTGAAAATGTTAAACTTAATTACATTGACAAAATTGCAAAAATATAATAATTTTATTATATTTAGTAATGTATGTCATGTAATAAAATGTGTTTACCACTCAACAGAGTGAATAATGCCATCAACTGTGTTGGCAAATGTGACACAACCTTTTCAACAAATGCATAATTGTCCATATACTTCCACAGGAGCCATTCCATTTGATCACAAGTATGTCCACAGTTTATGTGCAGCTCCTGTGCTGTACAGATCTGCTATGTATTAGTCCGTGTAGACATCATCCAAAAAGGTATTTCTGGTTGGTAGTTGATTCAATCTTTTTAACATCGTAGGTCATCAGCCCCAGGTTAGGTAACCATCTCTCTGGTATGAAACATGAAGGCATCGTGGAGAAGCACAGGCAGTGGCACACAAACACACACTTTCTTCTTCTTCTGTGGTTGATGTGTGTGTGTGTGTGTGTGTGTGTGTGTGTGTATATGTGTGTATGTGTGTATGTGTATGCGTGTCCAAGGCAGAAGCCCCAATATGTTTGCAAATTTGAAGAAAAATGGGCATTGGGTTGGAGCTGTTTCTGGATGGATGTGAAAATAATGAAGTAGAAAATGTGATACTAAACGAAACAGAGATAAATCTGCAGTAATCATATAATCCCTACATTGTTTAGATTTATATTTTCTTTGCGTTTTAATTTACCTCCATGTCGTTATTGGACCTCTAGAGGGTGCTATAACTGCCCCCAAAAATAGCAAAATGTCCCAGAAATTCGCACATTTCTACAAACAAAAGGATAATAAAGGACCGAATAATTCTAACATTTTACTTCCAAAGTATTGTTTTAGCGTAGGATAACCATTAACTACATTATAAATACGCAATTAAACCAAACCTATTGTGTATTATCCTCAGATGAACCTCCTTTGAGACTCTGTCATGCTGGATGCCCAGCTGGATCCGGGCAGATAACACACACACACACACACAAACAAACACATGAGCAAGCAGGCATACACATTCCCACACAAACAATGCACTGTAAACATAAGTCTTAAGGGGTCTGGGTTTGCTTGCGTTCACATTGAGCAAAGACCACAGGAAACGACCGAATGCATGGCCAAGGGCCATGGGATCTCTGAGTGTGTGTGTGTGCGTGTGCGTGTTTGCTTGTGCATGTTTGTGTAAATTTGTGTTGCTGCGTTTTTTTAATGTCTGTTTGATATTGTGTTTCTTTGTGTATTTGCTGCTGTTGTTGTTTATATGTGTGCTTTGTGTGTCAAAGTCTGTATATCTTTGACCCTGTGCTTGTTTGAGTACAGACATATGGCACAGGCATATTGCACCTGATATGTTTTTGGTGCATGTACTTATGCGCACGTCTGACGAGAATCCTCAGCTGTGCTCCGGATCATCGGGCCTCGGATCCGCGAGCAAAGACGGATAAATAATCGGAGCTGCTCTCCGTTAACTGTTTTGATACCGAAGCCAAATTTCCCATGAACAGAGTGTGGGAGACGCAAACCCACGATCCCGCTGTTCTAGAATTCAAAGCAATTTAATCGTGTCATTCAGACAAAGAAGAGACTGCTACTTTTTAAGTTACTCTCATTCCTTTAGAATCTCCCAATTGCAGCCGTGCAAACCCCCCGTGTCTTGCACTACAAACCGTTATAATTTTTCTTTTGGGGGGGGTATAACGTATTAGTGACTACCTCCACTCATCCCACTCCAACCCCACCCGTCCCCTCCCTAAGCCTGCTGAATCATCCCAGCTGGATGGAGAGAGATGGACTGACTCACGGAAAAAACGGAGAGGAAAGAAGCGAGATGAATAGGTGAGTGGGAACATAAAAAAAGCGGTGATGATTGTTACGATTAAGGTCGGGCCGGTGAGGAGCCAGCCCTGCTGTAAGTCATTGGATGGCGTTGGACATGAGCTATGGAATGACGTCTGCTGCAGCCCTCGCATGAGTTTGCTCTTGCATTTGTTTTGCATCTGTTCCTTTGTGTTCTCCAACGTGGGTGTCACTGTTATTGGCTTGCCTGTGCATGTTTGTTTGTGTGTGTGTGTGTGTGTGTGTGTGTGTGTGTGCATGCGTGCGTGTGTGTGTCTTCCAACTCCTGCTCTAGTGGTGGTGGTATTGGTGGTAGAGGTGGTGATGGTGGTCCGTCATATAGGCTCAGCGTAGTAGATGCTTCTGTAAAGTCTGCGAGCCTAGCCTCTGCTCTCCCCACCCTCCACAGTCTCCCTCTCCCCTCTCAGAACCTGGTGCTCTCATGTTTCAGCATGCGGATGTTGGCGAGCCCGATGCTGTCCTGGTGGTGGTACCCGTAGCCCTGGTGCTGGGCCTCCAGTCACCGGGTGCCGCAGTCCCCCGACATCGCGCTGCTGCTGCTGCCGTTACAGCTGCTACTTGGGCTGGAGCTGCCTGAGCAGTGGTCCTCGAACACACTGATCTCTATCTGAGGACGAGGAAGGGGAAGCCGCGTTAAGGATCACTGGTGGGGTGGATGGATGGATGGGTGGCCATCCATTGGACGATCGGGTTCCCCTGCCCTGACTGGAACAAGGTCATGAA
>JACYXH010000802.1:342500-355000 GCA_026745465.1 Lota lota
CAATATGGATGCACATACGCGCCCCAGATGGACCGCGGCAGCGCTATGCTGAAAACTGTGAGAGCAAGCTGGTTGCCAGTGGAATCGCCTGCCAAGCCTTCACTTCCCTTCCCTCTTCCCCCCAAAAACACACACACACACGCTTTAGAAGGCTTGTTGCATAGTGCACATAAAACACCTCGATTACTTTACATATTAAGTTGATGCTGTTTAAGTCTAATGTGATACAAGATCATATTAGATTAGATTATCTTTAAAATGATCTTTGGGTTACACTTTATTAATCCTAGACGGGGAATTTGGAAAGCTAAAAAGGGTGAGGATAGAAGGTATTATAAACACAGGCATTTTGTCTTTCTTTTCATAACTATCTCTCTTACTCTCTCTCTCTCTCTGATTGTCTCTCTATGCAAGTCTCTCACTCTGTCTTTGCAGTGTCTGCTTCAGAAGCTTATTATAAGTCTGAAATGACACCTATTCTCTTCCACACCAGCCATGTTTCCTCTGGCCTAGGCTGCTCCTATTACTGTGTGACTTCATAACACAAAAGAGAGCCTGTGTCTATTTGTGTATTTGTGTGTGTTTGTTTCCGTGTGTGTGTGTGTTTGTGTGCGTGCATGTGTGTGTTTGTATGTGTGCGTGAGTGTGTGTGTTTGTCTATGTTAGTGTGTGTGCGTGTGGACATGCATGCGTGTGTGTATGCGTGTGTGTGTGTGAGTGTGTGTGTGTGTTTGTCTATCTATGTATGTGTGTGTGTGCATGCATGCGTGTGTGTGAGTGTGTGTGTGAGTGAGTACATGCATGCGTGTGTGTGTGTGAGTGAGTACGGGCATATGTGTGTGTATGTGTGTGTGTGCATGCGTGTGTGCGCATGTACGTGCGTGTGTGTGTGTGTGTGTATGTGTGTGTGTATAGGCTCACCCTGCTGTTGAGCTCCAAGGGGAACTTGGTCTGGAAGCGGCATGCGGTGCCTTGGCTGTAGTCCCTCTGGATGAACACCTTGTTGGCAAGCAACGCACAATGCCTCATTTCATGGAAGTTGTGGAACTACGAACACACACAACACACACAACTAACGATAAGACACCCTGCTCATTTCCTAAGTACACACTGCTCATCCCTTTTTCTGAGTGGTGTAAACACACACCACCACTCAACCACCTTTCTCTCAGCCTTTCCTCAGCATCTACAACATGCAGAGAGAAAGAGAGAGCCATGTTACAGTCAATGTAAACAGACATGTGAGGGTTGTGGCGAGAGCCAACACGATATGGAGCTTTCATTACTAAGAACATAAGTTCCTTCATATTTCCCGCCAAAACCTGCACAGGTGGCAAACCAGGTGCGAACAACCCTCGAACACAACATAAATCTGTCTGGCATAGTTAACAAGCTTACGTCTCTCAAGCTTGCATCCCACTTAAATCAATAGTTCCCAATTGCAGTAATAGAGGGGGAGAGCTCCCTTTACAACTGTGTGGTGCTGAATGGTGTGTTTTACACCCAAACAGATCTCATACACACACAGACACACACACACACACACACACACACACACACACATACATACATACACACAGGGGATCAATTGCTCCAGTGGAACCCCATCTCACGCTGGGCCAGGATTGCGCTCCTTAAAGACGAAGGTAATTGAGACATGAGTGTAAAGAGGGAGAATATGAGAGAGAGATGGAAAGGGAGAGGCGGAGGGGGAGAAAGGGGGGGGGCAAGGGGGAGATAGGGGGGAGATAGAGAGAGAGCGAGAGAGAGTGTGAGATAAAAATGGGAATACTTAAGGTGCAAATGAACAAATTGTACAAATAAAAATACAAATCTGAGAGGAACACTCAAATGTTGGGTTTGTATGGGCTGTTAAACCTGCAGGTTTAGTTTCAATGGCGCGAGTTCAACTGTCACACTCGAACCTGAGCTGTTTTCCCTGGTGTTTCCTCAAGCTCAGGTGCTGGTGTAGAGTTATACATCCACAGCCAGTGCTGGCTAACCTGGATATGTGGGACGGTGTTCCATGAAAATACTGTGTGGGACAGTGTGTTCCATGAAAGGGGATCCAGTGCAGCTTGAGCTCCCTCGTTTACGTTTACAACCCAAAATAGAAAACAAACGGCTACTTTTGTATCTGAAAACCAGCCACAAAACATCCAACAGCCATTACATCCTTCTGTCTGGTCTCCGCTTTCAGATGTTTTTCTTTCCAGTTTCATATGCCCTTCTTTCCCTTCCCTCAAAATTCCCCCCCTCCTCTTGCACTCTCTCTCTCGCTCATTCTCTCTCTCTCTCTCTCTCTCTCTCTCTCTCTCTCTCTCTCTCTCTCTCTCTCTCTCTCTCTCTCTCTCTCTCTCTCTCTCTCTCTCTCTCTCGCTCTATACCTCAAGCATATCTTCAGGCTATCCTGATAAACAAGTTGGTCTATTAATAGAAGCAATTACCAGCCTGTGATTTGCTGTGATTAATGCAACTTTGCAGTTCATTACGATGACCCATGCATGCCTATGCATGTCACTGCCAACATATACGCCTGTAGATGCAACATCAAACTGAGTGTGTGAGAGTGTTTGTGAGTGTGTGTGTGTATGTTTGTGTGTGTGCACATGTGTGTGTGTGTGTGTGTGTGTGTCTGTGTGTGTGCATGCAGCCATGTGTGTGTATGTGTGTGTGCGTGTGTGTGTGTGTGTGTGTGTCTGTGTGTGTGCATGAATGCGTCCGTGCATGTGTGTGCATGCGCGTGTGTACATTACCACCCCTGATGACAGCCAGCCCTGAAATGGGCTTCTGGGAATAGCTTTAGAAGCATCTAAATGAAATGATTTCTTATCATTTGAACGGGGCATCAAAGTGTGTCTAGGGCCTTTATACTGACATACAGAGCACTCCAATCGAAACCATTTAGTCTTACCATTAGTAGGAGCAGCTGAATAAAGGATCACAGCCAGAGGGCAAGTCTCTAAGAACACTTTGGTTAGTCATCTCTGTTTCACTGTCTCACACACACACACACACAAACACACACACAGATACACACCTAGGCCGTGGTGTACTCACCCACTCCAAGGCATGCGTTCAGACACGAGCACTTAGGCAAAAACAACATGTACCATCATTAGCATTTGACTTTTAGAGCTTGCTTCCTCTGTTTTTTTACTGCTATTGTTTTGTTTTAATTCTCACAGGCCCCAATATGACTGTCTGATATTAAAACACAAAAGTTATTCACAAAAGTCAGTTCTCTATTTATCCACTGTATTAGCTAAACTAGATGGCGAATGTTTGTCATTGATCATTGTTGTACAAGAATAAAGTAAGCGTGAAGCAAAGGGAGAGTTCCTTCTGTGAAGACAGTAACTAAACACCAGTACAAACCCCGGCTTCAACCATTTCCAGGATAAAAATCTAGTTCTAACAATACAACGTTCTCTCTTGACTGACTGCGTGGGTTAGCAGGGATAAAGGAGATAGTCTATCATGGTGTCTAAAATAGAGCATTAGCAGACAGCTACGCTCACCACAATAAAGGCCTTTGTGGAAACATCCTCTGTGGTGTTTTAAACGTCTTCAAAGCATGACTGAGAATTCAACTCTTATCTTTAGATGTGGGCTACCTTCACCGAGGTGGTGTATTCACACAAAGGGACTGGATGTACGAATAAAGTGCTGCAATTCTAAAAGTAAACCACTGAAATAGATTGGCTACTTCATGTGATGTGGGGGGGGGGGGGGGGGGGGGGGGGGGGGGGGGGGGGGGGGGGGGGGGGGGGGGGGGGGGGGGGGGGGGATGTGCAACATGATGGAAATTGTCAATTTGTTTTGTCAAAAGACTTCAAAAAATTTTGTAATGTTGTATGGCATACAATTCAGTCATGTATGTATCGATGTATTAATATCGTACTAGCCTAGGACTATTCAGCTTCTTAATGAAAAGGAAAGAAAACATTGGTATATCGCATCGGTGTCATCAGATTCTGTATCGGAGCGGTATCGTCCCATCTCAACTTTGAAAACATGACATCCTTTGACTTTAGACACAGAATAATGTAAAAACAGGTCAGTTAGAGAACAAGATACTGAAACAGAAGTCTTGTTCCTCTTGTCTTTCCTGCTGAATAACGGCTTGTTGCCAACCAATCGGTCAGTCAGCGATGTGCTGTATGAAACATGGCTGACGTGCTGATTAAACACACACTCACTTAGCCCGGGTTTTGCTGACTTGGCAGGCCGTATATCTTATCATGGAGTTCAGGGTAGCAACGGTCAACAAAATGGAGAGGATGGAGAATAGATGACAGCGGGACCGGAGAGATGGACCAGAGTGATTGCTAGAATTGGACGGTAAGAGTGTGTGTTTGTGTGTGTGTGTGTGTGTGTGTGTGTGTGTGTGTGTGTGTGTGTGTGTGTGTGTGTGTGTTGCATGTCATGGTGGTGAGAGAGAGAGACTTGAATCGCTGATGAACTAATGCTAACAAACTGCAGCAGCCGGTTCACATTAAATATGCCATGGATAATTGATGGGCCTGTCTGCTGGATCTGTCCGCTGTGTACTCCATGTGTATGTGTGTGTTTTGTCTCTTCACCTATATTAATCGCATAGCCATGCTTTGTGTCGCGTATGTATGTGTGTGTGTGTGTGTGTGTGTGTGTGTGTGTGTGTGTGTGTGTGTGTGTGAGTGTGTGTGTCATCCCTGTGGCTTGGCCCTGGATGCTGGCAGTGGGAAATTGCTGTGCTCTGCCATCGTCTCACAGAAACACAACTGACAGCTCTGTGTTCACCACACACACACATGCACACGCGCACACAAACATACACACACACATGACTGTATACTACACAAATAGCGACTGTGCTCAGCCTGTTGTCATTCCAAGCAGTGCCAGGGTTGCAGTAGACGGGCTGTGCCTGGCTGGCTAACTGGCTGGCTGGCTGCTCCTCTCTGGTCATCATCATTATTATTATTATTGTGATTATTAATATTATTATTGTTGTTGTTATTATTATCATCACCGGGGCCATCTGAACAGCCTCACCGTGACATCACTAAGGACACAGAGATGTGTTCGGACTCTGCCCTCAGCAGCTCGCAGGCATGGCATAAGCTAAAAATACATCCGCGACCAACTGCCTTCGACGTGTTCTGGCTCTGTGTGTGGTTTATTACATTCCTATAGGTATACCGTGTAGTGTAACCCCCCCCCCCCCCCCCCCCCCCCCCCCCCCCCCCCCCCCCCCCCCCCCCCCCCCCCCCCCCCCCCCCCCCCCCTCCGCCTTTTCTGTCACAAATGCTAAAGCTGACCGTAACTTGTTGGACATGGTGAGGAAGGTGGAATGACAGGAGGAAAATAAATAAAAACTAAATAATAAAAAGGAGAAAAGAAAAGTAAGATGGGATGGTGAGAGCGCAACCATGAGCGAGGGAAAGAGAAAGAAAGAGTTGTGTTGCCTCTCTCCATGGTGCTGACTGGTCGACAGTCAAATCACGACTTCAGCAAAACCTTGCAAGACTCCGAAATATTCTCATGAGACTTATCTCACTACTGTGATCAAATATGAGCAGCCGTTCATGCTCTCGTCAAGGCTTTTTGTGCATCTTACTTACTGACGATCAATGGCGCAATGCATGCAACTATTTCTTCTCCAACGGTCTTTCTGACTTCGAGACGATTACGGAAAATTATTCCGTCTAGTTAGATGACATACGATTAGTGATTATCGGATGAAAACAGATTTGATGGCAGCCCAAACTCCCTAGAGCCAATATGGTGACAAATATACCAGGCTATATTTCACAATCGTATTTCCTTAACTCCGAAAGTATTTACTCAGACGGGGGGAATCAAGATCTTATTTATTACTCAGGACTTGGATTAAGCGAAATGTCTTACCTCTGTCGCCATGTTGCAGGGAGATGATAGAGGATATGTCCTATTGTGAGAACGGTGAAGATAATCAAGTTCATGTGATGTGTGGGACAACGCGGCTGAAGAATCGCAACGATGGCGGAACGCACGACCACGTGTGCGTGTGCGTGTGCGTGTGCTCGACAGAATGCTCGACATTAATTAGAAACGAATTCCTAACAGCAACGCTTTCTGTCAGACCTAGTGATCACGATGGAAATAAACCATGGACGTTTTGCACCTGCTGCCCCAGTTTTCTTTACTTCCACTTGTTTCTAAAATGTATTACAAGTTTATAGTAGCCAATTGATTATGAATGGTTATCAATAATTTATGTTCCACTGCTTTTGGCCTTGTCTATCTGTCGTCAGTTAACGCCATACTGTTCTCCATCCAGGTGTACCAAAATAAGGGGCAGAATAGTAGATTGGTTCTTGTGTGGATGATATATTTTAAGACACATAGAGCCTTAAAGATAACACTTTCTACTCTTTTTAAAGATCAGTTTTGACAGCAGTTTTGACAGCTAATGGAGGAATTTGCTTTCTTCCATCAATAAGCCTACAGCACTCTTGGCCCAAATGTTTAATTCAACATCCATTCGAAAGTGCTGATATTAAACATTCATGTTCAAAACCTATGCAGCCAGATAGTCAGAGACACTGACAATCTCAGACTGTGAATGGAAGAATATGAAGATATAAACAACCCTAGACATAAATCTTTATTTTGGTTAAAAATGTATTTCCCTCTGAGATGGCATCGTATGACGGGCTAAAATTTGAAATGTACTCTATTGTTGGGCTTTTTTCATTCCCTAAGATTAGCTTTGTTCACACTCAGATTCACACACACACACACACACACACACACACACACACACACACACACACACACACACACACACACACACATACATACATCCCACACACCATACAATGGTTGGCAAGGAGAACACCTTTCAGTGATTATGAATGGAGCTAGCATCCAGGAATAGAACAGATACAACAGAAGAAGAATAGAACAGAACAGATACAACAGAAGAAGTATAGAATGGAACAGATACCATAGGAGAAGTATAGAATGGAACAGATACCATAGGAGAAGAATAGAACGGAACAGATACTACAGAAGAAGAATAGAACACAGCAGATAAAACAGAAGAAGAATAGAGCAGAACAGATACAACAGCAGAAGAATAAAACAGAACAGATACAACAGAATAAAAATTAGAACAGATTTTATCTGCCAAGATCCTGTTGCTTCTTTGCAATCACCTGCAACTATGTCTAATCACTCTCTGGGACACACTGCCACAGTCCTTTCATGTCACATGTTGTAAGTGAAATGAATGAATATGTGTGTATGTGTGTGAGTGTGTGTGTATGTGTATGTGCATGCGTGTGTTTGCGTGTGTGTGTGTGTGTGTGTGTGTGTGTGTGTTGCGTGTGTGAGAAAGTGTGTGTGTGTGTGTGTGTGTGTGTGATGCATGTGCGTGGTGGGTTTGTGTGCGTGTATGTGCATATTTGGGTGTTTTTGTGACAGCATCATTTCAGTGACGATCCATGGTCCACCAGGCCATGGTTTGTCTCATGTGTAGAATGACAAAGGGCAAGCATGATGCATGGACACAGGCATGAGACATGACTGCCTCATGCCTGGTAGCGGTGGTGGTGCTGTGTACAAGCTCAACGCTAACTGCTAACAGAGAAGAAACCATCAAAGGCCAACGGATGCTCAGAGCCATAGCTCTCTCTCTCTGCCTAGTTCTCTCTCTCACTGCATCTCTCTCTCTCTCGCTCGCTCTCTTTCTCTCTCTCTCTCTGTCTCTGTCTCTCTCTGTCTCTCTCTGTCTCTGTCTCTCTCCCTCTCCCTCCCCCTGCCCCCTGCCCCCTCTCTCTTTCTCTCTTTCTCTTTCTCTCTTGACACTCCCAAACTGTATGTGTATGTGTTACTCACGTGTCTGTGTGCATGCATGCATGTGTGTGTGTGTGTGTGTGTCTGCGTGTGAGTGTGTGTGTGAGCAGGCACATGTGTGTATATGCATATGTGTATGTGTATGCATGTATGCATGTGCATGTGTCAATGAAACTGTGCGTGCATGTGTATGTGCACCGATGCATGTGTGTATGTGTGTTTGTGTTAGGGAATGCTTCGTGTTTTGGTGAAGGAAAACAGATGAGGCATGTGATTTACTCTTGGTCTTAGCTGTGATTCAGAGCGGTATTATACTGTGGGTTCTGGCTTGGGATGGGCTTGTCTTTTGGGTTACCACTGACTAGAGGCAGACTCAGTTCAGGGTACGACGGATGGATGGTCAATGTTTGATTTCCGTTATGGTTAGTTGTTGCATTCTTATTCATATTGAGGATGTAATGTAAGAGGATCCATTCCTACAATATCCCATCCCATGGTTTCCTGATCGCTCCCAGACTGCAATTAAGGGAAAAATACTGATTTCATTGCTTCTAAAATAACAGATAAACTACATAAATTGGCATGCAAACAAGGCAAGCACACAAACAGACAAAAACTCACACACACACACACACACGATCCTGAGCAAGGACAAGCGAGGAACATACATTAGCACACGAAAACAGCTTTCTTTCTTTATGCTTATTTGTATATTGTGTATTTGGGTTTTCATCTTTAAAACCACAGCTACTTCCACCAACATGTTTTCATTTTCTGTGTGTGTGTGTGTGTGTGTATTTGTGTGCTTGTGTATGTGTGTGTGTGTGTACATATATGATGTTTGTTAAGTGTTTGTGTCTATATGTGTATGTCTCTGTCTATGTGTATGTGTTAATTTAGTGTGTGTGCGTGTGTGTGCATGTGTGTGTCTGTCTATGTGAGTGTGTGTTTGTTATGTTTGTCTATATGTGTGTGTGTTCATTTAGTGTGTGTGCATGTGTGTGTCTTTGTCTGTGTGTGTGTGTTTGGTTAGTGTGTGTGTCTATGTATGTGTGTGTGTGTGTGTGTGTGTGTGTGTGTGTGTGTGTGTGTGTGTGTGGTGTGTGTGTGGGTGTGTGTGTGTGTGTGTCACTTAGTGGAGGAGGAGGAAGTCTGTGATCCAGGGACTTTCTCCAGTGGATTGTGTTTCCTGGCAGAACTCCTCTCTCCACAGACCGTCTTAATTATACCCTGAGATCTCCACACTGCAATGTTGATGATGACGTGAGGGTATTTAATGTGTCCTACAGTATCAGGTTGTACTGTTTTCCTAGGAACACATGGTATGTACAGCAGAGGATGGTGACATAGCCGTTTGGTATAATAATTGCATAGCCACACTGTATTCTCTCTCGATTCTATCTTATTGTGTTCTAGGCATTTTGCCACCTAAAACACTCTTCTGCTGTTGACTTAAGTATGGCTGGGGGAGTCACACACTTGCACGGAGACAGGAGCACAAGTCTGCATGTATACACACATGAATGCATACAGACACACACACACACACACACATACATTTATTCACACACACACACACACACACACACACACACACACACACACATACGTTTCTTCACACATGCACACACACACACATACACACACATACACACACATTTCTTCACACATACACACACACACACACATTTCTTCACACACACCCACACACACACACATACACGTTGCAGATGCCAAGGTCAAACTGACCCAAAGTCTGTACACACAAAGCGTTGGAATGGAAACTCTTCCTGTGTGTGTGTTTGTGTGTGTGTGTGTGTGTGTGTGTGTGTGTGTATGTGTGTGTGTGTGTGTGGGGGGGGGGGGGGGGGGGGGTATTTCTGCTTTGGTGTGATACTCACTTGCCAAACAACATGTATAACAAATATACAATCGTACACCTTGTACAAACCAGACCCCCTTTTGCTCAGGTGATGGAGATGTCTGATCTTTCCTTCCAGACATCTCTATCATCATCAACATCCACAATAATGAGATCAACAAACCGAGGGCCCGTCTGACACATCTAACAAATATAATGAGCGAGGAAGAAATCAAAACACATAATCACACATCATAAAGGAGACGGGATCGTGGTGAAGAGGAAGGAAAAACTCATTAATGAAGCGCAGAACACAGAGAGAGAGAGAGAGAGAGAGAGAGAGAGAGAGAGAGAGAGAGAGAGAGAGGGAGCAAGACATAGAGAGGGTGACCTGTAGCGAGAGACAGAGAGAGAGAGAGAGAGCTATAGAGAGAGACAGAGAGAGAGAGAGAGAGAGAGAGAGAGAGGAACGTTGATAGCGTACACAGTACAGAGATAATACTGAACAATAGCCGAGACAGGAGCTGTTTTTATGGCCAAATTTGTAGCATGGGTACGCTGTGGGTGTCTGTGTTACCCACCATATACCACAGAGGATGCCATCGTCAGTTCGACCCACAGAAAATATAACAACACTTCACAGCCACAGACGGCCCGCCACGTCCACGTTCTGCGGTTTATTTATAACAGACTACAGTGGATGAGGTCGCACATCTGTTCATCTGTATGATCACATTATCTTCACATGATGCAGATCACCAGATGCTACGGAATGTGCGACCTATGGTGACATTTGGTAGACTACGCTAAGAATCAGCACGCGAAAGAAGAAATGCAAGCATTTGCTGTGTAGAAACCCGCAGCGTACTCTGTGCAGGCAGCTATTCCACGCAGAAGTAGAATTCAGCTTTTTTACAGTTGCAGCCCGGCTACAGCCCCAGACAGACAGACACCCAGATCTCACAGCACCGGACCGCAGTATGGTCCTCATTAAAGCACGGGCCAAAACACAATCAGAAGTGATGGGACACTTCCCATCCGTAATGCTCCACATCTGACTCCATGACCGCTCTCTCCACTGACACAACCCCCACCCCCCCCTCCCCTGGCTATTTAGTAATACAGTATGTACTCCACCGAGGGAAAGATAACAATACTACAATACAGATAGAGAGGGAGAGAGAGATATGGAGGGAGGGAGCAAGGGACAGAGAGAGAGAGGGGGGAGGGATGGGGAGACGGGGAGAGAGAGAGACAGTAACAGAAAGAGAGAGGGGGAGCAGAGAGAGAGAGCGACAGAGAGAAACAGAGGGAGAGAGGGTAAGAGAGGCAGAGACAGGGAGAGAGAGACAGAGAGAGACAAAGCGAGAGAGGAGGAGGGAGGCAGAGACCAGGAAAGACAGACAGAGACATAGAGAGACAGAGCGATTGAGGGAGAGGATGGCAAAGACAGAGAGAGAGGCAGAGAGAGATAGCAAAAGAGAGGGAGATAGTATATCTTCCTCCAATAAATGTAAGAACAAGGCAGATAAATCAGCGGGATTTACTAGCTTCTGAGCGATGGGAGAGAGTGAGGAAAATAGGCAGAGGATAAAAAGGGGAGTTGAGAGAAAAGGGCAGAGCAGAAAGAGAAGGAAGATGTGGTTTTTCTCTCATTTACTCTGAAGGACAACGGTGGAAATGTTTTGACAGGCAGGGATGATGTCAAACTAGCCCACATTTCCAGTTGGTACCAGTTTCATCACGGAGACACGTTTATCCAGATCTCTGATGATTGACAACATATCCTTGAAACAACAACAGATCACCAACCTCACCGCAGTATTCAACGGTTAGCCTCGGCAGAAAACATCTTCTTCAACCCATTTTTGATGGCGATGGAGATAAATGCCCAATGCAACAAAGATTTGATTTGCATATTTTGAATAACACATTCTTCTCATAAAAAACAAAACAAAGGGCAATGTTACTCTGAATAGTCCCACAAACATGGTTCAGGGTATTTTAGCAGTGTTCATTTAAGATACTCTGTGCATGCAAACGTTGCATGCAAATCAAGAACAGTGGCTCACAGCCCTTTCCCTGTCCCGTTCAATCAAAGTCTACTTCACAGTCTGCCATGATAGAAACTGTGGCTATGCTGTGACTGCCAGAGGCATGTGGATGAGAGGGAATCCGATGAGCCAACAGATCCCGAGGCTGATCATTTCACATACACACGAGGGGCCTTCACTGCCATACAAAGGACCTGTTAACTCGGAGGAGCAGCAGAAACGACAGGGACTTTAAAAAAGAAAGAGAGGGGCAGACATGGAAGGAAAAAAAGGACGAGAAGGAGAGTTTCTTTGGAAACATGATGTTAATAGGAACCGCAGTGGTGATAACCTATGCATCTTTCTTTCTCTCTCACTCTCTCTCACTCTCTCTCTCTCTCTCTCTCTCTCTCTCTCTCTCTCTCTCTCTCTCTCTCTCTCTCTCTCTCTCTCTCTCTCTCTCTCTCTCTCTCTCTCTCTCTCTCTCTCTCTCTCTCTGTTAACCCATGAACTGCCTGAGTCGCTCTGCCAACATAAACAAATCTGGAACCAACCGCATTAACCCTCTCATTCTTCTGTTTCTGAAATATGGAATAATTGGTTCCGCCGTTCTTGAATTCAGTATTCATTCATCTCTATGGCCTATTGTTCCTTGTGCCTTTTCGCCCACATGTAGGTGCAGTGGGCAGACACAGTGTGGCCCACGGACAGAGTTAAGGTCAAAGTTGTACATAACCAAGAGGCATGCATGCCCTTTCGTTCTGGGAGAGAATGGGAGCACC
>JACYXH010000802.1:360000-387500 GCA_026745465.1 Lota lota
TATAGAAGTAAAGAGGGACAGACAGAAAGAAAGACAGACTATCGGACAAAATAAATAACAAAAGAAGGAATGAATGGAATAAAGATAGACAGACAGAGACAGACAGATGGACACACAGGTAGACAAAAAGACAGTCAGACAGACAGAATGAAAGACAAACAGAAGGATAGACAGACATACGAACAGAGAGACCGACATGTAGACAGACAGACAGAGAAACAGACAGACAGAAATAAATACAGGCAGATAGACAGTCAGCCAGACAGACGGACAGAAAGAACAAAAGAACAAAAGAATAAAATAACAAAGTAACAAAAGAACAAAAGAACAAAAGAAAAGAACGAGAGAACAGAACAAAAAGAGAACAGCACTCCTCCCCTTGTTTCAGCCGTTTTCCCCGGCTGCCAGGACCAAGTTTTTTAGTTTTCATTTTCCTCGGTTGCCCCGCGTTGTTCCTGATTCTCTGCCTTTCCTCCTCTATCTCCCCTGCCATCTCGCAGGCTTTGCCAGTTCTTTTCTGTCTTTGAAGTGCTTTGTGTTTTCGACACTGTAGGGATGGCTTCCTGCCCTCTCCCTGTTGGGCTGGCCCACGCCTGCTGCACAACTTAACTCTGCTAATTACAATGAGGAACCTGTGTGCGCGTGTGTGTGTATGTGTGTGTCTGTGTACGCGTGTGCTTGTTTTGCACATTTTTATGGATGTATGTGAGTATGAGTAAGCTTATCTCACCACAAAAAGGTTTGCGATAGAATAGAAGTATTTATATGTTGCAAGCCTGTGCAGCGCAGTTTTTTTCCAATTAAAAAAGTATCTTGATTTTGGCAATGATTCAATTTTTAGATTCTTTACACAGAACAATATACTACATCTACAGAAAAAACAACAACAGCGATTTTGTTTCAAAAGATTGAAAGAGTGACGGAGGCAAGGAGATGAGAAATGTAGATATAGCGTTTTTAATTTCACCATTGTATGGAAACAATCACTTTTTATTATATTTTGGACTTTGCATGGAAATCTTTTGCAACTATTGCAAAATAAGTGGAGTTCTGCCCACGCTTGCAAAGTAAGTTATTAACCATGAGATACTGGGAAATGGTAGCTACCAATCACCGATGTTCAACTAGGTTTTCATTATACCTTTTCAACTTGATATCTTTCTTCCAATGCCCATATATGGACTGGTGGCTCATTCAACCAATCAGCACGCAAGGACAAGGTGGGCACTCAGACTAAAACGGAAAAAGTTAAAAAGAGCAAGAAAAGTACAAAATGGAGAAAGAGCAAGGCAGGACAGAAACAACAATGGTGTTATGGATGACTTTGGCAGCACAGACGTTATTCTTCATGCTAGCGAAAGGGGCTAGCCTTTAATGGATGATACCTATAGAACATAATGTATAGGGCCTGTGGGATGTGGGATCCACGGTTGAAGCCAGCGTGATACTTTCCCATCTCCAAGCATGGACACATCCAGACAACCTAATACTTTCATCTGAAGGCTTGTAGAATATTAAAACCTGAGAGAGAAAGAATTGTAATTCAAATGTGGTTTAGTTAGTAGGAACCCTCTCTGCCAAGGTTCTATTTTGAAAGGCCGGCACAGAATGTCCTGAAGAAGAAGGAGAAGGAGACTTAGTTTGGCGCTGAAGGATTTGAGATTTACGGATGAAGGACTCCAGACACCCATCAGGACGAGGTCCCACTGGTTGAGCCAATGTCAAACGCTGAGACGAATGCTTTTGATAGGAAATTCAAGATGAAGACCTTTAAAGACATTTGTACCGGACTATATTCCTTTTTTCCTTTTTTTTCTCACTAGGAATTAATCCACACATGAATAAATAATAAATGACCCTCTCGTGCTCAACCCAATCAAGGAGTGAATCCCTTGACGAAAACAATGGAGGAAAGCATTCAGGTGTTATGAGTTAAGTCGTGACGCCCCAGTGTTAACAAAATATGAAAAAAAAGAAGAGTAAGCGAGTGAATGCACAACCCATAGCGCAGCAGTCGTCGGACAGAGAGAGAGGGAGAGAGAGAGAGAGAGAGAGAGAGAGAGAGAGAGAGAGAGAGTCTGGGGTAAATCACACTCATCGCCATGCATCAAGTGAGGCTAAGTTTAACCAGACCATAGCCATAATCAAAACAATGACCCCAAAAACTGAAAAGACATGTCACAGCCAATCAGCTTTTATAATGCAGCAGGGCCCACTCTGGCACAGGTTCAAGGGTCAGGGTGGAGAGAGAGCGAGAGAGAGAGCAAGAGAGAGAGAGAGAGAGAGAGAGAGAGAGAGAGAGAGAGAGAGAGAACAAAGAAGAAAAAGATCTCTCGGTTAATTACAACATGTGCTATTTTCATCAAGCTTCCAACTGGCGGATGATCACTCCATCCCAGCACTTGAGGCTTCCTCTCAGGCCCGTTGTCTTCTGTTCAGATCTCCATAGTAGCCGCCAGCCAACAGGCCTAAAACAGGAATGTGAAGCTCTGGCCACCGGCCTTCCACCGCCCTGCAGGTTGATTAGCATAGCATTTGATGACAGCACACCTGCAGAAACATTTTTGGTCTGCGTTTTATTAATACTCTTCATCGCAATCAGTATCTTAATGACCTAAATGACATACTACCATTGTGCATCTAACACCGTGGAGGTACATATAGTAGATTATCTTTCAACATGTCACACACCAAACTGAAAATTCAAACAGCTTTTTACAGCATTATAAATACTAGCATCACAAAACTACAGTAAGAATGATCAAAAGTCAAAATGTAGTTGCTTTAATAAATGTATCAGAGGGTTAAGCTAGGAATGGTGAGAACAAAGAACCAAGTGTATGCTAATTGCATGTTTTTGTTTATAAAAGAATTCTCGTTTAAATGCAACACACATACACTCATTGAATGAATCCATCCATCTTAGCATGTACAATCCATTCTTAACAACTCCACCCTTCCGCCATGCTGAACATCCACCATTACCGCATTACCTTTAAAACAACACAATGGATGGAATGATTCCAGATATTAGCCTGGGTCACAGAAACAGTCGTTGCACCTGTAGCTGTATAGCGCCTGCGTTGCATGCATCGCTTTAGAATACCATGAATGGGACTTCAGTGGCAGAAGCCCTCTACTGGAGCAGTGCCCAACACATGCCTGTCTAATGGTTATGATGTGTGAGGGGTACGGGGGCAGACACAGACACACTGCACCTCATTGATGGAGCAGCAGAGATTTTCCCCTGGCCGGGACATGGTAGAAGGCAGGTGGTCCCCCCCTTGACATTTTTCGTATGCTCACATTGGTATGTGTGGGGTAATTTGTATATATGTGTGTCTGTGTGTGCATGTGCGTCGGTGAGTGTGTGCATATGTGTCTGCATGTGTGTGTGTGTGTGTGCTTGCGTGCATGTATGTGTGTGTGTGTGTGTGTGTGTGTGTGTTTGTGTCCGTGCACATGCATAAGTATGTCTGTATGTCTCTGTGTGTGTGTGGGATGGGAGTAGGGGTAGGGTGGGGTCTGGTAGCCGAGTTATCCACCTCGTCCTTCCAAAGATAGTGCGCGCTGTCCAAAATCAGCACACAGTGTGTGTGTATTGCCACTGAAACGGGAAGAGGATGGATGAAGTCGTTTTGGAATATTGGCTGGTCTGCCAACCCGCCCCCCCTCCAGTAGAAAATGACTGCTGTTCCTTCATTAGCAGAGCAGACAAGCTGGAGCATGCCTTTCCCCTTCCCTAAACCCAGTAAAAGCTTCATTGTGTTAAATGATTAACTCCAATTTTTTCTGTCTACTTTTCATCGTTTGCTGAGCATGCACACTCTTTTCCAGAGACGTCCATTCCAACATTGCTGCTGTTGCCCGTGTTTGAATTTGGGAGGAGCCCAATGCACAGTCATGTCTCCTGACCTGGGCCCTTGAGCAGCAGTCCTGCCCTCACCCCTGTAGTATTTATGAGCTTGATTTGAGTGCACAAGTGGCTGGCTCTTTGCTGGTGGAGTTTTCTGTCTTTGCCTGATTTTTAAGACACTCCATTTACAGCACTCACTCGTTTAAGCGATTCCACCATATAACTGATGAATAATATCTAATAAAAAGAACACCTAATAAAAACATGCAAGTGCTCAAGATTTAGGAGCGGTGTCAAGCGAGAATATTTAGGGGTCAAACCCGGTCCTGTTTGTTCTGGCGGATGTGCCAAACTCATCTGACCCGGTTCCAAGTCTGTCTCTCTGACATGAACAAAATGTGTCACCTACATTTTCCTGTCACTGTGGGCGGGCACGTTGGCCACAAGGCATGGGCTTCTTTAGTCCTTTTATCCAGAGTGACTTACAGGGAATTCTGATACATGCTATTAAGGAGCAGGTAGGGGTTATCTTACTCAAGGATGCCTACATGTTAGATTGTGGACATTTGGGATCGAGCCCGAAACCTTCTGGCTGGGAGATGAACACGTTAACTTCCGGGGAGTAACGTTTTCTTGTTCTGCCTGTAGTTCTGGGAGGTTAGGTTTAAAAAAAATTAATCAGACTGGTTCCATAATGTCTCCTGCTTCCTCCATATATAGTATGTCACAGTACATAGCAGAACACTGCTTTGAATATACTTCTAATACACATAGAGAATTACACAAGAGGGGCTACATTGATATTACATCCGGAGTAATCCCGGATCCAGAGCAGAACTTCTGGGGAGAGAAGGCACAGAACCTGGGCAGGAAACCAAAAAACATAATGGGTCCAAGTTAAACCTTGTTTCCTGTTTCGTTACTGAAATAGATTTGCAGATTGGCACAAGTAGACTAAGGTTTCAGAAGGGGATTTTAAGAAGTGTATTCCTACAGTGGCCAGTCCACACAGTATTCAAAACCTATACGGACACCTTTTTGTACTGTTTACTATTGCTGGTTTAGTATGTGTTCGCTGTTGTAGGCCAATTGTTGTTACAGATCCCCACTTCCAGCAACATGATTGGTCTGATTTGTGAGACTACCTTTGGAGGTAAATTTATTTTCTGAGCCTACTTCATGTGGAACATGATAAATTCTCGCCTAAAACATAACAAGCATTTTAAAGACCAGAAACACCTTTACCCTCTTTCAGTGAGTCACAGGTGTTTGTTCATGGATAGTAATGGAATAGTTTCTTTGCCGTTTGCAGTTTGCTATCATCCCACTATTTCGTAACTAAGGTGTAGCCTGATCCTCAACTGATGACCCCAGCAGAGATGTCTGGAGAAGATCGCAGATAAGATGAGACATGACATGTCTTTTCTCTGTGCATTTTAGAAGAACAAACACACACACACACACACACACACACACACACAAACACATGCACACACACACACACACACGCACACATGCACACGAGCACACACACACACACACACACACACACAAATGACATAACTTTACTATACTTAGAAATGGGCACAAGGAAAGGCATAACTAATTTGCAGTACTAGTTATGCTGATCTGTGTGTGTGATTGTTGGAAACATATTCTTGAAGACATGTAGTCTGTTTATGGTTCCAGCTTCTCCGGACCTTAAACAGACCCACAAGAACTTGCAAGAGGCCAGGTGTCGTATTGGCATGACCACCAAGACCCAAACCCAGTCATCCAATAAATATGTCCTGCAACACATAAAGCTCCTCAAACATCTGACATTTAAATACTGTTGTGTTTTATAAAACATGACATTTATTGGTTCTGGATATTTGATTATATAAACGCAGGATTTCCTGGTCTTGGGTTGACCTGACGTTGCTTGGAGGTTATGGTCAACTGCGCCCAAAGTCTCATTACAGTGTGGTTTCACTGGCCGGAGCTCTCTGAAGCATTGTTTGAAATTCAGAGCTAATCAAAACCCTACTGTGAACGTCGCAAAAACCCAATTTTTCCGATTTATCTGAACAAAGAAGTCAAAACGTCAAAGATTAGGTTTTTCTTTTTCATTTTAAATCTTTTCTCAGATTGTTTTCCAGGTCAATCCGCAAATCAAATTAGCCATTACATGTTATTTTTCTTGTCAGTTAAGTCAAGTGTAACTGTGTTTTGTCAAGACACACAACTTTGGAGCAGAGGTCTGTGAAAAGCCAAATTTCCCCCAGCCAATCAATTTCAGTGGTCATTGCCTTCTGTCTTTTTTTTTGTTTAACTCCATTGTGTTTCATTCTTTCCAGGAATTAGCAACTTCAAAAACCTACTGCGTAAACAAATTAAACAAGCAAATGAAATCAAAATCCCTCACTCGCACGGATGTATGCTCAAGCATTTCAGGTTAAAGTGGAGAGCGGGATTCCAGATGTTAAAGGGTTGAACATTTGCAGTGGGAGTTGTCGGAGGTTCATTGACAAGACTGAAACATCTTAAGGTATTTCCGATGGAATGGAAGCATTTCCTACCACAATGTTGTATTTGACAAAATATTTTACCTTGCTGAGGCATAACGGATGGTGTGAATTTTAGCACCAGGGTAAGAATTTTACACAAAATGCTGACAAGCGTCATAAACGCTAGCCCTGTGCATGCACACACATGTGTGTCTGTGTTTGTGTGTGTGTGTGTGTGCATGTGTGTGTTACAATGCAGCAATACCGACATGTCACAAAAACCTTTACTGGAAGTTGACTGCATTCTGGACACATGCATGTGTTCACACACACATGCGCTGCTTTCAAGGACAAATACACACACATAAACAAACACATACACACATGCATGCACACACACACACACACACACACACACACACACAGAAACACCTACACACACACACACACATACACACATGCACACACACACACACACACACACATCCACGCCCCCTCCACCCACAAACGCCTCCCCCCTCCTCTCCCCCCACCCAGAGCTTGTCCTGGTTTGGGGTTCCCATCCTCAGTTCTGTCTCTTCACATTGGCTGCCATGACGGTAATCAGGTCAAAGTGTTTTTACAAAGACCCGGTGCGGGACCAGGGGGCCGAACACAAGATCCCCCGGATGCCTTAAGTTGACAGCTTCACGAAGAGGAGAAGAGGATGGAGGAAGAAATGGGGAGGGGGAGGGGGAGGGGGGGAGGGTGGTAGAGGAGGGTGAAACTGTCTGTGTGATGGTGCACATTGTACCTTCTGACCCTGTGTGTGAGAGAGAGAACTACAGAGAGAAGGTGGGAGAAAGAAATGTGGAGAAGAGGGCAGAGAGGAAGAGAGGGAGAGAGACACAGCAAGGGAAAGAGAGGGAGAGGGCGAGGAAAACATATGACCATATCTAAACAAAGATATTCTCTTTCCTCCCTCTCTCTCTAAGGATCTCTCTTTCACTCTCTCTCTCCCTCTCTCTCTTTCCCCCTCTCTCTCTAAGGCTCTCTCGTTGTCTCTTTCCCTGTCCTTATCTCTAAGGCTCTGTCTCCCTCTCTGTCCCCCTCTCTCTCTCTCTCCGATGACAGGCTTCCAGGGAGTCCAGCCCTATCTGACTGTGTGGTGCTAAAATCTTCCAACCTGATTTCATCACATTTCAGCAACCACGTGCAACAGTCCTGCCCCGACCATGTCCATTCAACACAGAACAACCTGACGCAGGGCAATAGTTAACTGTCTACACTCCTGTTGTCAAGTGTGTTAATAGTATTTACATAGTACTAGTGTGTGACAGTGTTGGGGAATTCTGTCACCTTGGTTTAAATATGTTTGTTGTTTAAGTGTGTGTATTCATGAAGATTAGTGTGTGTGTGTGTGTGTGTGTGTGTGTGTGTGTGTGTGTGTGTGTGTGTGTGTGCGTGTGTGCGTGTGTGTGGTTGGGGTGTGTGCGCGTGTGTGGTAGCTGGGGGGCAGTGTGTGTGTATGTGTTAGTCTGCGTCACACATGTTTTGAGAGCTCTGTGAGTTAATCCCTATTGTTAACTTGTGAGAATGCCCCCCTCTGTCTCTCTTTCTCCTTTTTGCTATCAGTGGGTGTATATATTGTATATGTTTGTGTGTGTATGAGAGAGATTGAGAGAGAGAGAGAGAGAGAGAGAGAGAGAGAGAGAGAGAGAGAGAGAGAGAGAGAGAGAGAGAGAGAGAGAGAGAGAGAGAGAGAGAGAGAGAGGGATACGGTAAACTGCTGGAGTAAACCCACCTCACCATTTTCAGAGTGATTAGGATAGTATATTTTTATATTTATTTGATCAATGTCCCAGTGTGGGTAAATATTGGTGCAGTCTTTGTTCTATGACGAAATTACCGAACAAAAATAATTAGGCAGTGGGTAAGACATTTACCATCATTCTCTTCGTCTCAGCGTGTATCACGCTCAGCTATGTGGCCATGGCAGGTTGAAGTTTTACTCCTTAGTTTCCCTTTGAGACACACACACACACACACACACACAGAAATACACACACGCAAATGCACACGCCCAGGTTCACGCTCGTACACACACACACACACACACACACACACACACACACACACACACACATACAGAGCCAACCACAGAACAGAGGGGGAGAATTGCTGAGACACTTTTCAAATCTCACTGAACTTTTGGGACCTAACAATACAAGCTGGACCTAATCTTACAGTCTTTGTCCAATCAGAGGCCTGGAAGTTGTGTAGAAGGGTTTCAATTGGCCCTTGGCCACAGGGGGCCAGCTGGGGGAAGGAGGACAAGAGGAGACAGCCATTGTTCACTGATTAGCATGAAAGACAGCAAGCCTCGTTCTGGAGGAAATGCTCCAACGCTGAAAAACGTCACTCAAAAAGCACTTTATTTGCTATTTAGTCTTTTAACAGAAGCTTTCTTTTCAAAGCGACTTACAGTGCTTTTTTTTTTTGGGATACATGTCTTAAAAGGACAATACTGTTCTGTGATCAAACCATCATAGCCATCTCTCCTGGGTTCACTGAAACATCCGTTCCCAATATAATTTGACAAAATTACCTCCTTGAACTGATTCTGCCAAAGAGCATTTAGCGTTTGCACGCCTCCCACAAATGTAAATAATGGCAATATATATGCTGTGCTCTTCGACAGAATTGGTAAAAGGAAGTAATTTTGCCAAATGATATTGGTAACGGATGTTTTAGTGAAGCCAGGAGAGACGGCTACGATGGTTCAGTCACAGACCTGTATTTTCCTTTAAGGAGCTGGCAGGGTTGAGGGCATCTTGTTCAGGGTTGCCCACAGGTAGACTGTGTGGACATTGGGGATTGAACCCAGAACCTTACACCCTAACCACAAGACCCCCTGCCCTCCTACAGACAACCACAACATTCCATATCACTGTTTATTATTATTAGTCTAAATGAGTTCCTGAGTCCGAACAGTGTGTTACTCAAGTAGGACAATCTTCTCCGCCCCCTTCAGTATTGAGTAAGATTCATAGATTATTAGTGAGCTTTAATAATGACTATTGATTATCTGGGTCTCAAACGTTGGGGGAGCTGACTCCCTATGTTAGAGAAGGGAAAGAGAGCGAGAGAAAGAAAGGATATGTGCTCACTCATTAGCCTTGTCTTTATGCCACTCATTAAAACCCAGATAGCATTTTGAGTCAGTAACACATTATGTGTTATAATGATGACGGTTAAGAGGATGATCATTATGATCAAGATGTTTATTTTCCGCTCTGCTGCCAGCAGTTTGCAAGACTCTGTGAACACCAATAAGTCAACGGGGACTTCAACTGTGATTGCAGAAGATAAAGCAGCAAAAGGTGCTTTAATCCATTGACTGGGAGACTCGCTGTTCAACTAGTAGAGTGGTGGAATGATGAGTACCTTATCTTTATATTTTCCTGTTGTCCACAAAACCAAAGAACAAGATGGCAGTTGATTCATAGGCAGATACATCTAAGTAGAGCAAAGCTGTTCTATACACACATGAACACAGACGTTCTGACGCTTTTCGGATTCTCCGATTATCTATCATGGTTCACAATGTTATTTTTGCATTAGTAGCTTTATTTACCTGATAACCTGTTCAACACATTGCAGACATGCAGACTCGCACACAGACACCTACACTTACTTATTTTAGAATTTATAGCAGAGCAGTGCAGAGCAGTGCAGAGCAGTTTGAGTAGGTACTAAGGTGCGACACAAATAAAGTGTATTATTACTATTACAACTGTTGTTTTACTATTAAATTCCCCTTTCAAGATAAGTCTACTTATGCTCTTAGCAACTGGAGCCCCAACTGGGAAACTCACCATAAGCATCAGCAATGGCATTGACGATAATACGCTGCAATAGTTATGCGCAAACCACATGACAAGTCAAAACCAATAATATTCAAGTGCCTTGGTACTGTAGTTCTGTGAATGGAATGAAGCTTTCCCTCCAAGAGCGAGGGAACACCCTCAAAGTGAGCCACCAGGCCAACGTCCACCACACAATAACACAGGCCTTTGAAACTCAGGGTATCCGTTCTAGTGAATTTGCTGCCAAGGCGATGGCTGCTCACAGTGTCAGTGGCACTGATAGAAAGAGACAGAGAGGCAGCGTGCCCCCATTCAGAGCCAACACATACATTAGCATATCTCACATGGCGTAGCTAAACCACCTAGCCACCTGTAACTCCAGCCGTGCTCAATGTGTGGCACACAAACCCTTTCCTCTCCTTCACAATTTTATATTTATCACGCAGCGCTTTTGATTATTCTGATTCCTGAAAGGCCCTTGCTCAAAAATCGTTTTCTCTTAGTCCCTGTCTCTCTCTTTCTCTCTGTCTTACTCTAAGTCTCGTTCTCTCTCGTTCTCTCTCCCTCTCTCCCTCTCTCTCACACACACACGCAGACTCACAGTATCTATAAAGAAACATGAAGGGTAATTAAGTGAGGGAGAAGAGACGCCAAAGCAGATAAAAGTATTACATTTAAAGAATGTAAATTGTATTGTTTTGCCTTTTGCCTTTTGTGTTCAACACCTGTAGCAGTAGCCTTGGGCACTATATTAGGATCTTGTAGAAATATTCCAATAACATAGAAGTTGTAAAATATATTAAAACAAGAAGGCAAAGTGTATCACTCACATTCCAGCTCGGTATTTCTTACCCTTAGAACACACACACACCATGTCATTCATACACACACACACACACACACACACACACACACACACACACACACACACACACAATCAAACTCACACTGACTGACACTCACACAACACACACACACACTTTCTCTCATTCTCTCTCTCTCTCTCTCTCTCTCTCTCTCTGTCTCTCTATTTGGCATAGAGGAGGGGTTTTAAAGAAGAAAAAAGCAGCAGGGGGGAGGTACCCCCTCTGAACCTGGGCCACGCCCCCTCAGCGTTGTGATTGGCCGGGTCTGTTGTGAGTGAGGCCAGGGGAGGCCAGTGGGGAGGGTGAGAGGTCTGAGAGTCTGCTTGGGGGCAGGCTCAGGCACTTGCAGGGGCCAGCTCCCACTGCCTGTAAAAAGCCTAGGTACTTCTCGGCTGCAGCTACACACTGATAGACAGAGCAGGGCAGCACACTGACCATAGAGACACACAGAGCGGTACAGGCAGTTAGAGACAGAGACAGATAGCGAGACATTTACTGAGAGGTAGAGGTAAAGAGAGAGACAGAGTGTAAGCTAGTGCACAACAGGTAGTTAACAAGGGAAAGTAGTATTCTACAGTATTGCACTCTGTGTGTATGTGGCTTTTTCTTTACCTGGCCCGGTCGTCTCCTGTCTCCAGCTACCTGGGCCACAGACGGAGAGCTGTAGGACTGCACGGCTTAGAAGGTTGCCTCTGCAAGGGGGGAAAGCTGGGGAATTAAACACCCTATTGTTTTGAAATCTGCTGGCTTTACACGGGGGGGGGGGGGGGGGGGGGAAGAAAAGGATTACAGCTTACCGCTCTTGCAACACATGTTCCTCAGCCCCCCTGCGATTTGTCATCCGTGAGCGAGCCACTTTCAGTTTTTGAACGCAGGGGGAGGGGGGGGTGGGGTGGGGGGGGGGGGGGGGGGGCGCCTGCCTGTGGATTTTTCCCTCCAACCGGAACCCAGAGAGCTCAGTGAGCGATGTCTCGAGGACAGCAGAACAGCCCGAGTCGGGCGTCCAAGCGGCGGCGGGGATCCTGCTCCGCGGATGCGTCGGCGGCCCGCGGCATCTCGCGCCTCCTCTCCCTCCTCCTCGTCCTCCTGCTGGCGGCCGGGGAGGCGTCGGCGGCCGAGGAGTACGACTACTACAGCTGGCAGTCGGACAACTTCCACAACGGCCGCTTCTACACCAAGCAGCCGCAGTGCATGGACATCCCGGCCGACCTGCGGCTCTGCCACAACGTGGGCTACAGCAAGATGCGTCTGCCCAACCTGCTGGACCACGAGACCATGCCCGAGGTCAAGCAGCAGGCGGGCAGCTGGGTGCCCCTGCTGGCCAAGCGTTGCCACGCCGACACGCAGGTGTTCCTGTGCTCACTGTTTGCGCCCGTGTGCCTGGACAGGCCCATCTACCCGTGCCGGTCGCTGTGCGAGGCGGTGCGGGACAGCTGCGCCCCCGTCATGGAGACCTACGGCTTCCCCTGGCCCGACATGCTGACCTGCGACAAGTTCCCCATCGACAACGACCTCTGCATCCCCATGCAGTTCGCCGCCAACCACGCCACGCCGCCGACGGGTAGGTTCACACCTATGGACGCACACAAACGCACACGCACGCGTGCACACACACACACACACACACACACACACGCGCGCATACACACGCACAGCGATGCACAGAGCATTTACAGCACATGCCTACCCTCTGATTCATGTGCACACTGACGCAAGCATTCACTGTGTGTCATGTGCACACGGACCCCAATCGTGCACTTGCACACACACACACACACACACACACCATACACAAGCACACACACACACATGCAGTTTATGATGATAAAGCAGTTCCAGAAGTTCGGCTGTTTTACTGACAGTTTGCACATATAGACAAAAAACCTGTTCGAGCCAGTTTATAGACAGCATGCTGTGACCTAATATAATATACCGAATAGAAACATTAACATCTGTTTGCTTTTCTGAATTGGTAAGATGAAAGATAAGCGAAGTGTAAATCAAAGTGAAAAGAAAAGATTTGTACAAAGGTGTCCCACACCACCGATGACAGATGAAGGTTTAAGTCGGGGTGGTGGTCAAGGGGCGAGAGACACAGAGCAAGAGCTAGATAGAGAGGTAGCGAGAGGTAGCGAGAGGTAGAAAGAGATAGGGGTAGAGAGGGAAGGACTGCCCAGCGAAAGCCTCTTAGGCCTGGGGGAGCCCCGGAGACGGACAGCAGCTCCACAGACTGAGAGGCTCCGCTGGACTGATCCGTCACTCACTTAAGATAAATGGACTGTGGTATGGATCCAGGTGGACTGGTTACCCACACACACATGCACACACACAGGCAGACCCACACGCGCACACACACACACACACACACACACACACACACACATTCATGCACACACACACACACACACACACACACACACACACACAAACACCTTCCATTACGTTTCAAAGATCGATTTTCTCTGATACAGTAAATACACCATAAGGGAGAAAGCAGAATTGAAATGCAATGAAATTATACAATAACACTGGGAATTCATTCGAACTTGTGTAGAGATTTGTTGGGAAATAGCAGTAGGACAAGTCAAAGAATCGATGAAAGGTCAGCTTTTTGGAATAAAAACAGTGTGAGGAGATAACAGGTGAAAACTCAAGGGCAGACATGCGGGAAAAGAGAGAGAGAGAGACCAGAGATAGAGCGAGATAAACCCAGTAGATACAGAGAGAGAGATCGGGAGAGAGAGAGACCAAGAGACAGAGACAGAGGGATAGACGGACAAACAGACATACAGACAGACAGATAAACAGACAGGCCGAGTAATCATTAGGGTTTGTATGTGTGCGGCCAAGTATGTAAAAAAAAGAAAAAAAACTGTGGGACTACCTAACAAAAGCTGTTAGCATGGAGAGGGGAGAGAAGGAGACGATGAGTCTTTTAGAATCTCTCTCCTTTCTTGCTCTCTCTCTTTGTCTCTCCCTTGCTCTCTCTCGCCCTCGCTCTCTCTCTCTCTTTGTTGGGTCTGGCAGTGAGCAGGCCAATTAACTAGCAGGCCAATTACTGAGCTCTCCCACTAATTACTCAACATGACGGGACAAGACAGCCGGCCCAAAGAATAGGGGAGAGCCGGGGAACGGCCAACATCCTGATTGTCCCAGAGAAAAAAAAAAAGCAACAAGGAGCGGGGAAGAGAAGAGAGAAAGGGCGAGGGGACGAACGGCCGAGAGCAGACACAGACACACAGAGGGAGAGAGAGAGAGAGAGAGAGAGAGAGAGAGAGAGAGAGAGACGGTTCTTACAAAGAGAAGAATAAGAGAAAAAATCCTTCCTGAAGCATTAAAATACCTTCTCTTTTTATTCACATGGAACTTAAATAAAACGGTTTAACAACTCATTATTCTACACTTTATAATGCTTTACACAGCTTTTAACCAGTTTAACCGTTTAACCACCACTGATCATCAATGTATGTGTGAGTCGGTTAATCTCCAGAGTGAACTAGCACAACTGTACATTAGCCATTAGAGGTTAATTCTAGATTTAAAAAAAAATCCTAAACTGTAAACCAAATATTTACCAAATCAATGGCTATCCAGGATATATTTGTGACTGTGAAAACATTAAAGGCAAACTTGTTTTTGGGAGATATGATAAATAGATTTAGAGAGAAAAGGGGAACACCCTATTATTTGGGATGTTGTTCTGAATCCTCAAACTTTTTTCAGTGATATAAATGACTCCAACACGACACTGTCCACTGTCCTCCGCTTTGGAGAAAACAGGGGAAAGATCAGCTGAGGCCCAGCACGGTGGTTTCATGCCGAGCTGAGCTTATTCCTTTTTATGAAAATAGATGTTCTGTTTTCGTAGGACGGGTATCAAGTATGTGACATGTTGGCTACACAGCCCCATAAGCCTCCAGTCTCTCTACGTGTGATCTTCTGGGAAGCTAGGAGATGACTTGGACTTTTATCAGTCATCTCCTCACAGATAGTCGGCTTGTTGATCTTATCTAATCACATACTTGAAGGAGACGGAGCTAGATTACACAGAGGTTTGATACCAGACTTATTACGTGGAAGGATCAGTGCCGTTACATGCTTTAATTTTGAAGGGGAAGATAAGGAGAGGCGAAATGACAACATGAAATGGAATACATTGTGGGGTTTGGAGTTAAAGAATAGAGTATAGGATGTCAAATGTTTGGAGTGAATCTACAGTGGGATTTTGTGAGAGAAAAAGTACAGGGATATACATGAAGAGAGACAGGAAAGAGAAGAAGAGAAAGAGAGGGGAGGGAGAGGGGGGATTGAGAGAGAGAAAGAGGGGGAGAGAGAGCGAGACAGAGAGAGAGAGAGGGTGGAATGGGGGGAGAGTGGTAGACAGAGAGGAGAGGGAAGCGGAGAGAGATAATGGGAAGGGAGAGGGAGCGAGTGAGAACCGGAGAGCGAGAAGAGAGTGAGAGACACAGAAAAAGAACTAGAAGGGACAAAGAGGGAAATGAGATAGAAAGAGTGAGAGAGCGAGAGAGAGAGAGAGAGAGAGAGAGAGAGAGAGAGAGAGAGAGAGAGAGAGAGAGAGAGAGAGGGACAGAGCAATAAAGGAGAGAAAGAGAGACAGAGGGAAAAAGAGAGAAAGAAAAGAGAGAATGAGAGAGTGGGAAAAGGAGAGGAAGATGGAGAGAAGGGAAGAGACAGTAGAGAAGGGGAGCGAGAGAAAGACAGAAAAGGGGATAGAGAGAGAGATGGGGGAGAGGGGTAAAAAGGGAGAGAGATAGTCCAGAAAGGAAGAGAGAGATGGGGGAGTGAAACTGAGAGCTAACCCATATCAGTTTTGGCCTGGAGGCGTACAGCGTTAACATTCTGTTAAGAAGTAGCACTCCTCTGATCTGTCCGATGAGGCCATCCTGAGGACACGCCTTTGGCTCCCAGCACACACACACACACACACACACACACACACACACACACACACACACAAATGCAGATGCACACACAGACACACACACACACACACACACACTGAACCATCCACACACACACGTGCAAGCGCACACGCATGCACACACTTAAACATACAACATACATACACACATCCAGGTTAGAGGGATCCATGAGAAATGTGGTACTTAGAAACGGCTATTGTCAATGCACATTCAAGTCACTTTCTCACAATCATATTTGGCTTCTTGAGATGAACTGCTTGGATCCATGATGGCTTTTTTTCACATGCCCCTGACTTTCTGTCTGCCTCTGGCTCAGACAACCCTGGTCACACATAGACAACTGAGGTAATCTACCACTGGCACCGACCCAGCATTAGAGGGAAACTGATCTTATAGATCTGTGTGGGTGTATGTCATATTTTTAAGAAATGCACTAATATTTAACTTGTAGTATATGATGAGTATGACTATGAATGTGTCTTGATGCATTCACATGCATGCATCTTGTGTGATTGGGTGTGTGTATGTGTGTGTGTGATTATGTGTGTGTGTGTGTGTGTGTGTGTATAAGCCCACTAGGTGTGATTACATGTAACACAAGTGTCCAGATACCGTAGCACAAACAGAAGGCCACAGCAGCAGAGAGAGCACAGAGACGAGGTGGTGGATCGGACCCAAGAACCTCGCGAAAGGCTCTGAGATGAGGGGCCCGAGCAGAACCTGCTTCCAGAAGTGGGGGGTGGTCCCTTATGGGGCCCCTATTCTTTCACGCAGGACTTGGCCTCGCTTCACTTTTTCATTATAAGATGAACTCAAAAGCTTCCCACCTTTGACGAGTGCAGCAGGCAGTAGGCCCATGCCATGCTGCATTTGACGGTTCGACCCTGCATCGCTCTCGCCAGGTCAACATGTCATGGCGAAGAAGCGAAGAAGCGAAGTAAAAAGAAAAAACACAGCGGTGTGTTTTAACCTCTCCAAAACAAATTTCCTACGGCACAATGTTCACCTTGTCCGCTGGAAAGTACTTTGTGCCCGGGAGACAAATTGCATGGTGTCAAAGATATTGTCTGTCCTGGCGGCGCATTGATGTGGCCAGTGTAACTTACCAGCACACCAAGGCAGACAGGCTGCACTGTCGGTTCCCCGGGCAGCACAATGAGCGCTACTCATGTGGCTTTGGCCGGCGTATGAAAGGGAAAATGTGATCCAGTGCTCCACTGCATGGAAGACTGCCTAGGCCTATTGGGATTGGAGAATGCATGCTCCACTTTTTTTTGGGGGGGGGGGGGTTGTATGTATAGGATTCCTACAGATTCAAATAGGCGTGCTGGACCTTCTGGGGGGGCCCTGGGGAGGGGGACGATAGGGGGACCGTGGGCAAAGAGGGGTGGGGGGCCTGGAGGCCATGTCGGAGTCCCTGGTTCGTGTCCATCTGCATGCTACATTTAACCAGATGTTAGTGCCGGGCGATGTAAATCACACACTGTATTTCACTGCCGGCACAATACTATTTCATAATCATAAGTGTTGCTGTAATTAACTTGAAGGGTGAAAATGATGCATTAGCCGGTGACCTCTGCATACTTCGAATACGATGTTCTTCCCAGAAAAGTCGCCACCAGGTCCACAATGACGGGATGAGGTACAGAGAACCACAACTGGAAGGCTATGTGTCTTGTGTGTTGTTGTTTTTTGTGGGGGCGAGGGTGTGAGTGGATCAGTGGAAGATGAAAAAACAAAAGTTACCAAAAATAATTTAAGCGAGAATTTGCGCACAAGACACAAAAGCAAAGCTTTGCAAGCTGCAAAGAGACAAAAGTTGGGCAATATGTTCAGTGCTGAAAATTACGTTATGTTCTGCTCCTAAGTACTTGATGCCATTCTGACAGATTTCTCACCAACGGTTTCTTCAGAGCAACTGAGGGAACCTCTCTCTCTCGCTCACTCCCTCCCTCTCTCTCTCTCTCTCTCTTCGTCTGTCTCTCTCTGTCTCTCTCTCTGTCTTTATTTATCTCTCTGTCTTTCTCTGTCTCTTTTTGTCTCTCTCTAACGCCATTCTGCTGTCTGTCACACCCTGCACCGTAAAGTCTGTCTATGTGCGACAGCGGCGTCAGCAATCAAAATACATCATTCACTGAATCTGTCAGTTTTGGGATGGGAACCAACTTTAAAATGTTGTGCCTTTAGCTCATAAAGGTTTCACGCATAAGTAAAACCCAAGCGGGGGACGGTCCAGCTAAAGAAGAACCAAAGCACCACGGGTTGGGGGGTGGGAGGGTTGGGTTTAGAGGGATGGCCAGCAATGGTCTCCTGGCCTGAGGAAAACTGGGAGCTGATGAAGGAAGGGCCGTCGCTTAAATTGATCTCCCTGTGGCGAGCGCACGTCGGTTAACAGCCGGGGCTCCAGTGGGAACCGGCGCTCTCCTGACACATGGTCTGGCACTCACACACACGAGCAGGGGTCTTGTGCCAGCATACCACCCTGGTGAAGCCAGGGCCAATTACTGGGGAGTATGAATAAGATGTAACAGCTTCAAGAGAAATCATTCGAAACAGACAAAGCCAGAAGAGACTTGGCCTATTTCTCTCTCTCCCTCTCCCTCTCTCTCTGACTCCCTCTCCCTCTCTGGCTGTAGCTCTCGCTCTCACGCTCTTTTTGACTGTCTCTCGCTTTCTCTCTCGTGTGCATGTGTGTGTGTGTACATTGGTGTGTGTGTTCCACTCCGTCTCCCTGTCAGCACCAGACAATTAAAGACCCTCTCTATTCTCACAGGATCCCGCTCACAAACGCATGGGAAACTTTTGACAAGAAAAAGTGGCAGTTGCAACACAGGAACAGCGTTCAATTCCCACCAACACACCCACTCACGCACACACAGGCTCAAATGTGCACATACATACACACACACACACACACACACACACAAACACACACACACACACACACACACACACACACACACACACATATAGACATAGAAATATAGGATAGGTGACAGTTAGAAGAGGGGGGGGGGGGGGGGGGGGGGGTTCACCTCCCCACGACCCAGGCAGTGAGGCATGCTGAACTTTGACCTCTCTCATTATCTGCCCAGATGCTGAAGTTTGGGTTGGGGTGATAACCCCTGAATCCTGACTCCTAACCCCAGGCCTTGTCTGTATGTGTGTGCGTGTGCGTGTGTGTGTGCGTGTGTGTGTGCGTGTGTGTGTGTGCGTGTGTGTGTGCGTGCGTGTGTGTGTGTGTGCATTATATAGTGGGAGAGATAAATACAATATGGAAAGAAATGGAACAAGAGGAAATTATACATTGGTAGAAGCTGGCACTTAACACTGCCAGGGTTAGGGGTTCGATTCCCAGAGGGGCCACCCATGCTAAGAAATATATACACTCTTTGGTATTGTAAGATGCTTTGGATAAAATGGTATATTATTATTGTTATTATTATATTAAAGAATACTTTGGATATTGTGGCAAAATAAATTGCAGAAATGTATCCCCCCTTTTAGGCAACTGCTCAGCAATTTGGAGTCCAAATTGATGCTTCAGCATAAAAAGAGAGGTTTTTAGTTCCCGCCGATGAAAGCGCTGTCTCCAATCCAAACACCATCTGCAATCATCACCCCCACTATATCCCCCCCCCCCCCCCCCCCCCCCCCCCCCCCCCCCCCCCCCCCCCCCCTGTCCACCACTTCCTCCTCTCCCTGTCCTTTTTTAACATTCCTCTGTCGGATAACATGAGATCTGAATGAATGATACGTTTGGAAAAGTGTATTGTCAGCGAGGAGGTGGGATGGTTGGTGGGGTGGGAATGGAGGTGTTTGCAAAAAAAAAGGAGACTAGAGAGAAAGATAGAATAATAACTTATGTTATGTATGAGATACTGTGTGCCTATGAAAATAGGGTCTCAGACAAAAACAAATGCATGTGTCACCTGTTTAAAAACACGTCCACTCGATGTAAAAGCGACTGCTGTATTCTAATTGCACATGAGGCAAAAAATCTATCAAATATTAATCACATATGCCAAGTCTAAATCTGTTATTAACAGCGGGGGTCCAGGCCAGGATTTTGAGGGAGTTAAAAATAAACCTGAGTTGAGTTGTTGCTTTGGTTTCCATTTGCCTCTTTCACAATGTGTGGTTTGCTGTGTGGGCCGGTGGCAGGCTCTGCCCTGCACACTGAATCACTTTAACACGGCTGCTCCGCTCGCTCCCAGAGCAACGTTTACCTTCCCCAGCGGCCCGGACCACGCCTGCTCCACCAAAATATACAACGAGTGGAATTAAAACATTTTCTCTTGTGTAATTGGAGGGCAAACAGCAGTCAGGCTCCTGGGTTATATATTCCTTCTGGGAAGCAAATAGCCTCTGACAAGAGGGGAGGGCGCCCAACAAGTGTCTCAAAAGTGCTCCGGGCTTAAGAAGTCCACATTTACATGACTTCTGGGGTTGTGCTTGGCCCAAAAAAAAGATACTTTCCCCTAAATCCCCTTACTGAGTGGAAGGACTCTCTGCGAGAGTTGTTATAGTGAATCGTGTCCTTACCCATGATGATTCTCAGCCTAAGTGCTACATCAACAAGGTTGAAGTACATCTTTTGGTACGTCTTTTGGATTAATGATATAAACTGTGTCACTTTCCTTGTTCCCCACAGTGTCTAAAGTCTGTCCTCCTTGTGACAATGAACTGAAGGTGGACAACATCATGGAACATTACTGCGCCAGTGACTTTGGTAAGTAGAAATAAAGACATCACAGTTTATGCACACACACGCACACACACACACACATACACACACACACACACACACACACACACACACATGCTTTCACTCATGCACGACACAAGGCAAAAGCAGTCCTTCATGATTATTGATCAACGACCCTGCTGGGTTCATGGAACTATATATGTATAAGTTCTGTACATACTGTTCCAATCCATCAGCACTTTCTGAGCAATAATCAACTTTCTCAACACTGCACACGCCGTCCAAAACTCTGTATTGAACTATTGCATCTTGTTGGTGCTGGCCAAGGGGTTTTGATCTCCCTGACTCCGTAATTGAAACTCGACTTTGTACAATCGTGTCGCAAGCCTTTAAAGTGAACGCAAAAGCATCTCTAGATCCCTGGACCGCGATGATAAAAGAATGATGTCTGGGGCCGTAATGGCCTTGGGAAACCTCAAAGAACAGATTCAACATTTAAGCATCAAATTGTATATGATATATTGGCCAGATCTATAATGAAAACCATGCTTCCAATGAAACCTTTGTGTCTAAAAGTTCCACATAATGGCCAATTAATGGCATGATTAATTGCACGGATGTTAAAAGGTAATATCATACCCATTAGAAGAACAAAATACACGTAAAATATATCCCCAGAAGGCAGTAATTAATATCCTTTGTGGACATTGCTCATAACTGGAGCAAAGCCAAATAAAGTTGACTTCTACCATTCTATTTATATTTGTTGTAAGTTCATAAAACCACGCTATCGTTTTTTTCAGGAAAATTGCGGGGGGGGGGGGGGGGGGGGGGGGGGGTTATAGGCATAATGGATTCTGTGTCATAATTGTCAAACATGATTAAATGTAGTGGGATGCTAGCCAGGCACAGCCAAACGCTTTAACAGTAATGTTCTATTGGCTGTGGATGGGTTGGAAGAGATGCCGGTACAACTGCAGTAACCCCCATTACAGGGACACATGGTTCAGCCAAGCCCCATTCTTCCATGCATTTTTTTCTATGTGGTATTTGATTGCAAGCTTTATCTTGAACGATTCTCAAAAGTTACTTTACTGAACTTTGGACATTGTTCACACTCAACGTCATCGGAGCTTGCTGTTTTTCTGTACGGTTTCCCTACTTTGATCCATGAGCTCATGTTTCTCCACATTCCTGGTCGCACCATTGAATTGGAAAACCAGAGATGAGTGGTGGATAGAGGTAAGTGGCAAGCGGGGTATTGTTAGGATATAATCACGCAGCCGCCTGACGCCTCACGGCTAAGAACAGTTGCTACTCAAAATGGCTGCCATTTATTCAAACCCTGCTGAATGAAAAATGGGGGGAAAAATGGATTGTTCTCAAAATGGATGCCATTTATTGAAGAATACTCTAAAAAACTCCTTGCCGCCCTTCTCCACTACTTATTCCTGCACATTCCCTCCACCCAGTCAATAGAAAGTGTGTTGATGTAGAAAAGCGTCCCCTTGTGAAATGGAAGCTGGAGTCGTCGCGAGAATGCACACACATATGTATATCTAGGTGCACACACACACACACACACACACACACACACACACACACACACACACACACACACACACACACACACACACACATGAATGCGTGCGCAAAGTTAGGCATATACTGTACACAAATCAACCCTCACATACTCAAGCACACATATCCGCCCACACACACAGAAGCACACAACCACACACACACACATCCACACACATATATACATATACAAACACACACAGCACTTGATTATACTCGTTCAGGTTCAGGTTCAGGTTCACCTCACTCAACACTCAAGCCATCTGAATCTTATTTTGACTAATCCTTTTGGACAAAATCAAGGAAATGAATTCCTGCGCAATCCACACTACACATTATTTATAGCATGCTCACTTTCTCACTTGCATGTGTGCGTCGTAGTGTTTAAGAACATAATGTTTATAAAACAGCTATGATAGGGGGACAAGAACTTAGATGGCAATCTATGGAGAGCCCTGCTGGGTACACAGCGATGCTTTATACTGCCATAACTCCTGATTAATTAAATCTGTCAACATACTCACCAGAAGAATTCCTCTCTTAAATGTCTGCCAGTTCAATTTCTATCTTCCACATCTATAAATATGAATGTATAAACATTACGGTCAAACGTAAATACAAGACAGCAGTTCATTAGTATGAAATCCTGGAGTGTGTCGTATCCTGACCCCACCGAACGTCTGTGTACAGAGGTTATCTATCATTCCTTCGCAGGAATACACACAAGCTTTGACAGAAAAACATTCATATTAGTGAAGAGAACTGTCAGTCCAGAGATTCCACAGCTCACTGGACGTTTAAGGAAGCCGTCTTTATGTCTCGATAGCTGTAACCTTTTTTCCCTTTATATTAGCCACAATAAACAGTAGCGCTCCCTTAACAGGATCCATCAGTGTGAAGTAAAGAGATATTGCTATCACACTCAGGGAGAGAAACAGGGAGAGTGACAGGGAGAGAGACAGAGAGAGAGACACTGATAGAAACATAGAGTGAGACAGATAGTGAGTGAGAAAGACAGGGAGTAAGACTTTGAGACAGACAGTAAAAGAGACATGGAGAGACAGTGTGAGAAACATTGAGAGAGACAAGAAGAGAAACTGTCTCTTGTACATTATAAGAGACAGGAAGAGAGACAAGGAGAGAGACAGGGAAAGATACATTGAAGGGACAGGGAGAGAGACAGTGAGAGAGACAGGGGAGGGACAGTGAGAAAGACATGGAGAAATATATGGAGAGAGAGAAAGGTAGAGCGAGAGAGAGACAGAGTGAGAAAGAGGAAGGTAGAGAAAGAGAGAGAGAGAGAGAGCAAGAGATAAACGGATAGAGATGGTGAAAGGGATACAGGTAGAGATAGAGCGATAAGAGGTAAGAGGCAGGGAAAGAGGGAGGAGGTAAATGGCATTAGGCTTTTAAACATTTGCTTTTAATTTATTTTTCTTAAACTATGAATCTCAAGAGAGGCATACTAACCAGGCAAACTGGCTGCCTGGTTAGGAGCTGACATAGTTGAGAGCTTTTTTCGTGCACTAGAAAATCTAACAGGCACTTGAGGTGTGTCTAAACAAGCAATGAGTTGTCCCTGTATAATGTCCACTGTGCCCAGGTATACACGATTTTCGTAAGAAAATCAGAATAAAGTATAACTGGTTATCATTTTCTTAATATGAAACCAAAATCCCAGTGTCTCCTGCATGTCCTAATGGAACATTGTGTCCATACAGGCCAAACAGAGAGGATTGCTCAAGTCCCCCAGAAATATAAAAATATTTATTTACATATTTATTTTTTAACTCCTGACAGGAAAAGGATAATTGCTCTTGGCGTGTCCCCTCAGTATGGTCATATTCATAAAAACAACAACAATAAGAATAAGAATTCTGTATTTAGTATATGGTCCTATACTGCCAGAGTGCAGTGAAAAGGGATGGATAGATTCCACGGTCTCACCCAGAAGCAGGAAATGGCTTCAGACAGATTGTTTTGGCTGAAATTGGAAGATTGGCATCGGTGTCTCATTAATCAGTCAGAATGTATCAACATTGAATCGCCTAACAAGAAAATCAGGGTGGTCTTTATAAATTAATAGTGCATGCTTGTACTCGACGATTTTCTTTCAATGGTGTTATCAACTGCTGGAATTTCCCTCCAATAACAACAACACTGTGATTTCAACACGTTGTTGAATGTTGTCTGATTTGTATGTCTACTCCACCTTCTATAAATATGAGAATCAGTTTACCGGGAGAATGTCTTTCTTTCTGAGAATATTTCATGCAGTTTTGGAGTTGGACCCTAACACTAAAAAGCTTTTTTTTATTTATTAGACATACATAATAGAGGTCAAGAATGATGTGGGGGTTAGGGCAATTTGCTCAAAGATGCCTACAGGTAGACTGTGGACATTGGGTTTGATGTGAATTTATTTATTCTATTACCTCATTAGACCACACGATATTAAACCTAACATTATTACCTCATTGGACCATACATTCGGGGTGCTGACACCAGTTCTGATTAGTTTCTGCTTCTACACATAGAGGGGTCAAGACAACACCATATAAAGTTGTATGGTTCTGAGATAAATCAGACCCTGTAGGAATGGCTACTTTACCATTCCACCAATACCAATATAGACTGAAGATTTACCTGGGTCCGGGAACTGCTTCATGAACCAGCTCCAGGGTGCATGTCCGTTTACCTTGTATCTCTAAATAAACCAATTCGTGGGGAACATTTACCACTCTTCGAGTCATACCTAGCCCCGAAACCACAATACCAAAGTCATCAAGTTTAAGCTTCATAAGGTTTCAAACCCACAATCTTTCGGCTGGGAGTCAAACACCCTCACCACTAGACGACCCTTCCAACAGGAATTTGTACAACCACAAATTCCTATTGCTGACTTCTTTAACTGTTAAAGTGTTGTCTGAAAACCATTTTCCAATCCCCCGAAAACCTTGCATTTTCCCTCCTTCCTCTCTCTTAGCCCTCAAGATGAAGATCAAGGAGGTCAAGAAGGAGAAGGGAGACCGCAAGATCGTGGCGGCGCAGAAGAAGAAGAAGGTGCTGAAGCAGGGCGTGCTGCGCAAGAAGGACCTCAAGAAGCTCACGCTTTACATCAAGAATGGCGCCAACTGCCCCTGCGCCCAGCTCGACAGCCTGGGCTCCAACTTCCTCATAATGGGCCGCAAGGTGGACCAGCAGCTGCTGCTCATGTCCATCCACAAGTGGGATAAGAAGAGCAAAGAGCTCAAGTTTGCCATCAAGTACATGAAGTCCCACCAGTGCCCCACCTACCACACTGTCTTCCAGTGACGGCCATGTCCGTCCTCGGGCCGAAACTTTGTCTCGTTTCGTCGACCGCCGTCCGACCTACCCGACCCACCCCTCCCCCGAACCCAGCCGCACACCCCCAACCACCCGGTCGTACACCCACTCCAGCCGACGGTGCACCCACACCGTCATCCACTCAACCTCCCGCTCTTCGAAAAGCGGTTGAATGATTTGGTGGAAGTAGGTGAATCAGGATAAAACGTGCCACATGCTTTTCATCCTGATTTTGTCTACTTCCACCAAATGTTCCCACTGGTTATGTTTCCCCATGCCCCAGATTTGTGTGATGCAAGTTCCCCTTTCCACTAATTACTCCTCAGGGACGAGTGTGATTCAAATCATCACGGGCGTCCTTGCTTTTAGTTTTAGTTTTTTCTATCTCACACCACATGAATCAGGACAATTGACCCCCTAGGGATGGGGGAAACGCTCTCCCCACGCACGCCAACGGATCCTCAGATGATGAAATTCAAACAACAAAAACTAAAAAAAACACCTGTCTGCCAGCAAACAAAGAAAGTGCAACACTTCATTAAAAGTTACGATCATATATTCTTTTTTTTTTCTTTTTTTCAACCGTTTTCTAGTTTGTTATTTCGGTACTTAAACAAGATGGCAGCCATGTTTGATTTCTAACTGCATAAAAATAATAATCTTGTTTTTGTATAGTGTACCAGTGTGTGTGTGTGTGTGTGTGTGTGTGTGTGTGTGTGTGTGTGTGTGTGTGTGTGTGTGTGTGTGTGTGTGTGTGTGTTTGTGTGCACCTGTGTGTGACCACCAGTTATTCAGAAGGTAAACTAAAGGTGCGGGCGAAAATGCAAAGAGTGGAGGTTGGGACGGGGGAGGGGGGGGTTTGGCTTTGTGATTATGTAATTATTCTTGAGTGACTCATGCAAGGGAGTTGAGCGGGAAGGGAGGGGGATTTTAAACGTAAAAAGGGCATCAGATGGAAAAATTAACTACCGGTATGTGATATATATTTGTGCGCTATGAGATGGCCAGTGCAAATAGACCTTCCAGCAAAGCAGCAGACAAAAAACGTAACACATACGCAGATGACTTGTCGACGGTGTTTGTTTGTTCATGTAAAAACAAGTAGCTTAACAAGGTAAACGCTTAGATAATTAGAAATAATTACAGTTTCTTCTATTTTCCGGGACCACTGCTCTGAACCTGAAGGAGAGTCCTGTAAAGACACACAGGGACATTTTGATTGTTGAACCGTGTATAGCAGACTGCCAGAGTGGAACTTGAATACTGTGTTTTAAAGTGTGAAAGTTTAAAAGAAAAGAGAGAGGGGGATAGTAAATAAAATAGTGTGTGTGAGTAGGGAGGGGAAGAAGAGACAGAAAAATACATTTAGCGGGACATACACTGGCAAAACAAACATTGTTATAGGAAAGTTGTTGGTACTTACTTTTTTTCACTTTATCACTTAAACATTTCTAGTTTTTAATATAAATTTGCTCCGTTTATATTGTATGTACAAAACATAGCAACTGAGTTCCCCATCTCTTTGATAACAAAGGATAATTTCTATGTTGACAGTTATGTTTTCTTGTTCAATCAGTTAACCTGTAAGTAGTTATTTTCCTCAAATACTTCTTTGTTTAAGAAAAACTAAGTGAATAAAATATATTTGAAAATTGTATGTAGAATGCCTTTTTGAATTGTCAATTATTTGATAAATAAAATAGATATATTAACACACACATCTCTCTCTTGCACACCCACCACACAAACACACAGACACACACATGCACGCACAGATACATATGGACACAGCCACACACACACACACACACAGCCACACACACACACACACATGCACACACACACACACACATACACATACACACACACACACACACACACA
>JACYXH010000802.1:392500-420000 GCA_026745465.1 Lota lota
AAACCAATAACCTAACCCAGCCAAGGCTCCTACGGGCCAGACGCATCAGAACCCAGAGAGCGCAATCTCTCTCTCTCTCTCTCTCTCTCTCTCTCTCTCTCTCTCTCTCTCTCTCTCTCTCTCTCCATCTCCCTCCCCTCCTCTCTCTCTCTCTATCTCCTTCCCTCCCCCTCCCCCTCCCCCCTCTCTCCCTCTCTCTCTCTCTCTCTCTCTCTCTCTCTCTCTCTCTCTCTCTCTCTCTCTCTCTCTCTCTCCCTCTCTATATCTCTCCCTCTCTCTCTCTCTCTCTTTCTCTCTCTCTGACTCTCTGTCTCTGTATTCCTCTCCCTCTCCCTCTCCCTCTCCCTCTCCCTCTCTCTCCTCAACGTTTGAAGTGTTTATAGACATTAATGATCCAACATTTTTAAAAGAGCAACACATGTTTGGCACACAGAGGAGGACTCGGGCAAGCGGTCCTTTCTCATTTCAATGAGAGTTTGTTTTGTTGGAAAACCCTTTCATTAGAAGTATTGTGTTGTTTTATAGGGGCGGAGGGGAGGGTGGGGTGGATGAGAGGGGGAGGGGTGTGTGGTCTGGTCCGGGTGAGCACTCCTGGGATGTCAAAACAACCGGCGTATGACAATGAAGAGATTGGAGAGCTGAAATGAAAACCAGGTGTTCCGGGAATGCCAGGAGCAGCTTGTCGGCTACTTAAACGTCAACAGGTATAACGTGTCACGCTTGGATATAAAACCTGCTACGGGGTATGCTGATTTTCTTCTACTCTTGATGTTCAGAACTATGTGTGTGTGTACTTGTATGTGTGTGTTGGTGTGTGTGTGTGTGTGTGTGTGTGTGTGTTTACACGTGTAAGGGCAAACACGCAGGGACCATGTACGACTCTTCCCAAATGGCATTACATATTCACATTAAGCTGTACGGTTTTCTTGGGTCTTTGCGTCAACGTTGACTCAACACTATTTTGGCTGCAGGTAGACGTCAGATAGCAAAGGTCATTTCAGAGAGCAACTGTGCGAGTGTCCAAAGGACGAAAGAAAAGACAAATAGTAAAGAAGATACAACGAGAAGATACCATCTCCCTGTCTGGAGAAGTCTTTCCGTCTTTCCTCCTGACCGAGGAAACGCGCACGTGAGGTCGTGCACATGAGGTCACGTACAGGAGGTCGTGCACACTCAATCGCCCTCCCAGTAGCTGGCCCCCAGGGGCCTCTCCGTATCTTGGCCATCCATATTTTCATACTTTCATAACGAAGCAGGAAGGGCCAAGAAGAGGGGTCATGACTCTGGATTCGGGGGAACATCGAGATGCGGAAGAGCAAATTACTAATATCCCCTGCTTCCTCTGAAGGTGCAGCACTGGAGGCCAAACTTGACCCCCTGACTGGACAGCAGGTTGTATACACAACCATGGTAACCTGGATAGGGACCACATCTTTTCAGTCATAAATGGTGGTTCCCTCATTCGATAGGGAACTTCCCTCCCAGCGCACAACGGAAGACGGACTTTACAGGTTGGGGGTTGTTGTGTGTTGGGCAACGTTAACGTGTAGAAATGCATACGATGAATTGGATCATCGAATGGTTACGCTGTTTGATGCCGAGTCAAAAGGTACTAGGTTTGATCCCCAGTGTCCACAGCCTAACCTGTAGTCATCCATGAGCATGTTGCCCCTAACCTAATGACACGTGTCTGAATTTACTCTAAGTTGCTTTGGATCAAAGTGTCTGCTAAATTACCAAATTACATATTTAAAATAAAATAACCACATCTGGTTATATGTCTTAAGTAGCCATGGTCCAAATTGTGTATGCAACTCCTTAAATTCAACATTTAACTTGGGTTTCAATTAATTTGGTTTTCTTAAATGGCATTTCAACACTCTTGGAAGTTAAGTCATAGCATACTCATTTTGAAAATGTTACTTTTGTCTATGTACATATAATGAGTCATTCCGATATTCCAACTGTCAGGAAACAAGGCAGACATACTTTTTCCACTAAACTAAGTATAAAACATAGGTATAAAATCATAGCACACCTGCTAGAATAACACCTGAGAAACCTGTGGTTAAGGTCCTCCAAGTAGCCCTTGACACTGTTTGCTTACTGGTGACGAATCACTTAGAAATGAGAGATCTTTCTTTTGGTAAGAGGTAGGCTGTCAAAGCTAATTACAGAGGTTTATTATTGATGTCAATTTTTTGGTGTGCAAAGTGTTGAATTTTACAAATGTTTTCCCAGATTAACACTGCCTCTTCCCGGTCACACCAAGTGGAACATATAACCACAGTGTCCTAACTATGGAAGCACAATATCCAGAAGATAGGTCCTTTCAACCCTGTCTGCCTCGACCACCTCCCCCCTGTCCAGCTCCTTCTCTCCCCTCTGTCTATCTATCTCTACCTTTCTCTCTTTCTCTCTTTCCCATTGTCTCTCTCTCGTTCTCTCTCCCTCTCTCTTCCTCTCCCTCTCCCTCTCTCTCTCTCTTCCTCCCTCTCTATTTGTTTAGGCAGACTCAGTAAGCTCCCTGAGGCAGCGTGAGGGAACATCCAACATAAAATGGAGGCAAAAGAAGAGCATCCAAACCACATGATTTCTGCATCTTTTCTTTTTTTGTATTATTCCATCACATGACTATTAGCGTGACCGCACACCCGCCAATCACCTGCAGGACATGTGACCGTGCTGTGTGTGTGATTGGGTTTTGGACGGACCACAGTCAGCTACTTTTCATAATGTCTTAATACCCATTGCAAAACAAACGTAAATGCAGGCTCTGTTTTGAATCTTTTTTTGCTCTTTTGCTTTTTAGTTGCTTTGGGTGTTTGACTCACAGCCGAAAGGCACTGGGTTCGATCCCCAATGTCCGCAGTCTACCTGTAGGCATCCATGAGGAAGAAGCCGAACATCTACCCGATTCATTATGACATGCTTTAGAATGTACTACAAGTCGCTTTAGACAAAAAGGGCCTGGTAAAAGTAATAATATTAGTAAATACCCAGGGGCCACCATCAGCCATCTCCTGCTGTGAGTTTAACTGTAGAGTAAACATTATGACACCAGACACTACAGGGTTCAGCCGGCTGCTTAATGGACGACTGGTAATGAAGATGAATTATACAAAACATGGACGACTTTCATGTCAACTTCCATGAGAGGCAATTTAATAAATAATATCCCCTGTATTGTTTATGTACTCACCTCTCGCCGCCTCAATTGATTGACGTGTAATGGAGGACAGTGCAATGTTTGTTCATTTGAACAAACCGATGGGCAGGACAGTCAAGTGGTTAGGGTGTTTCACTGGTGTCGGCATCTAATGCCTTTAACCTCCTCATATTCCTTAAGTGAAATGCCTTTGACCTCTAAAATGTGAATAGTAAATAGTAACATTCCTAACTGCTGGATGTGTTTGTCCTGCATGTCTTGTTAGATTTGTGTTAGTAATTAGAAGGGGCTGGTGTGAAACTGAATGATACACATGCCCACATACATACAAACACACACACACGTTCACAAACACACACACACACACACACACACACACACACATATACACACACACACACACACACACACACACACTGATATACACACATACTCATACTCCTTGAGTGAGATGCCTTTAACCTCTAAAATGTGAATAGTAAATAGTAACATTCCAACCGCTGGATGTGTTTGTCCTACATGTCATGTTAGATTTGTGTTAGTAGTTAGAAACTGAACGAGTCGTCCTTAAGAAAGAGCAGACCTATAGGCTCTGCGATAGGTTGGTGTGGCTGAGCAGCTCTGTAGGCTCTGCGATGGGTTGGTGTGGCTGAGCAGCTCTGTAGGCTCTGCGATGGGTTGGTGTGGCTGAGCAGCTCTGTAGGCTCTGCGATGGGTTGGTGTGGCTGAGCAGCTCTGTAGGCTCTGCGATGGGTTGGTGTGGCTGAGCAGCTCTGTAGGCTCTGCGATGGGTTGGTGTGGCTGAGCAGCTCTGTAGGCTTTGCGATGGGTTGGTGTGGCTGAGCAGCTCTGTAGGCTCTGCGATGGGTTGGTGTGGCTGAGCAGCTCTGTAGGCTCTGCGATGGGTTGGTGTGGCTGAGCAGCTCTGTAGGCTCTGCGATGGGTTGGTGTGGCTGAGCAGCTCTGTAGGCTCTGCGATGGGTTGGTGTGGCTGAGCAGCTCTGTAGGCTCTGCGATGGGTTGGTGTGGCTGAGCAGCTCTGTAGGCTCTGCGATGGGTTGGTGTGGCTGAGCAGCTCTGTAGGCTCTGCGATGGGTTGGTGTGGCTGAGCAGCTCTGTAGGCTCTGCGATGGGTTGGTGTGGCTGAGCAGCTCTGTAGGCTCTGCGATGGGTTGGTGGTGATAAAATCCTTAGATGGTCTGACCTTCACCTCTGAGAGAGTTCTCCTGGCTTCTTCATCACACTCTGCCTGTCAGCACCGGTTCATTAAGAGGAAGGACCATCACACACACACACACACACAAATGCACATGCCCACATATGTACAAACACACACATGCATGTACACACACACACGCACACACATATACACACATATTAATACTCACACATACTCTTGCACGCACACATGAACCCACACATATACTCACATAATCATACATACACACGCAGACATGCAAACACACTCTCACACATGCACACACACACACACACACACACACACACACACACACACACACACACATACACCACACTCAGACACAGCACACATAGTAATACTTTACCCCGGAAACCATGAGCCACTTGCTCTACAGATGGAAAGTTAAAAAGGCTACACGAGCAGTGTAGAATAACACTATTTTTCAGGTGGACATCTTGGCTTCGATAAAAATCATCCCTTGGAAAACACACACCCACACATACACACACACACACACACACACACACACACACACACACACAACCCAATACCGCTTCCTCTAAACCAAATATTTTCTCCCATTCTTTCTGTTGTCAGTCTCTGTCTATTCCTGGAACTCACGTCCCCCTTTTCCTCCAAACACACACACTCTCATTCAGACATTTTCACCCACTCCCTAAACAGATTATACAGGGGCCTGGGTCATCTCTTCAACTTCCACAGCAATGACCGAAGGGGGTTCTGAGTCATCATCCCCAAGCCCAGAAAGAGCTCTCTCTATTGGGGTGCATCATCGGCATTCCCTAGCAGATAAAACCTTTCCCAGAGGACAAAGCACCAGACTTTATTGGTTATTTATTGTCAGTGGCTGGAGAGAAGCCTTTGTTCGACATGTATTTGTCCTTTTTAGGGTTCTGGGAAATCTTTACAGATTTACATTTTGCATACTTTGTAAGCGATTGGAAATGTGATATATGGGAAAACAGAAATGGAAAAAACGTCATGAAGTTCATGAATTCATAAAGGGTGAATACAAACACAATTGCAGTATCATTAAAGGACCCAATTCACCTCTGGTGTGAAGGGTAGGTGTTAGAATACACCACCAAATACCAAATGAAAGGGGTGGTGAACCAAAAGTCTTTTTTTTTATACATTTATTGTATAACGCAACATTGTGTGGCACATTTAATTTAAAACATTGCTAATTTTACACTCATACATAACAGCGGCACTAGCTTAAAATAAAGTATAACAACTGGGATAACTATAGGGAAAACCCGCTCCCCCGCTCCTTTCCAGAACTCTTATCCCAAAACACATTATGTTCGAATTCAAGCTGAAACAGGGGGGGCACTTACAAGGTCAATACAAGCAATATGTACCATTCATTTAAGCAGAACACTGCTTTAATTATCAACAGCATTATGTTGAATTCTGAACAACATCTTGATTCCATCTGGATACAAACAAACATGAATGTGAAGGGGGGGCAAATCAATTCATCTACAAAAAAGAAAGATAATTATATAAATAATTTGCATCCTATTTCATTTCTGGACTAATTCAACTCCCAATATAAACAATCCAACTCCATCACTGTGCCTTTGTCTCAAATGACCCATTTGTTCAGACATATGAAAGGGCAGCTGCCTTGAGGGGTAATGGCGTATGGCTGGCAACTATAAGTGGAATACATACATTTAACAGCACCACAATCAGGCTGTTTATGATTGGTTTTTATCCCGCAGCATTATTGTATTCCTGCGACGAACGGCATAAATACCAGGACCATCTTGTGCCATAACAGAGACTGATTCCTTCTACAGTGTCCCTAAAGCCTCTTAGCGTGCGGGGTAAACAGAGGAGTTAAAGTGGACGTCTGCGGACTGAACGACGCATTGCTTAAAGGCATACTATCTGTCTCACTTACTGCATTGTCTCTGAGCCGTCTCCCCTTTGTCCAGTATCTGCATCTGGCATCTGCAGTGGACTGTGTGAACTCTAAACGGTAGAGCAGTGATGGATTCATCCTATATGTGTGTGTGTGTGTGTGGGGGGGGGGGGGAGTTGTGTGTGTAGACACCATTTATAGCCTGTTCTTCTTCTTCTCTCGTTTAAATCAGTTTGTATAGTTCTGCAATTGAACACTTTGTAATTCTATTTCATGCCCCAGGAAAGTGGCACCACTTTTGCTGTCACATGCACACACAAACACACACACAAAAAAACACACACACACAGTCACAAACATTTAGACATTCTAACACATACACACGCCATGTCAGTGTTATTTGCACCTCCTAATTGTGTTTTCAGTGCACTTCAATGCATATGACCTACTCTATGTAAATATATAAACATTTGGCCTATGGGTTTACTGTGTGTGTGTGTGTGTGTGTGTGTGTGTGTGTGTGTGTGTGTGTGTGTGTGTGTGTGTGTGTGTGTGTGTGTGTGTGTGTGTGTGTGTGTGTGTGTGTGTGAGGGAGATCTGGGCCGCCCACCAGGGCTGAGGATGAATGGTGTATATCTATGCTATATCTGTCGTCCTCTTCAGGGCGCCGGCTTGTCTGTGCATCTTCACATCCAGGTTTACAGTACAATATGACATGTTTGGATCCGCCATGGAGCCATGTTCCAGCACATGACTCTGTCGCTCTCTACTCTCTCCATTCTGGGTCTGCCTCTCTGGTGAAGCCCCGTGTCGGCGGCCATGTTGGGGCAACAAATCAAACTGCTTCCTCTGAAAAACTCATTAGAACTTACGTACAACTGGGTGTTTGAATACATATGTGTAGACATATATCAAGACAGCCAGGCAGGGATACATGCCGCACATGCAAACACACACATATACACACACACACACACACACACACACACACACACACACACACACACACTAATAACAGTAAATTCAAAATATATATTGCACAGAACATGCATGCACTGCGCATGCCTTTTGATTCGGTGAATGTCATTTTTTTGTGTATTTTTGTTCATGTTTGTGCGTGTTTGTATGTTTGTGTGTGTTTATGTGTGTGTGTGTTTGTATATTTATGTGTTTGCAACACTCAATCAGTTCACAGCCAGCACTTTGATTTCGTTTTTCAAAGGCCAAGAATATACTTTTATTGGTTTTTCTAATGCCAAAGCAAACACAGGAAAATTTGACACAACAACAGGGTCTCTGAGACCCAGTCAGAGACGACCACTGCTTACTCAGTGAGGGGACCAAAGCGTGTTAGTGTGTTTTAGCGTGTTCCCCTCCTGAACAGGGAGCACCTTGAGCCCTTGAAAGTCAACACACTAGGGAGTTCCCAGTGCAGGCCCTACCTAGCAGTCCAATCTCTTACAACCACTACAGGGTTTCTATTGTTTATCCTCCATCTGTTTTTGTGATACAACACTCAAAACTAATTTGATTTCTTTTGTTATTTTAGTCAAAACATATTTTAGGAAATGTGTGGCTTTATGGACAGGACAGTGAAGAAAGACATGAAAGTGAGTTGAAGGAGAGAGGGACAGACATGTGACACAGGACCAAAGGTCATAATCGAACTTGGAGCCACCAAGTCACACTTGATGTGTGTATACTGGTCATTTCTCTACGGTTTTAACCACAGTATTATATTCCACCAGTCAGTATATTTAACTTTAAGTCCAACAGGTTGAGGACTCATGTGTCTTGACCAGAAGAAACGCAAGTGAAAGCCTTCATGTTTTAATGGTTAAGCCACTTAAACCAGCGTCATTGTACATTTTTCCACAGATTAACCGTGGTTACGTAAGAGTATTACAGCCAGAGCCTGTACGCCACACCAACTGATTCACAGTGACAGGGACAGGCTTGTGTGAAACAGCAGACAATGTTAAAAGGCTCGTTGGCAGCCGTGTATGGTAAAAATATTTCTTAATAAAAATGAGAAGTGTCAGGTGTGGATTTGTGTGTGTGCTTGGAGAGAGAGAGAGAGAGAGAGAGAGAGAGAGAGAGAGAGAGAGAGTAGACAGAGTGCAATGTAATAATTCACCCGAGTCACCATCCCGCTTTGAAAATGATGGCTTTATTGGCAACCTGTCAACATGCCCTGCCTCTGGAGAGATACAGTATCAGGCATGTGTGGCTGCATGTGAGTTTGTGTGTGTGTGTGTGTGTGTGTGTGTGTGTGTGTGTGTCTATCTATATGTGTGTGTGTGTGTGTGTGTGTGTGTTTGTGTTCAGTTCATGGCCAATGACAATCAATGTTGTGTGGGTGTGTGTGTGTGTGTGTGTGTGTGTGTGTGTGTGTGTGCAGGGGTTTCTGGGTTAGGGGTCTCTCTCTCTCTTTCTTTCTCTCTCTTACTCACTCTCTCTCTCGCTCTCTCCTCCCTCCCTCCCTCCCTCCCTCTCTCTGGCTTGAACTTCAAAAACAAAAAACGGCACACACATAAAATAAAATAACGGCAATAACTCGGCAGCGCAGTGCAGATAAATAGGAAAGGAATGGTTCAACCAACTCGTACCGTTTGAAGTGTCAGGACTCTACGATATCACGGCTTACCGTGTGTAACCTCGGTGAGTGGTGTGGTCTGTGCTGTGTCACCCGCATCATGTGAGGGTGAGGGAGAGCAGACCCCCCCCCCCCCCCCCCCCCCCCCCCTCAAGAGCACTAATGACAGCTGATGACAGGCCGGGCTGGAGCCCACTCCTGTGACTGACGAGAAGCATCATGGAGGGGGTTGGGAGAGCAAGATAGGGGGGGGGGGGAGAGAATGGGGGAGAACAGGAGAGGGAGAGAAGGGGGAAAAAGGGAAGAGAGGGAGAGAAGGGGGAAAAGGGGAAGAGAGAGGGAAAGAAAGAGAGAGAAAATTGGATGGAGATGAGAGAGGGAAAGAGTGGGAAAGAGAGGGGGAGAGGTAGAGAGAGGAGAGAATGAATTAAGGAGAGAGGAGGGAGAATGAGGTCAGCGAGAGGTAGGGTCAACCAGAACCCTACTACCGATAACACCAACGACACTCAGGGCAATTTCACTGACTAACGACCACTTGACAGCTGCACATTTTTTGTTAATTACAATAAAATAAATTTATGGAATCAAACTTAGACGACAGTGAGGTGCAAAGGCTACGCACAAGCGATCGTAGCAGACCACCTTTTCAAAGTCTATAAATCTCCCCCACTCGGGGAGGGTAAAGACAATACGTACACCACACTGACACATCCATCAGCCATCCCGCTCATACGACCTGGGTTCCTGACGGGCGCGAAACGTCCTCGTGGAACAGGAGGAAGGGGCTTTCCCGACAAGAGGGCTCACAAAGCATCCTGCCTCAGCCATCCCAGGGCCCAAGTGGTCAGTTAAAATGAAAGTATGCGGTGGGGCTGTTGATGAGCCTAAAAGTAGATTGTGAATCATGTGTAATGGCCGTCGGGGTGGAGGACATTAACACTTATGGGGCCGGCGGTGGAGCGCCGCCCGTAACAGCACTCTGCCGGCCCCGAGCAAACACCACATCATGGAATTTCCAAAAGAAAAAAGAAAGAAAGAAACAGAACCGAGCGATGATGATGACACATTCTTCCAGCAGCAGCAGAGCTCCAGAAACCGGGCAGGTCGGTGGCGTGGCGCAAGTTGTTCTATTGACTCCAGGGTGGGCTTGGAGTCTCATGAATGACACGAGTGTTTTTATTAGTTTGCACGTACTTTTATTTAGTTAATGTATACCTCTCTCATCCTCCCTCCTGACGAAGTTGAATATTAAAAAAAGAAAGATAGAAAATACGATACATATTTGAGAACTGAAGGATGCTTTTTATTCTTAGGTGGATTGCTCGATCCACAGCGGGACTCTTGTAAGGAGTAGACGGAGGCAGAGATAGACTGGTTGTCTTTTATGTGGGTTTGGGCATACAGGATTAAGTATCCACCTAAAGGTAAGGGCGCACTATTATCTGCCTGACAGAATTAACAGTCACATATAGGGGAATTCAGAACAATACCTTTTAGGAGACTGAAGTAGGCCTGGTCTACTTGAATGTACAGGACCATAGGGATACCTCGTTAAGGCTGTGTCCAGACTATCACTCTTTCCTTCACAAAACTATACAAAAAAAAGAAGAAAAAACATCATGCTCACGTGTTCCCTTATTCAATAATCAATCACAATCAATGTTTATCCAGATCAAGCAAACAGAAAGATTATGTGGAAATATCTACTCTCATTGCCACCCCCCCCCCCCCCCACCCCCCACCCCACCCCCCCCCCCCCCCATCCCCCCCCCCCCCCCCCCCCCCCCCCCCTCCCCTTCCCGGTTCTGAACACATCCGTCAAAAGGGGTTCCAACAAAAAAAATCAAATAAAGAACACATTGTCGCATTACGTCATAGTTCCTAAGAGGTTGTTGCAAGAAGTCATGCATTTTTCTTTTGGACTGGCTGTGAGAAGGCCTCCAAGTGGGTCGTAGCGAGCAGTGGCTAGAACAAGACTGCATCTGACCAGGGTGCCAGTTTGGTGAACTCTATTAACTCGGGACATCAAAGGGTCTCTGCTCCCCCCCCACCCACCCACCTAGCCATGAGCAGACCCCTGCTACAGGCTGTCACATCCAGCTGGAGACGACAGCAGCGGCATCAAGGTGAGACGGCTAAACGCCACGCCGGGAGATAGCATCACACTTCAAACAAGGCCCCGGAAATGCTGTCTGTAACCTCGGCTGGGGTGACTGCAGAGAGAGCACTGATCACAAGAGTGTGTGTGTGTGAGTGTGTGTGTGTGTGTGTGTGTGTGATTGTGTGTGTGCGGTACCTGTGATATGTAACTAACTGACTTTTTCAATGCAGTCATCACAAATTGTGGCCTCTTTTTTCCTCGATTTAGAGAGAGAGAAAGAGAGAGGGAGAGAGAGAGAGAGAGAGAGGGAGAGAGCGAGAGAGAGGGAGCGAGAGAGAGAGAGAGAGAGATGGTGGGTGGGTTTCCCTCTATAGAATGTAATGTATACCTAAAAAACACCTAAAATCATTCTAACAAAAGCAATGGTGAAAATAAAAGTGTGCATAATGTGACAAAGTCTTTGGCGATCAATGACACGCCTATAACACTCAAACATGTCCATACATCTCTGTTCCCATCCCATCAATCTCCTGGTATCATACTAACTGTGGCTTAAAGAGATTATATAAAGAGGGGAAGTGGCTAGTTGGAAAAAAGTGAAAAGTCCACCAACACACCCAACTACATACAGTATGTTCATTTATGATACTCCTTCAGATTGTATCAGTAGGGGGATTACATACAGACTGCACCCAATGGGGAGGTAGAGGAGGAGGAGGAGGAGGAGGAGGAGATGTATTTTGGACAGCTGCACTGTTCAGCCACTTATCTACTGCTATAGGGGACATGGGAAGCAGCATTCCTTATTCCTCAGGTAAATACAAGGTGTGTGTGTGTGTGTGTGTGTGTGTGTGTGTGTGTGTGTGTGTGTGTGTGTGTGTGTGTGTGTGTGTGTGTGTGTGTGTGTGTGTGTGTGTGTGTGTGTGTGTGTGTTCGTCTGTGTCTTGTGAGTGCACACAGCCTGTGTGTGCCTGAGTGTGAAGTACACTTCATGTTACGGAGATCTGGTACCAGGGAGACCACACACACACACACACACACACGCACACGGGTTCTCCCCACAGGCCAGATGAAGTTATGGCAGTGAAACACTGTAATTGCAGCTTAACTGTCCAGCACAAGCATAAACAAGGGGATCAGATTGCACACAAACACACAACCAGGGGAACGCTAACACATCAACATTTATTTGCTTTAATTCCATTATGTTTTAATTTTAAATAAATATAAAATATGTGTAACTGCTCCCACTGCAATTGTATTAGTTTAGTAATATGCCTAGTAATATCTAGAGGTATTTATTATGGTCAGCAAAAATAAAAATATAAATCAAACCACTAAAGGCAAACGTGAAACAGCACCAGCACGTCAAATGTAATATGTGAGAGTGGGTGCGTTACAAGTTAAGAAAGTGGAAGAAGTGCATAGGTGATGGTTAGTGAGGGGTGGGTGAAAGAGTCCGGAGAGGGACACAGTGGGAGGGAGAGAAAGCCCATGTCTGAGGGAAGGAGACCCAGGAATGTTAATCCTCTTTGTTTGTCTCCTAGCTGTGATTAAACGATGCTAATATCAGGCATGACGAGAAAAGCAGGTCAAAATTGGGTCAGCCGTGGGAGCAGAATAAAATACATGGAGATCGTAGAGCCCCCCACGTAGCCACGCCCGCACACACACTGGCTTAAAAAAAAACAGAACCACGATGAAGACAGGGTCTCTGTATCCAGCTTTTCATGGAAAACGATTTCATACCAAACTAGTTCGCTAGTTTGGTATGGCAGTAAAGGCAGTAAAGATGGTTAACTCTTGGCTGAAAGGTTCTCTAATGGGAGTGAGAATGGGACTAAAGCTTTAGCATAAGTACGGTAGCTTTGTTTCCTCGCCAGCTATGAACTCAGCCTTTCAATCCGTGTACAGTAGTAATGGGGACGAAGTGACCGGGATTTACCTGGGTCTCACCGTGTGCCGCTGCTGTGTAAATGGCCCCGGAGGCAGTCAGACAGAGAGAGACAGAGAGAGAGAGAGGGAGAGAGAGCCACTTAGCGGCTACACTAGGCTAATCAGAGGTCAATGGTCAGCGTGAAACTGTGTTGTTAACCCCTCCACTTCCTGGAAACAGCTTTTCCCCAGAGGAGGATGAAAAGAGGAAGGGCACACTTTTTTCCACTCCTCCGTAGTCCCTGTGGCGCTGCTTGGTGGACTGGATCCGTGTCTCTTTTTCCCTCCTTCTTTCTTTCTTTCTTTCTTTCTTTCTTTCTTCCTTTCATTCCTCTTCTTCTCCGTTTCCTTAATTTCTTCCTTTCTTTGATCTCTTCAAAGAGATCTCGTCCCCGGGGCCTTCACTCTCAAGACAGAAGGACATATTCATTTATTTTCTTCTTTTTCATCTTTCTTATTGCGTCTGTTTCTCTATCATCTCTATGGGCTTCAGTCTCAAAAAAGAAAAATTATGAATCCCCAATTATTTCCTCCTTTTCTTCTTACTTTGTTTAATTATTTAATTATTTCCTTTCTTTCTTTCCTCCCCCTTTCCTGCCCTTACTCTTTCCTGCCTTACGTATTTTCCTCTATCTCTCTCGCGCCCGCTCAGCGCTGCATCGGTAGCAGGGACACATCTGGTGACAGAGGGGAGACATTCAAACAGGGAGACAGCGAGAGAGACACAGATAGAGAGAGTTAGGACATGCAGGGAGAGGGGAAGAGGGTGTGGGGGGGGGGGGGGGGGGGTCTACGCATGTGTCTCATGCGCTCCTGTGTCAGTGGGGAGACAGATTGGACAGAAAGTATTTCCTTGCCTGTCAGAGACTTGGCTCTCTCACAGGAGGGCTCAGACACCATAAATCCTCTGTGATTCTTTCCATGCCCCTCTCTCTCTCTCTCTCTCTTACTCTCTCTCTCCATCCATCTGTCTTTTTCCCAACTTATCCGTACCTCTGCTTTTCCATCCCTTACATGCACGTGCTCAGTAGGCTTCCTGTCGGCACCTCTCCATACACATCTCTCTTTCCATTTCCATCTCCCCAGTACTCACTCCCTGCTTCTTTCGCATCCTTTTCCTGTATACGTAAATGAATAAACACCTATCTAAATATGTATACCATTGCCGCTTTTATCCAAATCACCTTAGGAGGCCATAGGCTCTTAGCATTGGTGATCATTGGTGGGAATGTAACCCCTAACCCTGGCAGCGTTAATGCCATGCTCAACTCAACTGATCCCTCATTTCTGTCTTTTAGAACAATCTCGCATATAATTCCCCTCTCACTGCTGCTTCATGTATTTCCCTTTAGATGCCAGTTAGTACGTTTCCCCCCCTTGTTTTGACCTCCAGTACAAGCGATCAGCTCCTGGCCGCGTCATGCAGGGCCATCTCTGACTTTACACTTCATTAAGGACGCGTATACCCTGTTCTATTCATAGCTGGGGTGCTGTGCCGCGCTACACTCGTGTATTACAGTGTTAAGTATGACGATCAAGCCCTGCGGTATACTGGGCACTCAACCACATCCACATACATGCACGGACACAACCAGGCACACTAAAGCGCAGAGAGAGAGAGAGAGAGAGACATACACACACACAAACAGTATAACACACTCACACACACACACACATTCACATTCACGCGCTCTCACTTGGCTCTATAATTATTCTGCCATCAGAAGCAGCCCAGCATCATTAACATTCTTACAACGCGGGGCAGTTTTATCAGCGCCACCACATTACCCCGCAGCCCCTTTGATGTTCGGCCGGGCCAAGCGGTGGTCAGGATAGCGTGCTAACTGCACCGCTATCTGTAGCACTGTAAACCGACGCCAGCTCCGACTCTGTCGCGAAGAAACACATCTGTCACACCACAGCACTCCACATCACTCCACATCACTCTTCCGGCACGGCCCTCCCTCGCATAGGAAGGCCCACGCAACCGGCGGGATTAGCTGGATGTGTGTGTGCGTGTGCGTGTGCGTGTGCGTGTGTGTGTGTGTGTGTGTGTGTGTGTGTGTGTGCATGATTGTGTGTATGAGACGGGGGGGGGGTGTTAGTAAGTGTGTGCATATGTTTGTTTGTGCATGTGTGTGTGTGTGTGTGTATGTGGGTTTGTGTGTGTGTGGGGAAGTGTGCATGTGTGTTGCTGCATGTCAGTGTGTGTGTGCATGTTTTTTTTTTTGTGTGTGTGTGTGTATGTGTGAGCTTGTCTTCATGTCTCTGGACTTGTAGGGAGTGTGTTTGTTTGTGAGACCAGTGGTTCATCATCTCTGTCAAATGAGTGACAGGAGGATTTGCATGGTTGCTCAGTCCTAATCCAGTTCTGTTCCCAGGCCTTATAATGTACAGTGTCTTTAGATTTCTGGCCGTTTGGTGAAAACACACACACATACACACACACACACACACACACACACACACACACACACACACACACACACACAAACACACATACGGCAACACGACAGCCAAGGATTATGTACTACGTGTGACTGCCCCCTTCTGGCTACAATCCTTACTTTCTAACGGCAGCGTAAAATCTATCCGTTTGACGTACAACTTTGACGTTCTCAGAATTATTACAGAATCGCAATAGTACGTCATAGTACTTTCTGTATAGTAATAGTAATAGTAATTCTGATGCACCCCCCCCCCCCCCCCCAGTCCTTCCATTTCTGTGTTTCTTAGAACGCAGTACACATAGAAAGTGAATAAGTCATGTTAGTATGCTAGGCGTACACTGCAGGCCACGGCAGTGCAGAGACCACAGGATCAAAGCCTAGAGCCTGTGGGTTCCAACCACGACTCAAACATAGATGGCTTCCATCACTGGTGTTCCAGCTGTTAAAGTTCATGGACCGTTTGCCCCGCTTTCTTCTCCCTCTCCCTCTCCCTCTCCCTCTCCCTCTCCCTCTCCCTCTCCCTCTCCCTCTCCCTCACCCTCACCCTTACTGACCCTCACCCTTTCCCTTGTCTTTCTCTTCTGGTCACACATACACACATGCATACATACACACACCCATTTCCACTCTACACCGTGTGTGACTCCAGGAAGTGGGCCCTATATGTGTGTGAGTGCTCATCTCTCCCCTGACACGCATTACCTAAACAAGCACTCTCCAAAACACTGACCGTTGCCACGGCAGCCGCTCGGGTCAAAGTAAATAGAGATGGGGTGTAAAGAGGGGGTGATAGGGGCAGTTGCCGGGGCCGGTTATTTGTGTATTAGTGTATCGGCCCCTGGAGGAATTAGGCCTGGCCGACTCATTATTAGGGACCCACCACCACGTATGCAGTCACGGGCCCTTGACTGTTGGCTCTGCAAAAAAAAAAAACACCCACACACATCACAGCCCAACACACAAGCACCCATATCCACATGCACTCATACACACATGGAGACATCTATCTATGCCCACACACACTCACACATGACACCAAGAGGTCAAACATCGCAATGGTCCTGCCACACACACACACACACACACATACACACATTATTCCTGATCAATACTGCTGCATCACATGGGGAGCCCCTTGGGCTTTGACTTCTGACTGTAAACAGACAAACAAAGCATTTCTTCATGTTGACGTAACCATGGTTACCATCAGCCAGTGTCGCTAGCCCAAGCCACATCTGTTTAGTCTGATACACATGACCGCCACACCACCCTTATCAAGTGAGACAAACACACAGCCAAACACATATACAGTCGGGATAGTCTAATGGTTAATGGTTCAACTCCCAGCCAAAAATAACTGGGTTTGATCCTCATGTACACTGTCTATACCCTTGAGCAAGATGCCCTATAACCCCTGTCTGCTCTTTAATGACCTGTATCTGATCCACTGTAAGACACTTTGGATGAAAGTCTCTGCTGAAAGACTGAATAGTAAAACACACAAACTGATAGCCACAAAGAAAACACACAGACGGACTAACACACGGTAGGAAGTAAACATGAGCTGGTTACACTCAGTTTAGTTCTGTTTGAATCCATCTGATGGTGCATTTGTTTTCTCATCCGACAGTTTGGACGTCAGGAAGAGCCCTGGGCATCTCCGTCCTCCACACAGGTTGACTACCATCAAGATAGTGTAAGTATGTCTCTCTCTCTCACACACATACACACACACACACACACACACACATACGTACGTACACACACTCACTCATAACGAACATATAGGCACACACAGACATGCACATGTGTGTGTGTGTGTGTTATTGTGTGCACCGTTGGAGCGTCCAAACGCCAATTACACGTCGATGAGAGACATGAGCAGAGGAATGCAGGAGGACTAAGTGAAAGTTTAAAAGTTTAAGCCCTACTTGTCCTCAGTTCATTCTGGCTTCCATTTCTCAATAAGCCCTCTGGCCTCCGTGCTCAGTCCACAGACCCCTGGTCTGCGGCTAACACAACCCAGCAGTTACTTTACAGAGGGTTTCTAAATATATCTCCTAAATGCTTTAGTCAGTGCTGCTTTATGTGGCTGTTTATGTATGTGCTTGTTGGTATGTGTGTGTGTGTGTGTGTGTGTGTGTGTGTGTGTGTGTGTGTGTGTGTAGGTGAGTGAATGTGAATGTGAGTGTGAGGGGTGCGTGTGTGTGTGTTTGTGTGTGTGCGTGTGGATGTGTGGGTTGTTGCATGTAAGTGTGTGTGGTGTTTGTGGGTGCGTTAATGGAAATACACTCCCTGGCTCCATCATGGCCTATTTAAGCTCATGGTATATGAAGCCCTGTAAATATAAATGAATACAAATGTCTTGTCATTTTAAAGGATTTAGCTCATTTCCAACACTGCAGTGTGGCGCTATCCTGCCAGATGCTTTAGTTACAACCGTATTCATCTCTGTTTTAATGTGACCTGAGTTTGGTTTCCCTGACCTTTTTCCATTTCATTAAATCCTCGCTCATATTGCAGCTGTCCCTCTCCCTCCCGATATTCAACAGCAAAGCAAACAATAAAAACTGTGAACGCACGCAAGAACAATAATGAACATCGCCTGAGACATGCCGGTCTGATGGTTTGCTCTTTTTCTTCTACTGCAATGCAAACACAATAACCAGAAGAAAACCTAGAGAAAGCGTCAGTTTGTCACTAGTTTCTTGGTAACCACCAGCATACGTTAAAAAACATAAAACGCAGATAGGTGCCCTTTACAGCCTCATAAAGCAATGTTGGAATGCTTTTAGACAGTTATGTCATCCAATCGGATCGCACCGTCCAAAACTACCGTCTGCCTCATTGACTCCAGCGCCATGGTCTATCTAAATCATGTATAAAGTCTAGTCAAGTACAGCCGGGGCCCTTGGGAAATCAGGTCCACTTGGCCCTCCGTTACCTCATCCATCCAGGGGCCAGAGGAGCACATCTGGCCTGGACCGGACCGCAGGCTTCCAGGTTTCCAGGCATCCAGGAGAGCTACCACAGTATGACCCAACATGGTCAACGTGAGCTGGGGTACAGGAGCTGCTGCAGCACCTGCACTCTGGAGCCCAGAGCCTCCAGGGGATGGGGGTGCTACGAGATGGTTGTACGGATCGCTGACTGATCTACAGTATATCAGAACCATTGTTGTGTGGGTTCAGGGGATTGCAAACCGGTTGTCCCCTTCCCCCCACACCCATTTATTTAAGATCGTCATTTTGTCCCTGTTTGCTTCCTGCTTTTTTCTCTTTGATATTAGATTGAGTTGGTGTGTTATGAAGACAGGAAAATGGCTGGATATTCTCTACATTTTCTTTCTTGAATTTTGAGTAAAAATGCTTATTTTGAAACGGTTGTTTCTGTGTTTGCCCATGCGTGTGTATGTAATTGTACATTTGTGTTTATTAATTTCATGTCTTTGTTTGTTCAGCGGTATTCTCCACATTCAATCCCGCCTAGGATGAAGCTGGCAAAATTCATGGTAAAAATTATGAATCTTCACACCTCATAACGCACTGCCCCACCCTGTCCCCCTCTGGTCACATCTCTCTCTCTCTCTCTCTCTCTCTCTCTCTCTCTCTCTCTCTCTCTCTCTCTCTCTCTCTCTCTCTCTCTCTCTCTCTCTCTCTCTCTCTCTCTCCTCTCTCTCTCTCTCTCTCTCTCTCTCTCTCTCTCTCTCTCTCTCTCTCTCTCTCTCTCTCTCTCTCTCTCTCTCTCTCTCTCTTCTCTCTCCCAATACACATTAAAAAGAATATTCAGAAGAAAATCACTGGCTTTGAATGCCAGGACTGTGAGTAACAGTTTGTCGTTGGCCAACCAGAACACACACATAGAATATAATAATATCATCACACACAAAACACCAAAAGGCATACGCCAGCCATAATCAGAATGAGATGCAGAGCAAGCATGGGTGCATAATTATGCACATTAAAAGCCCAATCCCAAATGCGTACACTACACACTCAGATATACTCCCATGGGTGAACAGAATTCACATCTAGTCATGCACACCGCAAAGTATTTGCACACACAAACACCACAAACCCACACACTCAACAAAAAGAAACATACACCACCACAAATACACGTGCGCACACACACACACACACACACACATACAGAAACACTCACACACAAACACACAATTACATGACAAACCCAATCATATACTACCAACACATGCACACAACAACAGAGACACACCACAAACCGAATCACACACCACCAAAACACCCTTGCACACATACAAACATTTACACACACTTTTCCAACCTGGATTTAAACTGCGTTTTTACAGCTTTTTTTCTCCAGTGAAAGAAAAAAGGAAGGAAGACTGGTAAACGATTTGCTCTACGACATTAATTAAACACAATGCAAACGGGGGCCACAGAACAGGTGTTAAAGCCACAGGGGCCAGGGGCCCGGGGCCACGGAGGCCAGAGAGGGTGCACCCTGATGATGGGGTTGTGGTTAGCGGTTAATGCTAACCACAACCCCATGATGGATCTCCAAGTGCTTTCAGGCAAATATCTCTGAATCATCGGCCATAAAAGATGACAGAGCGTAGAGGGACGTAGTAGACCAGGGCTGCCAAGTTTCACGAAAAGTTTAGAGTGAGATTACGTGTGTTGGAGGTGGAGCAATCCAACATTTTGCAAAACGCGGCGACCCTTCACCCCACACAATTATTATTGAAACTTAATAAACAGATTCCAGCAATATTACATATTGTTCATAATTGATTGGCACAAATGTATTTTGTATATCTGTATTTATAAATTTGCAATGAATACTAACGGATATGAACTTCAACCTCAGTACAGTCTTAAAGAACAGTGGGCCCCATTAATAGGGCATGGGGTTAAGGAATGATGTGTGTGTGTGTGTGTGTGTGTGTGTGTGTGTGTGTGTGTGTGTGTGTGTGTGTGTGTGTGTGTGTGTGTGTGTGTGTGTGTGTGTGTGTGTGTGTGTGATGAATGGGCACACTCACTTTTAGAAGTACACCTGTAGGTGGCTGATCCAGTAAAAGCTTTCTGCTTTTTCCCTTTTTCTACTGTTTGCTGCACTGCCTCCTCCACTGTTTCCTCCAATGTTTCCTTCACTGTCTTCTCCACCGCCTCATCCACTGTCTTCTGAAAACCCCAGCCAATCAGATTGCCTGAAAACCCCAGTTAATCAGATCGCCTGAAAACCTCAGCCAGTCAGATCGCTCCAAAATCCCAGCCAGCCCGATCACTCCAAAACCCCCTCCAGTACAATCGCTCGAATACCTCAGCCAATCAGATCGCTCCAAAACCCGAGCCAATCAGTTTGTTCGAAAACCCGAGCCAATTAGATCGCTCGAAAATCCCAGCCAATCAGATCGCATGAAAACCCCAGCCAATCAGATTGTATGAAAACCCCAGCCAATTAGATCTCTTTTTTATAAAATTATAAATAATAATATTAATAACTTGCAACTGAATCAACGGTTGCTTATACTGTTCATTCATCAATGATTGGGAGTTATTTAAGGAGTTCTGCACACATTGATGTGCCTCATTGGGACAAATAAATTGAGCCAAAACAGAAATTCAAAATAAGAATAGAATGGTAGTCACGCAACACGCCAACTCTTTGTGAAATCAGTGCCCATCGAAGGAGCGCTGCAACGGCTTTACTCACGAGCTCATACCAGGGCCCCTGCTACAGCGCTGTAATAAAGTCTGTGCTTCAAGAAAGTCTTGTTTTGCTTCACATTGTAGAAACAATGTTGAAATGAAAGTACGCTTCAATCGTTAAGCTATGCAATGCTTCGATTATGCCATTGAAAGACATGGAAATGACACTTGCTCATCTACCATAAGGAGTAACCAGCAGGGCTGCCAAGTTTTCAGAAAACCTTGGAGTGAGATTTGAGCAGCACATTTGTTTGGGGCCCTTTCGGGGTCGCCACCACGCGCTGAAGACATGACTACTAACACCCATTTCCCACGTTTCATAACTGAAGTAAACTCTACAATTTTTCACCAAGCTGTGGTTAGCTAGCTAGGTCCAAGTCAACGAAAGCTAGCTAGGTCCACATCAACGCAAGAGCTCCCCCCGTTCATTGGAGGCACATCCATCAGCGACAAAGCGCACACCCACTCACACACCTACACAAACACAGGATCACCATGGTGATCTATGTACCATATCATCTTAAAACTCCTTCCACAGGATACCTGGCTGTGAGACCACTGGGGAGACGTTATTCACATGGTTGGCCAAACACACACACACTCTCTCACACTCTCTCACTCTCTCTCTCTCTCTCTCTCTCTCTCTCTCTCTCTCTCTCTCTCTCTCTCCCTCTCCCTCTCTCACATGCATACATGTACACGCACGCGCACACACACACACACACACACACACACACACACCAGATCAGGGGGGAAACTGGACTTGGCAAACCTGTCAATCAAACATCTTGGCAAACCCTGGCTGAAACAACGGGATAAACCTGAAGGAAATGATGGTTATTGAATTAGTAGCAGAATAGCTGTCTCTCTCACACAGATGCTTTGAGAACACGACACAATACTACACATGCACACACACACACACACACACACACACACATATACGATTACATTCAGTTTAAAACGAATAAACTAGGGTTAGCGCTCACAAGTAATTCGGTTTGATGGGTTTAGCAAGCCACCACTTCCTCTCCAGTCAATGTGTCTGTTGAAACACTCTCTCTCTCACACACACACACACACACACACACACACACACACACACACACAAACACAAACACACACACACATTCTCTCTTGGTGTATTGTTGACTTTTCTGTTGCACCATTTTGGATATAGGGCTATCTTTAGCATGAGTGTGTGCTTTCACTGTTTGTGCCTTACAAGACATAGTAAATGTGTGTCTGCGTTGGTCTACACGCATCTGTATTTGTCCATATATTTGTGTCGTGTTGTGTGTTTATGTGTGTGTGTGCATGTGTGTGTGCATGCATGTTTGTGTACATAGGTTAATATGTGTTTATGTGTGTGTGTGTGTGTATGTGTGTGTGTGTGTGTGTGTGTGTGTGTGTGTGTGTGTGTGTGTGTGTGTGTGTGTGTCTGTGTGCGCACAGGTTAATGTGTGTATGTTCGTGTTTGCGCGTTGATCCGGGTGTGTGAGCAAGTGTGAGTGCACGTGTGTGTGTGTACGGGTAAATGTGTGTGTGCATGTCTGCTTCAGTGCCAACATGAGTATGCGTGTGTGTAAAGTGTTTATATGTGTGTGACAAAAAAGGGATGTTTGTAGTTACAACCTCTGCAGCAGATATTTCACTGAAAACATCCAGTCACTCTGCTCCAACCACACCACTGCCTTTCCTTTTCAGTCTATCACTGTCACATGCACAGACACACATGCAAACCAAAATTGGTGGCATGCCAAGCATGTGGCCCCCTATCCCTCCCTAGGAGCCCTGGTGTTGGTCCCAGGTAGACCCCCACACCGCTAATCTAATCACTCCCTCAACCCGGGCCCCTGCCGGAGAGGTAGCTCTAGGCAAACTCTATATAACCTCAACCCAGAAAGCCCAGAAAGTAACTCTCACAAACACACACACACACACACGAACGTACAGGCACACACACACACATACACTGTGCTGACTGCGGAGAGAGCACCTAAAGCGCAAGGCCTATCGTAAATGTTTTCATTCAGCCCCCCCCCCCCCCCCCCCCCCCCCCCCCCCCGACCTCAGAGATCGGCAGTTCAGTCTCGTTAAGTGGAAAGCCGAATGCCTTTTTTTTTAGGAAGAGGTGGAATAATGGGCTGCTGGATCGGGGGATGGCCCTGCTTCATTTTCATGCCGGTGGTTGTAACGGATTTCTGGGGGATTTAGAGGAAAGCCATTCGGGGATCATTTCATTGTTGTGCGCAGCGGGGATACGCATGGAATGGAAACTCAGAGGGAGCGTTCGCCGGTCGACATGTTTGGAAGTGATCAGGGCCGAGCTTAGTGCTCCAACTTTCAAACTCAACACATGGGGTCGGATGGTTCTTTAATGTTTTGGTGTGTGAGTGAGTTGTGTATAGAGTACAGTATGCACACAAACACATAAATACCATATGTACACCGAGTGCTCTGTATTCTGTACTCTAGGTTTTGTTGTTTGCATTTGTTCACCTGTTTGTTTGCAGGATGTACGATCCCATGGGTACGCAGGTGGGTTGTGCATTCATGCGCAAGGGGCCTTGGGTGTGTGTGTGGAGGGGTGCGGGTGTGTGTGTGTGTGAGATTCAATTGTGGATGTGAATTAGCATTTCCACCGATGCACACCTGTGGTTATAAAGCCAGCTGGTGGTCTCCAAAATGGCTGTCTTACATTAGAGCACTTTAAGCATGTAGGGGAGGAGAGGAGAGCTGGGGGAGCAGAGGTTCAGGAGAGAGAGAGTGGAAGAGAGTGAGAGAGAGAGAAAGGGGGAGAGAGCGGCAGAGAGGAAGAAGGAGAGATGGTGAGGTAGCGATGTAGAAGGAGAGGGATGGAGAAAAGTGTGAAAAAGAGATGGAGAAAGGGGGGAGAGCGAGAGGGATATGGTGAAAAAGGGAAAGAGAGGAGAAGGGAGAGATGGAAAAAGGGAGAGAGAGAATTGGGAGAGGTATATAGCGAGAATGAGAGGAAGAAGGCAGAAGAGAGAAAATGGGGAGGCGAGAGAGAGGGAGAGAGAGCAAGAGAGAGTGAAAGCGAGAGAGAGAGCAACAGAGATATGGATTGACATTGAGAGACATGAAGAAGGGGGAAGAGAGAGAGATAGAGAGAGGGATAGCAGGAGAGGGAGACCAAGGCAAACACAGGCACTACTAGATGGCCGGGACGTGATGAGGTAGGAAGTGAGGTTTAAGGGATTAGGCCCCTGAACTCCCAGTGGGAGCCAGAGGAAAGACTTCATGTGAATCAGGAAGATGGAAAGCAGACAGCAAAGGACACACAATGATGTGATCCATACAGTAACCCAACAGAGTGCCAGCATTAGATTCTAGTATGCAGCAGAATATGTGACAGCATATTGTACCAATATATTACACATAGAAGACTATAGTACAAAGAGTGTACTACATGCAAATGTGTCTCTGTTTGTGTGTGTTTGTGTGTGCCTGTGCATGTGTGTGTGTGTGTGTGTGTGTTTGGATCTGTTTTGACACAGACACACACAAATTCCCTGTATGGTTCCACTTTACTGTAATATTCGCAGGGATGCAAATTTGCATGTAAATGTGTGTGCAAATTTATTTATACACTCCATGGTGCACACACATGGTGCACACACAAAAAGACACATACCCACACACACACACACGTATATGTATATATGCACATACACACGTGGATACACACACACACACTACTCTAGGCTAATTCCAGAGAGGCATCTGTAATGAACGATGACTCATTTCAATCTAATTAGAGGAAACAAAGGAGTGGAGACAAATCAACTAAAAGTAATTTCAGTAAAGGAAAACTCAATTCCAGTGTGTAAACTACTTTCACCCTAGCTGTAATTAATCTTGTTTAAGATAGACGGGGTTGAATAAATTTTACATCATAAAGCCCACAAAGAACATGTCTCTTCTACGCCATGACTTGTCTTTCCCACTTTCTCGTCTTTCTATTCTTTATTACTCAATTACTTCTGTCCTCCATGCCTCCCTTCAGCCCCCTCCCTACCTACCTCCCTCCCACTTTCAAAGATGGAGCCTAATATGAGAAACAGTGCTATTGTGCCCCCTAGTGTTTTCTTGTGTTTGACAATAAAGGAACAGGGTATTGCGTCCATGGACCACAACCCTGACATAATCATAGACCTGATAGACCATAGCCATTTTTCTTTCCTTTGTCACTGTTTATGGGGTAGTAACAGGCCATACACTTGCATGTGGTGAAAGTGTAGAACTGAAAACCTAAATAAATATTTAACAAAATTAAATAAATGCATGTAATTTATAAAATCTCAACCTTAAGTCAAGAGTCCATGTCAAGATTCCTAAGAATAACCAGGTTCCGAGTGCAGTACAAATGTGTGCTGTATTGTGATCAACTGTCCACTAGATGGTGGAATACACCAATTGTAAAGGGAGTCATCGCGGTTACTGCAGTGCTTGTGGGTACGGTTGAGTAGAGGTCACTAAAGGTCGCTACAATTCAGAAGCATCCTTCGTCATTGACTTGTTTCTCTAATGAACGACAACCGTTCAATTAATTCATAGACACACTGTTTATATACCCGCTATGTGGAGCACGGTTAAAATAATCAAAATTAGATTGAATAAATTGGATTTGCAATGCCTTGGGGTAAACACTTACAGCAGGACAAAAATACAATAACAGGAAACACGTTTGGAACGATAACAGACTGACATAAATAACAACATTAACAACAACACTCTCACTCACGTAGCGCATACCTGCTCTGTTGGTGTTAAGGCAAACAGCATAAATCACCTTCAGATTTGTGTGTGCTTATCTCAGTCTGGTGTGATCGTATTTAAAAGACAGAGCACAATGCATAGCCTAAAAGTAGGCCTATAAATTATGCGCAGCTTTTGTGATGGTAGTGACAAGTGGGGCTTATCATAGGGTCATTCGTTCAAAGGGAAATGCTAGACGTTTCCGCCACGTGGCCAAACTATGAGTAGGCCACGTGACGAGTGATTGAGTTGTGCATTCAGTGTCGAATGCCGAGACCCTCGCCCAATGATCCATACATAATTTATTCACTTAGCAAGCTATTTGACAGACGTGCGCACGGTCTAAATCCGCTCGCATCTGTCAGGGGTGAATAAATAGACGCTGGGTGACGAGTATCCTGCTATGGCGGCGGGAGGCTGAGATAGATCTGGCTGTATCTGCGCTTGTTGATATATTACTTATGTCTGTTCAACTGTAGCGCTCGTGGATTTATTACTCATGTCTAGGCTGGAAAACCGGACACTCTGATCTTCTGATGAGCTACAGTGGTGGGAGGTAAAAGACAGTGATAGTAGGCTAACTGAGAGATTGGGGGTGTATGGGAATAATAAATCATTTTGATTTGGGTTAAAATTGTTTGCATTGATTGGCGTTACAATAGAAACTAGAAACAATAAAAAAAATAGAATGTTGACCGTAAATAGATTAACGGTCCTTCAGCTCTGCATATAAAGTCACAACTTTATTTTTGCTGGTCAGATAAAACGTCTCTTCTTTCTCACCCAACTTCCACCTGCGGCACAAACTCACCACAAGTAGGAAGACGCAAGCATATAATTTTAATGTCAAGCTTAGTCTACAATAGTCTCCAACAGGCGTATTCAATTGGTGGCCCGCGAGCCACATCCGGCCTGCAAATCATTTTCATCCACCCTGTAAATATGCCAATATTGATCCACAATAAGCCCATCGTAGTAACAAAAGAATACAATCGGAGAAGGCACTGCAACACATTCAACCCTTCAGTGTAACATATCCGATGGGTTCAGATGCTCGTTGAATCAAAGTGCAGAGCCTGTCTTTTAATTACCAACCGAGGGCAGCTAAAATGTCCGTGATTTATTGAAAAATAGAATACATGAAGAATAATAGGTCAATGTATGTATAAACTGACTACTCTATTTGGGTATGACGATTTGTTTTTCTTAGATAAACAAATTGTTTATCTAACATTATTCTAACTAGACATTATTCAATTTGTTTATCTTAGATAAACAAATTGTAAATAAACACTCTTTATGCACAGTATTTAGGGTATTAAGTGTTGTTTTTCATGTTCACATAAGTGCCAAAGTGCTGTAATTACAACTTAGTAGTTGAATACCCCGTGCCTACACAATGTTTGTGTTTCATATTGATAGACAAATCAAACTAATTTTGTTAATCTCCCTTTAAGGAAAGGAAAACACTGCTCATAAAAAGTGAATTTATAATGGGGATGGATCTCAGCAGGCCTGGATGAAATCCTCCCTCACACTGCTGTTGGTCGGCCAAATGTGGCGACAAGTCAACATTAGCAGTGATTTAGCACCTCGTATGCCCCCTTTCAAAGTCAGCTGTCTGCATCCGTCTGCGTTGGAAATAAACTCACAGCTATTGCTGATTCTCCCGAAATCAA
>JACYXH010000802.1:422500-475000 GCA_026745465.1 Lota lota
AGATAGTACTCGGCAGAGGACACGCACATCTTCTACTGGGCGTTTGAATCGAAGTCCACGTTAGGGCAACCTGTATCCCATAAGTAGAAGACTTCAATTTGAGAACATAAATCCATATATTGGTACCACCGACGACTTGCGTGCGAGAAGTTTCAGGGACTTAACAGGTGCACCAGTATTTCGGAGGAGCTTGGTGGATGGTTTAATAGTAAGGAAGAGGAGCTGTTGGGTTGCGTGGATAGGGAATCACTGCCCGGCTGTCAAGGTGAGTCCACGCATCATCACTCCGTTGTGTTTTCACATTGTGTGTTCTTAAAAAAATATATAGAAGTAAAATCATTTTCAGTTTTTTTTTTTTTTGCTATCGCGGTGCATTTGAATAATGTTAAATGTCACGTTGTCCTACAGAATATTGGTGAAGATTGTTGAAACAGTCGAGTTATTGTGCGTTATTCTGGCTGGTGGTGTTTCCCTTTTGAAGAGATAACAGGTTGCAATCACTGCGATGTAATGGGAGGTTATTTGTGGACATTCAGAACGAGAAGAGATCAGTTACGTTTTTGGAACTCCCTTTATGATACACACGAAAGTGTGAAACACGACCTATTCATAAAACCAAAACCCATTAAAAGTTCCACGTTTTACTACAAGGATCTATGATTTATCGAGTTGACATTGGTGGTAGGTATTAATATGCGTAAGATGAAATTTCACTCCGACTTTTTTGGCTCGTCTGGTATTTGCCAGTGTGGCCAAGAGGGTACAAGCCTAACGTCCACCCACTGTCTGGTCCATGCACACACACGCACGGCACACTTCAACACACACACAACTCCACAAACGACATTTGTCACTACATTTGTCACCACCAACCTAACTGAGTTGTCCTCGCATGTAAAATAAATACATTTAAAGAAACACAGAATAAACAGAAAGACAAAACGTGAAATGATTACAATGACTATTGACAGCATTTGTCTTTCTTGTTTGATTCTAAATCAGAAGCCCTATATGCATTGTGCCGGATGGTATAATACCCTTTGCCCTGTTAACACATTTAATGATCAGAACACAGTTAATGCTGCGTGTTTGTGCCATGGTCTTCCATAGATTCTGTCATTTTTTTTCAAAATATGCAATTCAAGCTGTAATGTTCAATATATGTAGTGTGTGTGTGTGTGTGTGTGTGTGTGTGTGTGTGTGTGTGTGTGTGTGTGTGTGTGTGTGTGTGTGTGTATAATATATGCAGTAATCAAAGTTAGACTAAGCCTTGCAATATTGTCTTACATGGGCCAAAACAAGTTACAAGACATTCACATTGCCTGTATCACCATCCATAAAAAAACCACAACATCCCGACATTAGATGAGACCATTCCTTTATGCTCAGAGCCCACCATCACAACATTTTAGCAAATGTTCTATGTGTTCAGAAGTTAATAGCACTCCGTGTATCATGAGCCACAGAGAAGTGTGCGGCAAGCTGTGGTTCACAGCCAGACCAGTGTCTGTGAATCGGTCTGCATATCACTGTATTTATATTGCCGTGGAACTGGAGTGTGTGTGTGTGTGTGTGTGTGTGTGTGTGTGTGTGTGTGTGTGTGTGTGTGTGTGTGTGTGTGTGTGTGTGTGTGTGTGTGTGCATCCATGTGTGTGTCTGTGTGTGTGCGATTGCGTGCACATTTTTGTGTTTTAGTGTGCATGTGTGGGCCACACCACTGTAAAGTTAAATGGGCCCCTCTACGTCCTGCTGATGACTTCCAAGCAGAGGAAGGTTATCTCAATAAATGTTCGGACGTTTCAGAGTACACTAATCTGACAAACATAGTCTCATAATATTGCACCACTACTTGCAGGATTGATCTCCCAGAGATGCCAATGATCGGAGTAGAACCATACAATATATTTCTTTGAAAATTGTCTGCGAGAGCAAAACGGAACTTCAAAGCAACATAATTATATTGCAAATGGCATGCACTCTGTGCAATCTTTCATTATGCCATTAAAAATGGTGTTCCTATTTACAATAATAGGTTCATGGTTGCTAAGGTCAATAAAATGAATAGACTGTTCTTCTGAACTAAAAGCTATTCAGATGAAGCCTCTCTTTCATTTTTATTCTCTCTCTCTCTCTCTCTCTCTTTGTCTTCCACTGTATCTCTGTTTTTCTATATTTTTCTCCACCATCATCTCAATTTATATACCTCTCTCCACATGCACATGTACACACACACACACACACACACACACACACACACACACACACACACACACACACACACACACACACACACACACACACACACACACACACACACACACACACACACACACACACACTTAAACGCACGCACACACAGTCATGTAGAATCCCATACTGTAAATAGGAACATCTTGAATAAATAAACAGCACACCAATGTTGTTGTGTCCACCTTCCAAACCTACGTGTGTGGCATACCAATACTACAACACAACACACACACACACACACACACACACACACACACACACACACACACACACACACACACACAGAATAGGCCAAGGGGAATAATCAAAGCAGGGATGCATCTTCAAAATAGCTCTTTCCCAGCCTGCTCTAATAGGACAAAGATTGATAGAAACCAGAGAAAGGGTTTTATCGTGGGTGTGTGTGTGTGTGGGTGTGTACACACAAGCATGTATGTGTGTACAAATGAGAATGTATTTCTGAGGCAATGTTCCATAGCAACAGGCTGCCTGTCTTCTTCAAATATAATTCACACACACACTCACACACACACACACACACACACACACACACACACACACACACACACACACACACACACACACACACACACACACACACACACACACACACACACACAGATAGCTTGTGCTGTGACCTTTTCACAAACATATGCATATAAGGATCTGCAGTTTGGGTCTGCTTCTGTTCTGCATTGTTTTGTCTTTTCCCAGGTCCATTGTGGGATGTATTAATAGATTTTGAAGACTCGCTGATTTGGGAATTTCACCTTGAAATTCCATTCCTAAAAAATCTCCATGTTCTTGTGAATAAGACAGCTGCAGCACTTCTTCATTGTCATCCAACTTTCTGTTTGGGTGACACAGATTTTCAGTGTCTTTAGACACTGTGGAACTTATCGACTTGATCGACAGATGAAAGTGTGCAGAGAAACAGAAAAAGACCCCTGCTGTTCATGGTTGCTATGTTACCAAGCATGTTATGGTTCCAGCTAACTTTTATAGAACATTTATGATACAGCTGAATGTTTTTCTGTCTCTCTCCTCAGTCCACTTTATTTGACTACTGCTTTAAAGTCAAAGCAGGGAGTTTGATAGCAACAGACTCTAATGGGAGGGCTTTCTATCCTCTCTTTCAAAAAGCATTATTAAAGATGTTTAAACATGAGTTTGAAAACCCTTACACCATTATTTTTCAAAGAGAGCAATTATTTCAGAGCGTAATTATCGGTGGTTACAACATAAGCAGTGTTTCTTTAGCAGTTCCTTCTCAGCAATAACAAGAATGGAACACATTCAATTATTCATGTATTCCGTCTACTTGTCTGGGACTTCACCATGATTGACAGCCAGGCCAGCCAATAAAATGCTGTCACCGGAATTCACTCTAGTGGAAATGGCAGAACATTGAGACACTCCCTTATATGGACTTGGTGGTTGGTTTCAATTTCAAAAGTCCAACCAGCTAATCAAAACGTTTCTTTATGTTTGACAACCTAGCAAGGGCCTATCACAGGATTGATATAGACACTGACATACCGTGAGACATACTGATTTATTCTTTTTTTTTTTTCATTGAAACGGTTTTGGTTTGGACTATTATGTCCACAAACAAAGTTACCCCTCCATATGTATGTGTGCATGCGTGCAAGCTGTAGGGGCCTTTGTATACACAGAGTAATTACAGGGCCGGGGCTCTTGGCGATGGAGCCTACCGCTCCAATCCCTGTAAAGACATCCCAGTCTCCAACATAGGATTACAGCAAGTTAACCCTGAAGACCGGTGACGGGATTTTCCACACGACAAAGCGCATATCTCGCCGCAATTAAGCGCAATCGGTAATGATTAAATTAGCCAAGACAGAGACAGCACTTTATCGTTCACAATCCATTGTGGCCACGTCGCCTATCTCTCTTGCGCTAACGAGAGAGAGACAACTTTAATATATATGATAATACGCCGAGCTATGCTAATGTCAGCATTAAGAATAATAACAGAGCTCATATTTCATATTTGCTGATAGCAGACAGAGCTCTTTAGGAATCAATTACCTTCTCTCCATCACAGTGTTGGGAAACGGGACAGAGAGAGACAGAGAGAGAGAGAGAGATGTGCAGAGGGAGAGAGAGAGTCAGGCAGAGAAAGAGCGAGAGAAAGAAGACAGAGTGAGAGACAGACAGACAGAGAGAAAATTGATAGACATGACTGGGAAGCTGGAGAATAACAAATGTAAGCAGGGAAAGAGTTCTACACATATAAAGCATAAGTGTTATGTTTCCATTAAAACAAGAAAATGTTCTCACATAAAAGCAGATAGAACTGACGTCATATGACATGCTCGTTAAAGATACAAGTTGAGATGATTAGCCACCTCCGACATTGCACACATCATGTCTTGTATGGAGGCTAGGTGGTGCGAGGTCACGCTACATTAGCCCAAACCTCACGCACTGTCCATGTCAACGTATTAGCCTCTGTTTGACGTAACCTGTGTGTGTGTGTGTGTGTGTGTGTGTGTGTGTGTGTGTGTGTGTGTGTGTGTGTGTGTGTGTGTGTGTGTGTGTGTGTGTGTGTGTGTGTGTGTGTGTGTGTGTGTGTGTGTGTGTGTGTGTGTGTGTGTGTGTGTGTTCATGTGCGACCTACCATCTCAACATGTAGTCTTGGCTGAACTGAATGCCACCTCTTCAATGTGAGTGCATGCGTCCCACCACGTGTGTGTGTGTGTGTGTGTGTGTGTGTTTGTGTTTGTGTTTGTGTTTGTGTGTGTGTGAGGTATAGTCTGTGCATGTGGTGAGGACAGACAGCATGACTCACGTTTTTCCATGATGGAATATTTGCTAACGTGGACAGTCCACGGGAGATCCTGGGTCTCTTTTAGGATAAATCCTAGAAAAGCAGGGAGTTACAAAAAACACTCACACACACACACACACACACACACACACACACACACACACACACACACACACACACACACACACACACACACACACACACACACACACACACAAACACGTATGCATACACACCCATGCAAACCCACACACACAATAGGCTGAGGTCTCCTAACAAGCTGCAATGTTTTGTACCTCAAGCGCACTGAGTGCTCCCTGCAGTCTTAGCGGATCTCACACACGCACACACACGCGCATACACTCAACAAACAAAAGCACATGAACGCAGACAGATGCATCATCGTGTGCATCGCAGCCGGGTGATTGACAGTTGTGTTTCTACAAAGTCATACGTTGTCGAAACATCCCCACGGGAACGCCGAACACATCATTAACTCTCAGCCGCATCGTTAGCGAAACTATATCCACACCTGCTTCACATAGGAAGGGATGTTCTGATTGGCTGAGGCTGTTGTGTCGCAGTAGACTTAGCCTATTTTAGTACTTAGTCAAATAATATGATGAAAACTTGATGCGTATTGGTGTTTATGGGGTTTATGTGTTATTGCATGGGTGGCCATCACTATTTCATCATTACAGAGAGCGAGATGAGATATGCCAAAAGACCAAAGAACAACGATAGTTGATCGAAAGCTAATAGAATTTGCAGCTCTTCTTTGTGATTTCTTTAATTGTTGTTAAAAAATCAAGAGTGAGAGCATATTACTTTGATCAGTTTATATTATGTTTTTTTGTGCGGGGCGTAATTCTCTCTGCTGTCCTGTTTTCTATATATTTTGACTCGATTGTCAGTCTCGTTCCAACTCGCATCTCCCTGGCAATGTGTTGGCGTCCGAGGTGTCTATTTACTCCGAAAATGCATTAAATATCTCCTGATCTGCCAACAAGAACATTACACATGGACTCCTGAATGAGGCTCGGATAGAAATTGGAGGTTGTGTTGCATTCTTTTCCATTTGTTTACCTTTGACAGAAAACATATTTGTGAAGAGAACACTATTGAATATCGTTCTATTGCATTACATTCTCTGATTTGGCCAAACTGTTTATGTGTGTGTGTGTGTGTGTGTGTGTGTGTGTGTGTGTGTGTGTGTGTGTGTGTGTGTGTGTGTGTGTGTGTGTGTGTGTGTGTGTGTGCACATGTGTGTGAACATTTGTGTGTGTCTCAAAACAGATTGGAATGTGCGTGTGTGTGTGTTTGCTTGTTTTTGCTTGAAGGCAAAACATTTGCCTACTTGTTTGGTTACAAATTACTTCTACTGAATGAATGGCATGCTTGCAATCTCAAGAATGATACACTTGATATTGAATGACTGTTTAAATATAGTATGTTTTGTTTTTGTTTTCTTAAAAAGCAAAGTAACAGTTAGCTGGTATTGAATCTTCTTAACACTGAAGAGGATCTGCAGATGCATCTGGAAGACGGTAAAGATAAAACAAATGCAATTAGTTGCAAATGGCCCATTAGAACATGCAGACTACCATCACCCATATGTTACAATATCACAGCAACTCACACACTCCACAATGCCTTGTGTCTCCCGCCATTAACTTAGTTTGCCTGAGAGCCTATGAGCGAACACCCCCACCCCCCCCCCCCCCCCACACACACACACACACACACACACTCATGTACACATAAACACATGCACATTTATACGCATTGCCATTCATACATACACACACACGCACACACACAAGTTAAACTGGGAACACTAAACTTCACCCAGTATAATAGGCCTTTTTCACCCTCTAATGAATCTCTCGGGTGGCCTAAAGCTGTAGAGCTCCTATTAATACCATTACCAGCTAATGGCCCACAGAGGCACAGTGAGGGGCATCTCAGAAGACAAAAGGGTGCTTGGGTGCTCTAGCCTCTAAGTTTCTTTACCAGACAGGTGACTCATAAACACTTGCGAGAGACACAGAGAGGCACTTGCATTTTCAAAGAGGAAGTTGAGAGACACGGTGTAAACAAGTCTTTCCTAATGCATGGTCATGACCTCTGTTAGTGATTCAAAAGTACACCTTGGTAGGTTTATTCCTCACAGTTTGTCATTGGTTTAGTTGTATTTTTTGTTTTGTGGTGACCGTGAATGTAAGTGGCGGACGCGGTCGTACCAGGACAAAAATACCAGCCGTAGCTAGACAAAAAATGCTTTGCCTGGACCATCCTTCATGGGTAATCTGCCCTCCAGGCTGTATTAGTGTTGCCACAAGAGACACAGAGAGAGAGAGCTAAAGAAAGAAAGAGAGTGAGAGCGAGAGCAAGGGAGAGAGAGAGGCAAATGAAAAAGGAGAAAAAAACACCTGTGTGTGAGTTGCGCTGTTTTTAGACTCCATCCACGTCAGGCTTCTCTGCACTCAGCAGCCATAGAAGCCTTTTAAGGCGAAAACAGCATTTAAGCAGATGAGGCTGCAAGGAAACGAGGAAGAGTGTAAAAAACCACACACACTAACGCGAGGAAACCTACATGCAGACAGACAGACGAAACACAGCCAAAACGTTCGGGGGGAGTTGGTGCCCTGACATTGGCATGTAGGTCAACAATATTTGGCACCCATACAGATGAACATCTCACTGTCCTGAGTCTAACAAGAAACCCAAACTGATAAAAAGCCTTGGATCTATGGTTTGTTGTCTTCTTGTTTTGCAAAGTTTGGTCCTAGAGAACACAGATAGTGTGTCAGTATTCCACTGAGGAGGAGCAGGTGTGAATTATTTTTATTTTTGTGTGTGTGTGTGTGTGTGTGTGTGTGTGTGTGTGTGTGTGTGTGTGTGTGTGTGTGTGTGTGTGTGTGTGTGTGTGTGTGTGTGTGTGTGTGTGTGTGTGTGTGTGTGTGTGTGTGTGTGAGAATGTGTGTGTCGTCAAGAATTTAAGCCGAAACAGTACAAAGGCACCCCCTGTGGTGCCAACAGGATGCATGTGAGTCTGGTTCCTGGATCCCCCCCTTCCCCCCGACCTTTGCTTCTTTGAAGGCTGTGCATCACCTCAGTAGAGGAAGAGAGAAGCAGGGGGTGCGGATGGATGGATGATTGGGTGTAGGCATAATGAATGGTACACGGAAGGGTTCGTGGGCCATCTACGTTGGCCATACCACCGTATCCTCAACTTCAAGGAGGAGGTTGTTTAAGCTGTGTAGGTGGAGGAGGTGTGTAGGTGAAGGAGGTTGTGTTAGTTTTATTTGTAGGGGAGGTAATAGTGGGGATGGGGTGGACGAGGTTGTGTTAGTTGTGTAGGAGGTGGAGGTGAGGGTGAGGGTTGTGTTAGTTGTGGTGGTGGAGGGGGTTCAAACTGGGTCAGCCCCCAGCAGTCAACAGCTCTCCTGGTGGAGCAGATAGAGAAGGTAATAAAAGCAATGAAAAGGCTTAGACCTCATTTACATCCTATGATCCATTAGAGATTGGGAGTAATGCAGTAGACAGATAAAGGATGTGGTCGTTTTTTAAATTGAATTAGAAATATAAATAAAGGGTATTGATAGAACCATAATAAGACTGGTGGTATGTGGTGTTCTTGTGAAATGAAAGAAATAACTTTTCCCTTCTCATATCTGTGTAGCAATCACAGCACACTCAGAGCACACCAAAAGTAGAGTTTATTATTAAGTGATTTATAATATATATATATATATATATTATATGCTGTATAAAATGTGTCAAATGTTGTCAAATTTACCCCTTTCAGATACTCAACATAATAAGACAGACAAACGACACCTAGAAAAATGACGAACATGTAAAACCTACTCCAAGACCTACATACACTAACACAAACACTTAATTTATTCTCTACCTCAAACATTCTATGAATTATTACACTTGATCCAATGTCCCAACCCATACAATGTCTCATATAATATGAGACATTGGATGAATGTTTGCTATGTATATTTATCTGTCATGACTATCATTAATTACATTCTTAAGCTCGGCCAGCAAACTTGTTGGACTGAGACCAAAATAATCGTAGTAAAGACCGATGAGCCATTTTGTATTCGGTGTAAAGACAATCGCTTGCAAATTAATGACCGGCCCGGGGCCTGAATCTGGAACAGAGTTCACATCGTAAATGTTTAATAGGATCTTAAAACAGATTCTCTGGTCACCCATGTTCTCCTTCATCCTCTCATTCAGCCTGGTCCTCTTTCTTGATGCACACCCATCTCATTAGGGTTGATAATAATGCTGGTGCAACCGCCAGGCTCAGACGTCTTAGAGGACACATTTAAAGAGCATGTGTCATATTTTCTAGCGGCAATTCAAAGTTTCAGAATAACAGGCATATTTAAATATGCTGCTGGTAAGATGCAAGAGCTATTATTTGATTGTAATTTGTAAGAAATGCCATAGCATCTGTTAGCTTATAGTGAGGGTAATGTGCTGTTTCGAGTTCACTAAGACAACAATTTAGTTGTGAATAAACAACAGTTTATTCCAAGGTTGATGCCTCTAGATTGGCTTATTGTTATCTGATCCTCAAACCATGTTTAGTTTTTTTGTCTACATTAATTGTTTTTTATTAATATTCTCATTTGCAGCATCACTAGGCTATGCAAGCTTTCACGTTGCACAAGGTTTTAAATGTTGTAGGGCTTTATGAATGTATAAATATATATTTTCCTTTTCCTATAAACGAGTGTTTTTGAATATTTATATCTTCTTTCTGCTTATGTTGTTCACTGACTTCTGTCTTTCTAATGTCCCCTCTTCTCCACTCAGTTGCTCTTGTCATTTAATTAATGTTTGAAACAGATTGCCTCCATTAATTTGCCTCCGTCTTCCATCTTGCATGCATTTAATAATCACGGAGCTAATGGAGATATCTGCTTGATAAGCACGGGTCTCCATTTAGCAGGGGATGACGATTAATTAATTTAAAGATTAAAAGATGAAGTCACGCTTCGGATCAGTTGAGGCTAACGCTGTCAATCAACAAGGTAACACACATACAGGGTGTAGCAACTTATTTTTGCATCATTTTGGGAAAATGTGTATTATCTTAGGACGTCGGTTCAGGTTTGGTACAAAGAGGTACCAAATTATTTCCTTAATGTCGATTTACAATCATTTTATGGAGAAGAATGAGGAATTTAACGATAGGCATATAATTTTTTTTTTATTGACATACATGACACAGACCACAATGTTGGTCTTGTCAGTTGTAATGCCTAGTCATTGCATTAGACGGCGTACGCAATTCCCCAAAAACGGACAGAATACAAGCCGACCCTTTTCCCTGTACTTTTTCTGACCTGTGCTAACACCCTGTCCCATCCTTCCAGCAGCAATCATCACGTCACACGTCCGCAACGCTTCCCTGGAAGGATCCCAATTCTCTCAGAGAACATTAATTCACGGCTTTTGGTCGTGACCTGGACCAGCACACATCACACTCCAATCACTCACGCCGCCCTTGGCGCTGCCCCCCTGTCCCCCTCATTCCTTCCTGGGACAAGGATTTAGGCCCGACCTTAATGCTCCGTGTTCCTCCCCCTTTGCGTCACCCTCGACCGCTTACTCACCCTCTTGACCACATCGTAACCCCGAACACCAGGGCACACCTCAGGGAGGACGGGAAATTGAAAGGGAAGTCCCCCCCCCCCCCCCCCCCCCCCCAGATACATTGTTTAAGTCTGGTTCTGTGAGGGTACACCGTGTGAGAGCATCGGAACACACAGCCTGCAGGTTGTCAGGGATGTAGGCTCCGGGGCACTTCTAGGTTCTGGGAGGGGGGGGGGGGGGGGGGGGGGGGGGGTTAAACAGGCAGTCTGACCCTGCATGATGTTGAAGGTCTCTTAATGTGTTTCAGTTTCTGCTCCTGACCAGCCTTTTATAGGACTGTATATAACTCTAGAGGAGTGACCAAGGAGCTGTCATCGTGGATTCTACATTTTGGTGGAAAGTGCTTACGTTACATTGCATCATTGCATGATGTGCATCTCTGGCAAGGAACATACGTGTGCCAAAATGCGTTTCTGTGGCGTTTATTGTATCTCATTGTATTCTGTTGAACATTATAATCATTTGTGCAATGTGTGTGTGTGTGTGTGTGTGTGTTGCAGACATTCATGCACGTGTATGTGCATGAGCTCTTGTTCTCGGTTTCCAATGAAGATGAAGTCTGCGGCCGTGGTGGAGGGAGGGCTGTTTACAGAGAGCTACTGTAACATCTGCAACGCCCAGCTCATCTCCGAGTCTCAGCGGACGGCTCACTATGAGGTCAGGAACACACACACACTCTTAGTCATATATATACACACACACACACACACATTAACTCACTCTCTCCTACTCATATACACACACACACATACTCTCTCTGTCTTACTCATACACACACACACACACACACACACTTCCTCTCTTACACACACACACAAACACACAGTCTCTCTCTTACTCACACACACTCTCTCCCAAACACACTCACACATAAGCACACAAAAAACACAGACACACACAGACACACACTTCCTCTCTCTGTCACACTGAGTCCCTCTCTCTCATGATCTATCTCTCTAGTTCTCCCTCACACACATAACTTTATTTATATAGCACTTATCAATACGAGTCACAAAGTGCTCCACCACAAAGTAGAGAGATAACAACACTAGAATGGGGGTGGTAAATAGAACAAGCATAGCAAGAACGAAGAAAAAAACACAATGCATTAAAAGTCAATTACAGGATGGTGATAACAAGTAGATCACAGGGAAATAAAACCAAATGGTCATTTAAAACAACTAAAACATAGTGCAGATGGAAGAGTAATGTTTTATAAATACACACACAAACATAAATGCATATACACATGCAGGCTCCATAGACAAAAGAGGCATATACACATTAGAGTAAATATTCCTCCCTTTAAACCAGATGACTCATGTTTCAACACAGGTTTGCTCAGTATGAAATATTTGCCCCAGCTGGGCACACTTATGAATAAGGTCTATTCATTTATTTCAATCAACTGCTGGTCGTTTATGTTAATGGTGAAGTGGCTAAAAATAAGGAATATTTATAAGAGTAGTATATCATAGGCAATGATGATGTGTTATAAAGTTCATGCAGCATCATGATAAATGAGTAAAAGTTAAGTTTTTATTTTACGTCTGATCATTTAATGCTGAATATCGTCGCATTGTGTCGTGATTGTAAATGTAGTGCTCAAATGAGAATATGGGTAGGCATTTGCTTAGTACTACATTCATTTTGTAACGATTTCCTCCTGGGTCATAAAACCGCAAGCAGGGCTCTATGCTATTATACACTGCTACTATTACAACTGCCACCACTATACAGACAGTTGGTGCTACAATAGAAACCAAACACAATCCCAGGCAAAAACGATCGAGTGTGTGCGTGTGTCCTCCTGCTCTCAGTACACTGGCCAGACAGTGATGTAATGACTGTTCCCTTAGAATGATAAATCCTCACCAGGTCCGTGTGTGCATGCGTGGCCATGCGCTGACGTGTGCACAGGATCTGAGTTCTCCTTACGTGTGTGCAGTGTGCGCACATTATGGTATTAAACAGAGAATGAGGGCATTAGTAACGCTAAGGATTAACGTTAACGTTAATCTGTGCGAAGTCTGTGTATTGTTTGTTGCACGTGTTTGTGTGAGTGTGTGTGTTTGTGTGTATGTGAGTGTGAGGGCACGCAATCACGCGGTCATTTTGACTGCTATATAGCTCATGATTACTTCCATATTTCTTCCTAAAGCTCGGTAAACAGTGAGGTGGCTGTCGGCCATGAGGGAAGGAAATGCATCAGTAGGATGAAATGAAAGGAAGAAAGAGAGAAGTAGGAGAAGAAAGGTCGACAAGAATGAGGAGGTATACGACAATGGTTGGAAAGGTTATAGAATAAGTGAAGGAGTCTCTTAAGAGGAAAAAGTTAGAAAGGTATGTTTTGAAGGGGGAGGCAACAGATGTAGAAAACAAGGGATTTCCCAGAGGGAAAGCGAAAAATTTGTTATTATCATCTTACATTTCCTTTTCCAATACCATACATCTTGCCTATTTTATCTGCAAACACTCTGATTATCTATCGCCTTCATCATCTGCTGGTCTCTGGGTCTAATGAAAGTTGAATTGGTCACTGGGAGATGAAATTGCCATGACGATGTAAAGTATATCACACTCATACACACAAATCCATAATTTTGTCTGGTCTACACATAATCTACTCAATCATCTATTCTGCACAGCTATGCATACATCTACACAGGCATGCATACAAAAATAATATACATACCTATCCACACACACACATGCACAAATACAGTTTGTCATGTAGTGCAGAATGTGTGTAGGCCTAACTGAAGTGTTAGTGGCTCACTAAGTGTTAGTGAAGTAGTGGCTGTCTCAACAGAGATGTAGGCATACCAAGTACACATACTAACACAAACTGTCTAGGGGTCAGGGTTCGCGAATAAAGGTCACATCATAGCAATAAAGTAGATAGAGGGTGATAGCACTGTCTAAAAGTGCAGACAGTTTCACCCATGTGCACACACACACACACACACACACACACACACACACACACACACACACACACACACACACACACACACACACACACACACACACACACACACAGTACCAACATGGCCCTACATTGATTCAGATTGGCATTTCCCTGGCCAGCTACTGCTACAAGTTTCATATTAAATAGGTTATTCTGATGGAGTGTAAATGATGATTCAAAAAGACAATTAGAAACAAATACTTTCTCATTTACTTTATTTACTCATCATACTACAGCAGCTTCCAGTGAAACCAACAGACACTAAACACTCACACTGACACTAAACAACTATGCCAAACTTATCCAAGTAAAATTTTATATGAAGGTTATCCCTCCTGTTGTATAGGACACTATACACTATTGTGCACTGTCTGTTATGTATATCTATACTTCCTTTTAATCATAGCCCATGTCCAAAAGGCAAATCCACCATCCCAGCTGATCTCTGTTAAGCATGCATCTGTTCAAATCCATTCAACAAAGCACAGCTAAGCACCATGTAGCTTTTGAATTTAGTCCTAACCTGGCGGTCACTACACAGCCCGCATCTAGCTCCAACAGATATGTCTGGATTAGCTCAGATGTCATCCAAAGGCCTAATCCCTCATGATATTATGCAGGTTAAACCGCACGGGACAGATGATGTGACTAAGAGTGCGGAACTCATAAGCCAGTTCCAGTCATTGTGTGGATTGAGTAGGTATATATAAGATACGGTATATACATCTATAGATCTATAGATATAAAGATATATGCTATGGTCTGCAGGAAAGTACAAAGTACAAAAGTGGGACTTGATATATGGTGAAGGTATTTTAGCCAGTGATGTATAGTTGGCTACACAACCCATTTTTACAAACATTCAAATAATAAAGAATAAAGTCTCCTCTAGGTGTTTTTTATTCTAAACCTTTTCACCCATGTAGATAATGAAAAAACCCAGAGAGGTCCGGTGATGACTTTGATACAATTATAGCCTGCTTTTCTATCGATTTAGCAATAAAGGAAATACTTGTTATTTCAGCCCATAGCCATATTATCACAAACATACACACTTCTTAAAGTTGTACATTGCCGGTACTAGGGACATTATATGTTATCGGATGGATACTGTAAAGCTAGGTATGAGGATGAAAGATTTGAAATTGTCATTGATATTGTCAATGATATGTGTGAGCTATGCTACTTCTTTTGATTGTATATTCATTAAAACCTGTGCTCTACAAGCAATGATGACCATTTAACATAATGCTGCATATCAGCTTTCATCTATTCCAGCCAGCCGGCCTTATGTTCCCACAAACACACATTTTGGTGTGATTGTGTGTGTGTGTGTGTGTGTGTGTGTGTGTGTGTGTGTGTGTGTGTGTACAAGAGGTGATATTGGTATACTGAACTTGTCAAAGGGCAAAATATCTGGTGGATTCCTCAGCTGAAAAAGAGATAGCCGCTCACACTTCACTTAAAATTAAATCTGTTAACACTGTTAATATCTCTCTCTCTCTCTCTCTCTCTCTCTCTCTCTCTCTCTCTCTCTCTCTCTCTCTCTCTCTCTCTCTCTCTCTCTCTCTCTCTCTCTCTCTCTCTCTCTCTCTCTCTCTCTCTCTCTCTCTCTCTCTCTCTCTCTCTCAGAGTAAGAAGCATGCCAACAAGGTGCGGCTGTTCTACATGCTCCACCCTGAGGACGGAGGGCCACCGTCCAAAAGGCTACGACCCGACAACCCAGTAGGAGCCCACTCTGTGTGTGTGTGTGCGCGCCTGTGTTTGCGTGCACGCACGTGTGCCTGTGTGTTTGTTGTCCTAACTGTACTAACCTACTCTTCCACTTTGGTTCCCGTCTAATCCTCTAAAGCTCTCACTGCTAGTGAACCAAGTGTAGTCTCAATTAAGTGAAGAGTGGAACAATTTTAAAAGAAAATTAATTGAAAAGTAATAAAAGAAAAACATGAAAGCCAAACTCTATTCAGGTGTGTGCAAAATATCATAGACAAAACAAGCTACGTTTTTAGGTAGAGCTTTGATTTCCACAGCTGCCATTTACGTTTTAGCATTATGTCAATGTTAATTTAATAATTTCACACACTGTTGTAATATTCATATTTTTGAAGGATTTTCTGTGTCCTTTCAGTCTAACTCGTTAGAAAATAAAAGGTTTTTGTCCACATCGATTCGCCACCAACTGACATTTACTCACATTCCCTCTCCCTCACCAGCCTAACACCACCTGAAAGAATGCTAGGCCCACATTTGGCTCTCTTTGATGCCCTTAATACTGCCTTGACCATGTTAGCCAAAGGTATCTTCTGAATGAACCAATTGGTTGTAGAGATTAGCATTTATGTTGTAAATAGGCTTGTTTTTGTGGCCGTGTGTGTGCAAATGTCTGTGTGTGTTTGTGTGTGTGTGTGTGTGTGTGTGTGTGTGTGTGTGTGTGTGTGTGTGTGTGTGTGTGTGTGTGTGTGTGTGTGTGTGTGTGTGTGTGTGTGTGTGTGTGTGTGTGTGTGTGTGTGTGTGTGAATATGTGTGAGTGTTACAGTTCTCCCATAGGTCATGCTTTGGTTCTTCTTAAAAGGGTTTAAGCAATAATGGCAGATGCTGCCAAAAAGTCTGTCCAAAAAGTCTACAGTATCTGTCTGCTGCAGTCAATGGCAAGGGACTCCAGGTCATTGTCTTAGCTGGGTTCCTTCTGTGTGTGTGTGTGTGTGTGTGTGTGTGTGTCTGTGTGTGTGTGTGTGTGTGTGTGTGTGTGTGTGTGTGTGTGTGTGTGTGTGTGTGTGTGTGTGTGTGTGTGTCTGTGTGTGTGTGTGTGTGTGACCGCTGTGCTGACACAAGTGGAGAGTGCAAGAATAGTTGGGAGAAAACTATAGACTGTGGTTTACTAGGAGATTTACTGCACTACAAGTATGCTCTGGACACCCCCTATCCTTCAAACACACACACACACACACACACACACACACACACACACCTCTCTGACACACACAAACACACACACATACACACACACAAACACACACACATAGACAAACACACACACACACCTCTCTGACACACAAACACACACACACACACACACACAGAATTTGAGGGCACAGCTGATGGAACAAACAAAAGCTTATCAAAGGTAGAGAGAGAGAGAGAGAGAGAGAGAGAGAGAGAGAGAGAGACAGAGAGAGAGAGAGACAGAGAGAGAGAAAAGACAGAGACAGAGACAGAGAGACAGAAGGAGAAAGTAAGAGAATTATGGAAGAGTGAAAGAGAGAAGGACTGGAAAGGGGAGAGAAGCAGAGTCTACTCCTGGCTATAGCTCCGAAGAAAACTGCCCAGGGACATTCTCCTGATAGTTGAGTGTCCATCACTGACCATTATAATAACATTCATACAAATAATAAAGTTAATAAAGTTAAAGTTAATTAATTGCATTTATATTGCACTTTTCATTACCCCCAAAGCACTTCACATAGTGATCGTGATCGATGTCACATCTCGCCCTCTCTCAGTGTGAGGCACCCACCTGGGTGAAGTCACATCTTACCCTCTCTCAGTGTATAGCACCCACCTGGGTGTAGTCACATCTTACCCTCTCTCAGTGTATAGCACCCACCTGGGTGTAGTCACATCTTACCCTCTCTCAGTGTATAGCACCCACCTGGGTGTAGTCACATCTCGCCCTCTCTCAGTGTATAGCACCCACCTGGGTGAAGTCACATCTTACCCTCTCTCAGTGTATAGCACCCATCTGGGTGAAGTCACATCTTACCCTCAGTGTGGCACCCATCTGGGTGATGGAAACCAGCTGAAGTCAGCTTGCTTCCATCTTTCCACATCCATGTAGATCTATAGTGCTGATATTACACTTGTTGTTCTTGGTTTTGATTTCCACTGTGGTCTTATCCTATATCGCCAATGTCAATGGAAGAATGTAAAAGTATCAACAAATGTGTGATCATGTCATTCTACCAAATGCAATGGAATAATGGGACATACCGTGTATAGTGCTGAATAGAAACTCAAAAGACCTATAGATACACACACACACACACACACACACACACACACACACACACACACACACACACACACACACACACACACACACACCACTGCTCTAGACACAGAGCACACATACTTACCCATGGCACCCATACTTTTACTTACAAACCGCACACATTAACAAATACACCACACACATTGACCAACACACAGACACACACACACTGCTCTATATACACCTGCAGCACCATCTGTCTCCCTAAAGAACTTAAGCATGACTTATGCTCTCCTGGCCTTGGAGAAATGTATTATCCACGCGCAACCACATGCACATTCACACTCTCGCTCGCTCGCTCGCTCGCTCGCTCTCTCTCTCTCTCTCTCTCTCTCTCTCTCTCTCTCTCTCTCTCTCTCTCTCTCTCTCTCTCTCTCTCTCTCTCTCTCTCTCTCTCTCTCTCTCTCTCTCTCTCTCTCTCTCTCTCTTTCTCTTTCTTTTCTCTTTCGAGCTCTCTTTCTCGCACACACACACACACACACACAGTATTTGGCTCATAACCTTGCACAGGGGATGTGAAAGATTGGGATGGGAGGTCCGCAGCGTAGAGGACATGGAATGACATAGAACTCATTTCAGGGGAAATAACTTTTTCCCCTTCATCTCTTTCATCTCTTCTATCTCATTTTGCTCTAATGAAGGGGGGGTTAAGCACCACTTTCATCTTCATTTCTCCCTTCACATCTTATTTAATTTCTCTCTCTATATATATATATATATATATATATATATATATATATATATATATATATATATATCTGCCTATTCCTCTCTACCGCTATCTAGTAACATCACGCATTCATTTTATAGTTTAACATACAAATGAGAGAACTGATTCTAATAAGAGAGGAAGATTAAATAAAAAACTTCTCAGATCAAGTAATGTAATGCAAAATAATGTAGGATCAAAAATGAAGTTGTAAGAAACTCTCTCTTCCTCTCTCTCTCTCTTTCTCTCTTTCGCTCCATCCCCTCAAAGGTTCCTCTGGCCATGCACGTGCATGTGCACATGCACGTGCGCATGCTTCTGTGTGCATTGTCGAGCGGGGGTGCTCCACAGAGAACAATCCCAGAGAAAGTAGGTCGGAAAGGTGCTCCCAGATGAAAGGAGAGGGGAGGGAGGGGAAGACGGGGGAGGGGATGTGGGGGGCAGGTTGATTTATTTCCTTCTCCTCTCGCTCTGTATTTTTTCAATTCTCTTTTTCCTACCTGGATAAAGATGTTGCATGAGGGCCCACAGATGGCAGAATGTTTCTGCCTTTCGTGCTAATTCTGTCTTTTCATCATGAGACGTGTCTAATTTACACTTTCCCCCAATATGCTAAAACTCCAAATCACAGATTCAAAGAAAATTTGCTCTCGTCGCGCAGCATTTCTTCCGTGCATATATTTAGTTATTGTTTTCTTCAAAAGAATGAGGGAAGAATTCTCAAGGGTTGGGGAGTCAAACACAGAGAGAGAGACAGTGAGAGAGAGAGAGATAAACACTTCTAATTAGAAGTCTATTGTTAGGTGCTGGAGCAGGGCTTGGCCACACAAGAAACAAAAACATTCAGAGATGCAGACGTTGCTTTCAAGCGCAATCGAACGTGTGTGTGAGCCCAACATGCTTTGAGCACACACTGACACAAACAAACATCAAATGGGTCATATGTAAATCAGGATGAGTGTGTGTGTGTGTGTGTGTGTGTTTGGTATGTGTGAGTCTGCGTGTTTACGACAGCCAACAAGAAGAAGTCAGTGTGGGGTTCTAAAGAGAGACAAAAACAGGCAATACAGACAGTTAAGGAGATTATATAAAAAATGAAGACACGATACGAATAGACGGCGCAGAAAGAGTTCTGCTTTAAGTGTCTCAACAGAGTATTGTACAGCTTACCTGCTGTACAACTTGTACAGCTTACCTGCCTACCAACCAATTATCTCAACTTCCAGAGTATAATTGCGACAAACAATCCAGTTTTGTCCAAATAATATCTAAAAGTACGGAATACACATTCGACAAATATTGGAATGTAAGTAAGTTGCCTCAATATTCCAGATTTCATTTCATTGCAGATTCTCTCTCTCTGTGTTTCCTCGGGATCCACGACACGTCTGATGTTCTGATTCGGTATGACGGCTCCGCGCATTCTGCCCCGGACGCCTCTCGATCCGAGGCTGTCGGTCTGCGTTCCTTGCCAAGAAGCCGTTCAGCCGTGGCGCACCACCAACTCGTGGCGCCGGCTAGTCCCCAGAACAAAATCTTCATCCAGGTGCCCCCAGGGTGGGTGGAAAGGTTAAACCCAACAACGGCAGGGGGGAGGCAGGACCGGGGAGCGTTGGCAGTGGAGATTTAAACAAGCGTGGATGGACAGAAGAGTGGGACGCACAATGCACTCAATGCATGGAGAGGGCATGGAATTGACCAGAGAGAGAAATGTAGTGAGTTGGCCTGCCTTCCATACTGATCTTCGTAAAGATCTTGAATGGATAATGAACCTCTATTATTCATATGTACTGTATATATATCCAACCATACACACATACAGACACACACACATACACACATGTAAATACACACACAAGTACACGTGCACACGGTTTTGTGTGTGTGCAAGGGACAGTCTCTATGCATGCAGCAGACAAGCCCAACACAGTGTTACAATCCTACTCTGGCAGGCCTGAGATGTATGGTGCTAATAAAGCCTTGAATTAATGGAATGAATTTAAATCAATTGAAAGGGAAAATTAAAATCAGCTACAGAGAGGGATAGAGAGACAGAGAGGCAGGGAGAGAGAGGTGGAAAGATAGTCAGAGAGAGTGAGAGTGTGTAAGCGAGAGGTGGAGAGAGACGTCGAGAGAGAGAGCTGCACAGATAGAGAAGTAGAGAGAGAAAGAGAGAGGGAGAGAGGTATATGGAGAGAGAGAGAGAGGTGCACAGATAGAGAAGCAGCAAGAGAGAGAGAGGGACAGAGAGCGAGAGAGTCCACAGCAAGCCTTTAAGAGGATCACAGAGGAGGAGAAGGCCCAGGGGAGAGGGAGGGGGAAGAGGAGCGGGGGTAAGGACCTGCCAATAAAGATAAATATTTCATCCCACAACACGTAGAGCTACTGAGACCAGTGCCCAGTGGGGCGGAGGGCTGGGGGGGGATCGTAAGGAGTGACTGAAGCTACGGCCAAGTGAAAACACAACAAAGAGCCACAGGGGGGAATGTAGAAGAGCGAGAAAAGGAAGAGGGAAAGGGAGAGAAAGAAAGGTAGGTGAGGGTGAGAAAAAAATTGATATGGCGAGAGCTGGGGAGGGTGAGATCGAGGAGGGGTGGGTGGGGAGTGAGAAAAGGAGAGAAAGGATGAGAGGAGAGGGAGAGATTGGAGAGCTGAGAGTCACGAGCTATAGGCCTGGAAGGTAAAGGTGTCCTTAACGCTGACATCCACGGCTTGTGATGCTAACCAGGACTGACAAACATGCAAACACACACACACACACACACAAACACACGCATGCACGGACACAAACACACACGCACGCACGCACGCATACCCACACACACATACAAACACACACAAACACAAACACACGCATGCACACAAACCCCCGCACTCACGGACACAAACACACAAGCACACACGGACACAAATACATGCACGTATGGACACAAACACACACAAACACACACACACACACTTACACGTGAGCACACACTCTCTAAACTATTCTCTCTATCTAAGACTGAGGTTTTCAGACTTTCTGACACTCTGACTAGAGAGTGTGGCAGTGTGAAAACATAGGCCGAAAAATAGAATGAACGGGGGAATTGTGTGAACATATCGAGGTAGAGGAGTCAGTAGGATTGTATGTACGTATGAACAGACGAAAGAGAGGAGTCCATGGAGACAGACGACACAATTAGGTGTTGTGAATTTGTGGTAAATAATAATGTTTGGGTGGTTAAAGAGAGAGAGTTGTTTTGGGGATGAGTCACAAACCCTAGCTTCGATAAACAATTCCGAACAAGCAGTGTCGCAGTTTGACGAATTAAATAAACAATGGCGGCGCCCAAGGAAAGTGGAGCAATCTACGGAGCAATTAAACCTCTGAATAGATTAACAGAAATCTGCATGGAAGGCTCTTCTCAGAGTATATGTTTTTGTTTTAAATGACTTCCAACAGAATACAGCAGGAGCAAAGCGAGCACGATCGTCAATGCAAGGCTGGAGTTTTTTGAACCAACGTCTATGGCCGTCTTTGGAAATCATTTGCTGGCCTAGGCTCATATTCACTGTGAAACACAAACACGAATATCAAGACGGTCTCACGAGGCTACTCAACCACACCATTACTTCATTTATTTAAATGTTCAATTTTTCTTTGATCAACTGGTTCTCTCATTCTCAGGAATCACATGAGCAGAAACACTGAGGTATTGCTGGGTAAAATGTTTGAATCATATTCTTTATTGGATGGTGCTGCACTTAACAGAAAAGTGCAGCCAGGTGCAATCAGAATGCTCTTGGATTTGAAATCCCATTTGAAGATGTGATTTCAGACTTCAATAGTTTCAGTTGGGGGGCATTCAATGGAGTCATATGTATTTCGAACCACGGAGAAGGCCAAGGAGAACCTGAAGTTCATAGAAGCACATATAAATTGATTTAGTGCATTGAATCTTTTTGAGTTGTGGTGGTGGTATTCTGTGAGATCTCTCTCTCTCTCTCTCTCTCTCTCTCTCTCTCTCTCTCTCTCTCTCTCTCTCTGTCTCTCTGTCTCTCTGTGTGTGTCTGTGTCTGTCTGTCTGTGGTTAAGGGTCAAGCCACTCTTTCCTGTCTTTCCTGTCCTCTCATCTGTCTCCTCTCCTCTGTCTCTCTCCTCCCTCTGTCTGTCTCTCTGTCTCTTTCTTTCTCTCTTTCTCCTCTCCTTTTCTCTCCTCTGACTCTTTCCTGTGCTCTCCTCTACTCTGTCTCTCTGAGTCTCTTTCTCTCTCTCTCTCTCTCTCTCTCTCTCTCTCTCTCTCTCTCTCTCTCTCTCTCTCTCTCTCTCTCTCTCTCTCTCTCTCTCTCTCTCTCTCTCTCTCTCTCTCTCTCTCTCTCTCTCTCTCTCTCTGTGTGTGTCTGTGTCTGTGTCTGTGTGTGTCTGTCTGTGGTTAAGGGTCAAACCACAGCCTCAGTCCTCACTGGAGACCTGAATTTTAGATCATCACTCTCTATGTGTGTGCGTGTGTGTGTGTGCTTATGTAAAAAGGGGAAGATTGTGGTCATTCCTTATTTATCTGATATGTGTGCGTGAGGGCGCCCGGGTGTGTGTGCGTGAGGGCACCCGTGTGTGTGAGAATGTATGTGTGTGTGTGTGTGCGTGCATCATGTCTCATCCTCTGTGTGTTGATGTCCTGATCCTTCCCTGTGTTCTTCTTTAGTTGTCCATCTGTCTTCTTCTTCCTCCTAATACTCTTCCCTCCTCCTTCGGCCATTTGTTCTCCCATCCCGTCTCCCATCTATTCATTTTTTGTCTCATTTCTCCTTCTCTTGTTTCCTTTTGTTTTTTTGTCTCATTTCTCCTTCCTCTTGTCTTTTTCTCCTGCACTTCAACCCCCCTCTATAACTTCTCTACTTCACTCCATTTCTACGTTGTCCCACAATGCTCTAATCTCTCTCTCTCTCTCTCTAGGACAGTGCAGAAACGGAGGTGGACAGGAACAAGTGCTGTACTCTCTGCAACATGTTCTTCACCTCTGCCATCGTGGCCCAGTCCCACTACCAGGGAAAGACCCATGCCAAAAGGGTCCGTCTGGTGCTGGGGGAGCCCCCCATCCTCCCCACAGCCACCCCCAGCCCCACTAACACAGGTACAAACACGCACACACTAGCACAACCCAGCCCCACTAACACAGGTACAAACACACACACACACACACACACACACACACACACACACACACAAACACAGTCTCCTTTCCCTGTCTCATTGACTCTGTGTCTCATTGAGATTCTTCAAGCACTTGTGAGTCGACGTGTGCATCAGTTACTGTAGATTGTAAGGTTATCTGAGAAAGAGGTTTTATCACGCCCATGTTCAGGATAGGATTTTGACAGCCCCGCCTAACCAGAAATAGAACCATCATTAAAGAACATGGAAAGATACACATAGGTGGCATTCACTATCCAGCATGGCTAGAGCAAATCATATACTATGTGTCTTCATTATGTCTCTCTATCTTTCTCTCTGTCTGTTGCATACTCTCTCTCTTTCTGCTGTCCTCTTTCACTCCATCTCTCCATCTCAGGTCTCCACAATTCTTTGTCTAGCTTTCTTCAGTTTGTTTTTTCTCTTTCACTCAGCTTAGGGTCAGTTCACCATGAGCCACAGCAAGGACCTTGCAGTACACACACATACACACATATCCAGACAGGCATATACACACACCACGGTACTCAGACCAATGGCGCATAAGGATCATGGCTCTTAGATTGAGGTCAGCAATGTTGTGCCAGCTGAGTTGCGGCTGAGATCCATTTGCTGGCAAGCAGCTCGTTTTCTCTAACCAAACCTCCTGGATAGCACTCATGTCATGTCATTTAAAATGGAGTCTGTGCACCGGGGGCGTTCTGTCGCTACGTACTGACCGAGTTCCTCTAACCCAAACTTTGTCCTACTTTGGAAGAGTGTCACTTCCACACAGCCCTCACCGAAGAGATCCCCCTGTTTTTGTGACAGGAGGACCTGAAGGACACCCGAGAGAGAGAGAGAGAGAGAGAGAGAGAGAGAGAGAGAGAGAAGAGAGAGAGAGAGAGAGAGAGAGAGAGAGAGAGAGAGAGAGAGAGAGAGAGAGAGAGAGAGAGAGAGAGAGAGAGAGAGAGAGAGAGAGAGAGAGAGAGAGAGAGAGAGAGAGAGAGAGAGAGAGAGAGAGAGAGAGAGAGAGAGAGAGAGAGAGAGAGAGAGAGAGAGAGATTTCACCAGAGATTAAAGTAATAAAAAAGTAGCCTTCATGATGGCTTTGAGACAAAGCTTCAGACATGCAGCTGAGCTGGCAGGCTGGGACACATGAGCACACACACACACACACAAACACACATGCACATGCACACACACTAATACCCACCCGGTGTATTCAGAAACATACATCGACAGGGAGACAGGTGGGTGGCTATGTGGTCACGGAACCACTCCACCTGCATGACATCATACATCTAGATTACAACACACACAGACCACAGCGGCACATAGGAGAGCTAATGAGTGCACTGAAGCAAACACACACACAGACACACACCAGCACACACACACACACACACACTCACACACACAAACACATACTAAGGTCATGTGTGATCTTCCCTTGTAGAGATGCAAGAAGGTACAGCACACACACACACGCACACACACTGTGACTGCTTCTGTAGAAAACACTTCTGCCTCAGAGTCAAGAGAGGGGAGGAGGAAGAGGGCAGGAAGAGAGGAGAAAGGGAGAGAAAACAAGAGGCTGAAGACCAACAGACACTGTGTCTGAGCATGCACTAAACAAACACACATGCACACACTATATCACACACTATACAAACACACACTCTAAATGCACAATATAGATACACACCCAATGCCCACACACATACACACTGTTCCAATGTGCTGTGTAACACAGACACATACACACATATACACACACACACACACACACTAACACTAAGCAAGTAAACCTGATAAATGCATTCACACATACATATTACACATTGATACCCGTCCAAAGAGCTGTCAGAGCAGAGGAGGTTCATAAAATACACACATACGTACACACACACTCACATACACGCACACTTAATACACCAGCTAAATACACTCACATTAAAAGAACAGTATTCAGTGTGTTCAATGCATAGTAAATAGGCACACAGATACAGTCACTAATAACACTTGCCCATACACACACCTAAACTAAATGTTTGAGCAAGACATCCATCACTTTGCCACACAAACCCACACATGCATATTGAAATACAGACACTTGAATCTCACATACTCCACCACAAAGATTTTAGTACAGCCATATGTATTCTGGCAGACAAAAAAAGACAGAGCGCAAGAGAGGGAGAGCGAAAGAGAGAGCAAGAGAGGGAGAGAGAAAGAGGAGAGTGAGAGATAGAGAGAGAAAGAGACGGAGAGAGACAGACAGAGAGAGAGCCATAGTCTTAACATTTATGGAATCAAGAAATGTAAAAGAAGAGAACAGTAAAATGGAATGACAAGAAGATATATGTGTAGTATATATAATATTTAATTAACTACAGGATACAGCGAGTATATATGGGTTATTATAGGCTATGAGAATAAAACAGCCAGCCATAGATACGGTAACTATGTGAACAAAGGAAAGCACCAGAGATACAATAGAGGTACATTTGCAGAATGAACATAATTGAACAGATGAATGGGAAGCTATGGTAAGACATTGCATTGGCATGGCAGATAGGTACATTATAGTGTGAGTGTGCGTGTCCATGGCGTCACGTTTTTCAATCGTTCAGTGTGAGGTGCCATGCTGTATGTGTGTGTGCATGTTTGTGTGTGTGTGTGTGTGTGTATGTGTGTGTGTGTGTGTGTGTTGCCGCAGAGACAGCCACACACGTTGTACACGCCAGATCTGCGCATTTGGACATGCCATCTGCCGCAAGAGTCCTTCGCATGCAGTTTAGCGCCTCCTGACACCTCCTCCCCATGAACAAATAAACACATTCTGAACAAAGACGCGCTCCTCTCCTTCTGTGCGCACGTGGCGCTTCGCTCTTATAAAAGAGTGGGGTTCTGAGTGAATGTATGTGCTTGTTAGGCCACACGAAACACGACTCAAAATCATACATAATCATATAGAGTCACGCACATTAACACACGTCATCGCAAGGATGAAAATCAGGCCTGTTTTTATCCTCTTATCGCAGCCACGGACCGTGTGCTCCGATTCCAAATGAGTTACACATGCAAGCACATGCGCGCCCACACGCATGCAATTAGTGGATTTGTAAATAAATCCATGGTTTTATTTAGAAGATAAATTGTATCCATGCCTATTGAGGTGAAGCTAGGATTGAGGTGTGCAGCAAATAGAGGCTCGTGTGCAGCCCCAATCGTCTCGCTGTCTCTCCCCGGCATTGAGAATCCTCCAGCCATAAATACACTTCAGGATGGTGTGATGACTGGAACACTCAGCGGACGCAGCCTGCCAACGGACTGCCTCGGAGCAGCCTTGGCTGTGTGTGTGTGAGTGAGTGTGTGTGTGTGTGTGTGTGTGTGTGTGTGTGTGTGTGTGTGTGTGTGTGTGTGTGTGTGTGTGCCTGCATGCGTATGTGTGTGTGTGCGTGTGGGTGCGTGTGTGTGTGTGTGTATGTGTGTGTGCGTGTGTGTGTGACATGTGGGACTATGGGGGGGGGGGGGGGGGGGGGGGGGGGGTGTTGGTTACTGTCGTACTTGGAAGTGGCAAGGGGCAGGTGTTGCTTGGGTCCGCTTTCCGTAGTGTGAGAGAGAAGGAGGAGAGGAGAGAGGGTAAGAACGAGAGAGAGGAGAATAATAGGAGGGGTGTTTAAGGAGATCAGAGGGTAAAATGAGAATAGAGGGGAAAGAGAGAGAGATGAGGAGAGGGAGAGGATAGGAGATAAGAGGGTGAGCGGAGAGGAGAGGAGTTGAGGAGAAGGAGAGGAAAGGAGATCAGAGGGCAAGATGAGAGGAGAGGGGAAAGAGAGAGGTGATGAGGAGAGAGGGAGGATAGGAGATGAGAGGGTAAGGAGAGAAGGAAACATAGAGAGGAGATGAAAAGCGGATGAGAGGAGTCGAGAGGAGAGGATCAGTGAGGGTGAGAGGTGATGAGAGATGAGAGGAGAAGAAAGAGAGAGGGGGGGTTGGGGTTGGAAAGCAGGGGAGAGGTGGAGAGTAGGTGTAGGGTGTGATGAGGAGAGGATCAGAGTGAGAGGTGGAGAAGATGTGAGGCGGGAGTTCTGCTATTACACATGGGTCCCTGATGTCCCGTTGGCCTTCCACTGACCTGCTGCTACATGCCTGAGATCGGACTTACAACAATCTCCTCTCCCCGTCTCTAGCGGCAAGGCCAAGCCCTTCTCGCTGTGTGTGTGTGTGTGTGTGTGTGTGTGTGTGTGTGTGTGTGTGTGTGTGTGCATGTGTGTGTGTGAGAAAATGATATATGGGTGTTGGGAGATAATTTCTTTCCGTTACAGTATTTTCACCGGAAATGTAATTTAAAGTCTATTTTTACGCTAGTCCTCTCCCGTTGATGTTTTCATTTAAACTCGTTTAATAAAATTCCTCTTATGCGCCCCCTCTCCTCCCTCCAATTATTGCCTCTCTTCTCCTTTTCTCTCTGACCTATGTGCCCCTATCCCACTGCACCCCCACCTCTCTCTCCCATCTCTCTCCCTAACCTCTCTCTTCCAACTCTCTCACCCCAACTGCTTCTCTCTCCCCCACCTCTCTCTCATTCCACCTCTCTCCCCCGCCTTTCCCCAGACTCATCGCCCTCCACCCCCCAGCCGTCGGACCCGGCCACCGGCTGCCCCCCAGCCACCCCGCCTGCGCTGCCCTGGCCGGCGGTCCCTGGAGGAGGAGTGGGCGTAGGGGTAGCAGGAGGAGGGCCCTGCGGTGGGGAGGCCGGCAAGTACTGCTGCCTGTGCGGCGCCTGGTTCAACAACCCCTTGATGGCCCAGCAGCACTACGAGGGCAAGAAGCACCGCAGGAACGCCGCACGCGCCCGCCTCCTGGAGCAGCTCGCTGGGAGCCTGGATGCCACCGAGACAGCAGGTCAGGGCCGCTCAGATCCCAGCCACCCCCCTGAAGTCTCCCGATCCACCCATCCCCATACCACCACCTCCCGGAAACCCTATGCATCACTCACAAGCAGGGATGAGGGAAGGGGAGTGCGGGGTAGGGCCGTGCTGGTGGTAGTCGTAGTGGTATGGTTGTTAGGGAGGACATTGTTAGTCATTCACCAACTGGGTAGGGTGCTGGTGGTGGTTGTTCGATAAGACACGATAAAATAAGATGTACTTTATTATTATAAGATGGAAATGATCCCAGATGGGAAATTAGGGAGCGTTGCAAAGACATAGCAAAGATATTGGTACTCATGCAGTGAGGAAGAATATCCTGGATAAATGTGTGTAATGCAAATTAACAGTATGTTTGCTTTGGGCTTGTTGTTATGTTTTCTAACACTGGTGTGCCTTTCACTCATGTGTTCATACAATAAACATGATATACATGATATAATGACATTATTATTACAGTATTATTACAGGAAATGGTTTGATAAGTGTCATCGATATGCACATGGATATTGACCTAAGCTGAAAACATCCGTGCGCTCATAAAGACTACAGCAAGGTGCGAGAAGGCTCCGAAAAAGCAATAATAGATGAGCATGGTTTCGGGTATTATATAAATGAAAGCATATTTAATGAGGAAAAACTACGTAAGACATCTTGCAACTGTATGCCCTACTGAATGGTGTACCACTGAACACGTCTGATGAATGATACTAGCAATGCATTGTCAAGAACGCCCGAGGGCCAATGAATAGATTCAACTTAAGAGGTAAAAATGAGATGACTTCATAGGGTGCCTGCAGTTCATCTGATAAACTGGGTTCCGTGGTTTACTGTCAGTTGCCATGGCAAATTATTATTATACTATTATTTCTTATCACACTTCTCATGCATTCGCACACTTTATACCCGCTTTGCCGCCTGTCTCAAATTATGTTTCTCTTCAGTATCGCATACATATGCAATTGGATTTATTCATAGGGTTTATGAAGCCGATTTATTTGAACACGGTTAAAGTGTGCAATACTGGAAAGCTGGAGAAGAAAAGGCCCATCCATGTTCTTTTTATCGTATCGTTCTGAGTCAAAGACACATGCACACACACAGACACATACTCAGGTATACACACATAGACACACACACAGACTTAAACACACACATGCAGACACTAAACACACGCACGCACACAAACAAACAAATCTGATGCGCTTCAGGCGCAGCTGACACAAGTCATTATCTCAGTAAGCCAATCATATTATAGCCAGGAGTCACATGATGGCTGACCCTGGCTCAAAGGCTTTAGATGATGTCATGCCGGACATTGTCTCCTGTCTGCCTCTAGGCACCCTTAACCCTCCCCAGATCAGTGCTGCTGTTTCTCCATGCCCAAAATAACACCTGATTTAAATGATATCAATCAGTCGTCAATGATATAAATAAGGTCATCGAAAGTCTAGCATATTTCCACGGGATTACAGGAAAGGTAGTCTCCCAAATCAGGCTTTAGATTAATATCTAAAGTCTGGTGGCAGACGAGCTCAAATCTGGGTGAACGGGGCTTTTCACTTTCTTTCAGTTCATATTTGTTTCGACCATATATGCAATCTAACCAGTGTTGGTTCCGTCCTCTATACTTTAGTTTAGTCTGTTTCTCCCTGAGACAATCCCCCCCCCCCCCCCCCCCCCCCCCATGATGTGAGAGTCTCACGTTTGATTGGCTGTGGTTTACAACTTCAGGTGTGAAGTCACTAAGTGTTATTTCACGAGGAGAGAGAGGAGAGAGTGAGGTAAGCAAAGAGATGGAAAGAGAGGAAAGTGTCTGTGCGAGTGTGAGAGACAGAGAGAGAAAACGACAAAGAAAAGAAAACTCATTCCAAGTCAATTACACATTCGTCTCCGTCTCATTGTCCCCATTTTTCATTTAAGAAATACTTAACTTTGAGAAAGATCTTTTGTAACACAAACACAGTTGCAATTTTGGCAACTGTGTGTGTGTGTGTGTGTGTGTGCATGACGGGGCGGTTCCATACTGTCCACATGTCTCATCTGTCATCCTTCATGAGGCACAGCTGAATTATTTCGCTCTCTGTCTCTCTCTGGGCCTCCCTTTTCTCTCTCTCTCTGTCTCTCTGTTACTCTATCTGTCACACATAGTGGATGACTGCACCAGATTTATACACTATTGATGCTCCTGACCTTTTTCTTAAGCTGCAAGTACCCACTTGTTGCTTCTTAATATTGCCATGCTCCTCTCTCTCTCTCTCTCTCTCTCTCTCTCTCTCTCTCTCTCTCTCTCTCTCTCTCTCTCTCTCTCTCTCTCTCTCTCGCTCTCTCTCTCTCTCTCTCTCTCTCGCTTTCTCTCTCTGCCTCGCTTTCTCTCTCTGCCTGTTTTGATCTCCCCTTCCCACAGCAGAGGAGGTCTATGGGATGTCAGTTCACGTTCAGTTGTCCTTCACAGGGGGAAGAAACTTGTTTGGCAGCAGCGAGATAAACATTCATTAAGTCTTGTAGTCGTCCATTGTCACTTTTTTTTACAACAAAAATAAATCGGATAATAACGTGGTGAATGCCTATGTAGGTGACATATGCAAACCCATTTAATTAACAGCTAAATGTATTTATTTATTCAGCTCATTGAGATTGCGCATCTGTTCCAGAAGAGACACCTGATAGGATAGCAGCACAACAAACACTACAAGACATATACAGGCACATGACGGCAACATTAACAAAGAGAAGGATCAAACCACTCAAACCAAGCCTCTGACAGACAGCCACATCTTAGCCCCAGCATGGTAGAAATGCATTGTGTCTTTGTATACATACGAATACAGAGAGAGAGAAAACTACAGTGCTCCCTCTTCACACTGTGCAAACCAAGCGTGCTAGCACCAAATCCCCTTGACACAGATACGTACATGGAAGTGCTTCTTCCTCTTGGTCTTTGGTTGGGGGTGGGTGGAGGGCTGGGAGGGGTGGGGAGGAAGTCATTATTTCTTCCAGTTTGTTCCAGACAAGGAAGCCCCCCTAGAGATAGGGGTTATGGTCATTGCTTTCTTGTGGTGGTTCGGGGGAGAGGAGAGGAGAGGAGAGGAGAGGAGAGGAGAGGAGAGGAGAGGAGAGGAGAGGAGAGGAGAGGAGAGGAGAGGAGAGGAGAGGAGGGACACCTGCTCTGTGCCAGACCCCCACATAAATCACCCCAGTGGTAGAAGCCCCCCTGTAGACACACCAGACACATGGTCTCCTCTGTAACGCCTCTCTGGAGACACAGACCTGTGTGTGTGAGTAGGTGTGCACATACACACTCACACACACACACACAGTGCCACTGACACACACACACATGCAGGCACACACACAGGAGCAGTTGTGTGTACATTGCCTGTGTAGGTGTGTGTGTGTGTGTGTGTGTGTGTGTGTGTAGGTGTGTGTGCATGCACAGGTTGAAAGAGTGACATGCCAGAGCTGAGAATATTATCTGTGATTGATGAGTTTCTCTGCATCTAGAGACAAGATTGACCTCTCCACCTCCCCTGAGACCCCCCCCCCCCCCCCCCCCCACACCCCCACACACCCCCACACACACACACACACACACACAAATGAATATGCGCAATGTTATACACAGTCACACACATCCACAGTCACGGTCACACATCCACACACAGTCACCCACTCTGATCCAGTCGCACGTGCATGTGCACGTACACACACTCTCACACACACACACACACACACACACACACACACACACACAGTCACACACTTACCTACTTGCAAACACACACACACATACACATTCACTTTATGATACATACAGGTGAAAACACACACATGTGAACGTACATATATATATATATATATATATATATATATATATATATATATATATATTATTTAGCATTTTGGATGATGTGCATGAAATCTTAATACAAAATAGCAACAATAAAGCACAAAATATCCTTCACAAAACTACTTTCAGAAGTATTTTGTTATATGAAAGCACATTGGGTATTCGACAAACACGTCCACGCAACCGGCCCAAGAGTATCGTTAATTTCCAGAGAAACACACAAAACAAAATCCAACAGAGAAACAAGGTTACTTCATTCAAATGCCTCACACAACACAGATTTAGTAAGGAGACCCCGTGTTGGTTTTTGCCTGGTACCAGATGGTCTATCTTAGCTAATACTGTCAAACTTTGCTGTCAACCCCCTTGAAATCTCTCAAAGTTTTCTGTCGCTTGGTCGAACCGAGCTTTACATTTGGCTAGGACTGTCAAGTGTCTGCCTGTGAAGGGATGTGTCCGATGATGCATTCTGTTGGTTCTTTATATCTCACATCCCTGGTAAGGTTTTTGGTATCTGATGACGTGGGCTTGGAATCTGTTTTTATTTTTCTGGTACAGTACAGGCTTCTGGGAAAGCAGAACCAGCATGAGCTCATTTTGTGTCCAGGCAGTAAATGGTGCTTATCCCTAAGATTGTTTGTGGGGGGGGGGGTTAAATTCGTTTTAGACCATTGACCTGAATGGGAGACAGGAGAAGTAATAGCCACTCTGTTCTGAGACAATCCGATCGATTCTAAGTGTGCCGTTTCTACTCTCTTCGATTTCACAAACAGATTTGATTTGAATAATAAACAGCAATAACACTGCATCCCTTGAAATAGTTCTCTAATTAGCGACGGTAAAGTTGCATAGCATATGAGATCAAATAATACAAAAAATAAGTTTGGAACACATGACAAGCTGCGTTCTAAGAATAGAACATGGCTTATTACTCAGCTGACACTTCTGGTGGCTTTGTCTTTGTGTATTTACCAGCTTGCCAATGACGCCAGCAGGCTCTGTACACTGTTAAAACAGTTCACTAATAGCACTAGCTCTACTACTACTATTCATGTCACCTCCTATCATCCCCTCCTCTCTACCTCTCCTCCCCTATTCTATCCTCTCCCACCTCATCTCCTCTCCTCTTCCTCTCCTCTCCTCTTCCTCTCCTTTCCTGTCCTCTCTTCATCCTCCCCCCTTATGTTCGTTCCTATTCTCCCATGCTATCCTCTCATCCTCTCTTCCTCTCTGATTTCCTCTTCTATTCCCCTCTATCAATTCCTCTCTATTCTTCATCCTCTCCTGTCCTTTCCTGACCTCACATCCTCTCCCCCCCCTCTTCTCTCTTCTCAACTTATTTCCTCTCCTCCATCCTCTCATCGCCTCTTCTCTTTCCTCTCCTCTCCTTTCCGCTCTCTCCACTCCTCTCATCCTCTTGTGTAATTAACAAGCCCCCCCCCCCCCCCCCTCCCCCTCCCCCCCCACCATCAACACCACCACCACATACATTCATATTCCTCTATTGTGTGCCATCAGCTCCAGCACATTCTATTCACCGCATGTAATTAACATGGATTAGTGCACGGACCGGTTCTCATACCAGAAGGGCTTGATTAAGCAACACACTGTGTGTGTGTGTGTGTGTGTGTGTGTGTGTGTGTGTGTGTGTGTGTGTGTGTGTGTGTGTGTGTCATTAATCAGACTGGTAGTGGAGAAGGTGCTTTTATGACACTTGTCTGTGCATTTATGGGCATAACAGAGGCACATCAAAAAAACACTTCCACTAATGACGCATATATCAAAAGCTCTTTGATGCTGTAATCCGTCATCAAACAAAATACAGACAGGAAAACCTCTTCTTTTTTTTAACCAAATAATCGTTCCTCCCATTAACAGACAAGACGTACTGAAAACTTGAGAGCTGGGGAGAAGGCTGCCCCTCTTACTCTTTTTTGTTTAAAAAGGCATTCAGACTTCACATGCATGCATTTCCATACATGTACAGGAGGCCCTCATGTTTTTCTGTCCTCCGGTCTTAATTCATGCAGAATACCAACCCCTGGAGCTCTAAAACCAGCTTTACTCAAGACAACTCATTGGGCCACGGCTGGCTGTTAAAAACAGTTTGTCCATGATTGAGACTTGAAAGGGACTAAAGCGTTATTTACGCCGTAGTGTGGCGTTCGTGAAGTGCACATGCAGTCCAAGCACAGCCATGGCATTTATAGTCGGCTTTTCGCTGTATAATTGGTGTGGTTCGCGCAGTCTGCTAGCAGAGCTTTAATTACAGAAGTGGGCAACACGTGACAAATCCTGTATGATGCCTGTGTGATGATGTCCTTTTTGATCCACGCGCGGCGACTACAAATTGGGTTTAACTTCTCAACTGGCAGAATAAAATATGCCACATTATGCATATCCCACAGTAGCTTCAAGTGACACACGCTGCATCACAATATTGTATTTGCACTTCAGTTCCCAACATGCCTTGCCAATTAATGCCGCACAAGGTCAAAGGGGAACGGCGTCCGTGCCAGCAGCTTGTAAATCTCCCGCACGGCGATGTCAGCGGGGAAAAGGCCACCAACTAGTATAAACACACCAACTTTCAGACAGACTTTACCCACGCACAGCGGGATTCACCAATCATCCATCTAATACAAATAAGGATAGATAGAAAGAGAAGCAGGGATGAAAAAAAAACACAGGTGCACAAAAGAAAAACATTCTCGGCAATTAATGTGGACATCTTTTTAATTTCTTCTCATTTATCAGACAACAGCCCGACTGTCATGACAGTCCGTGACTGTGGTGATGATAGCCGCACAGTGACAGCTCCGCAGTGCGCAAAATGTGAGGAAAAAATAAAATAAAGAATTCAAACTCTCTGGGTGAGAAGGAGGGGAAAGGAGACCTGGGCCAATTATACCAGCCTTGACGATAACAGGTTCCGCACGGCATCGTGTTAATTTCCCTTGCTCTCCTGGTCAATGAGCTGTAAGACGTAATGAAATAATAGCAGAGCTCATTTGCATTAACATTTTCATGGTTTAATATCGATTTATGATGACGTGTCTTGTGCAAGGATCTTTGTTTCGCTGCCCTGTTCGATTCTGTTCTACACACACACTTCACACACACAAACGTGTGCACGACCACACCTATATAGTTATATGATCCACACATTAAAGGCCTACATCCATGCACACACATGCGCAGATATATTAACACACACACACACGCACACTCACACCCACACACAAATACTTGCACATGCACACAAACACACGCTTGCACACAGAAAGACAAACACACATGCTCTCACACATAAAAACACACATGCTCATACTGACACACACACAGAATTGTGCACAGACACACACACACATGCACACACGTGCACTCTTCACCCATCAATGTCAGAGTCACTCATCTCCCATGCGTCTATTTTTGGAGGCTCATCTCGACCACCTGCAAACCCTGTAATTAGTTCACATCTGTTTCCGTGCCATGTCATTGCATCGCAGCAAGCCCACCGACACAACGCAGACACAACATGCACACAGGCCTCCTACTCTACGACACACATACACACAAATGCACACACGCACTAACACATACACACACCCACATTGATCGCACTAACACAGCAGAGATTAAAAGTGAACTGAGGATAAAAATAAGTCGCTGCTATTCTCTGAAGGACAAGTTCTTTTTCATGACTAATCGTTAATAGAAGTCAGAAAGTGAACTGCCAATTTTATGCAATTGTGTGTGGTTATTTTTATGTTCGATTTTTTTTTAATTCAAACAGGTTTTAACGTACAAATGCTATTATTTATTCTGATCTCATGTTGTTTCTTTTTCTCTCTCTGTTCTCCCCAATGTTGATTGAGGACAACAATAGAAGGAGCTAGAAGGCTTGTCTTGACGCTGTTGACTGGTGTGTGTGTGTGTGTCTCTCTCTCTCTCTCCAGGACTGCGCAGTAGTTACTCCTGCAGTGTCTGCAGTGTGGTCCTCAACTCCATAGAGCAGTATCACGCACACCTTCAGGGCTCCAAGCACCAAAACAAGTGAGTACAACTCAACTCATGGATGGATGGATGGAGCGATGGCTGGATGAATGAATGGATGGATGGATGAAGTGTGGTTGGATGATGGATGGATGATAGCTGGATGAATGATGGGTGGATGGATGGAAGTGCAGATGGATGTATAGATGGATGGATGGATGGGTGGGGAATAGAATCAAGTCACTAGAACTGTAATAATATTCCAAGAGGAATGAACGTCATAAACGTCATCATGAAAACGAAGCAAAATGTATCCAATCTATCAGTGTGAAAGCCCCAGACTGTAACCCCCCCTTTGAACCTGTCAGAATTTAATTGGTTGTTCAAGGATCTGATTTTTTTTTTTTGCATTCATAGCAAGAAGGAAAATAAGTTCTTAAAATCTGTTAAAAAAAAGTAGTTGTGATTCCAATAGTAACACGTGTCTTTGCTGCATCATAATGTTGCATTTGATTTGTTATAAGAAGTTTAATCTCAACCACAGCTTTAGCAACGTGATAAAAAACGTAACTCAACATAACACAAATTTGAAGGAACCTTTTAATAACATTGAGGACATATGACTCCCATATCAGGCCATAAGTACATGAAACGTAGATGAGTTATACATTTTTGGGGGGTCCCAGCCCGAAAAGGATGAGCACTCCTGGTATAGTGCCAAAAAGTAACAAAATTGGTTATTTAGCTGAAGAGAAAGTTATGTTTATTTGATTTGAATTAAGTACCTATTAAATTGTTGAACTTGATAACTACTACGCATAATGTTTTGGCATATGGCTAGGTGTGACTGTGGAAATACTACCATGCTAAAAAAGTATTATGGTAAACGTTTATTTACTTAATAATTAATTAAACAAGGAGCAGTAGGAGTTCTTTCAATGCCAACAGTAAAGTCCCAAACGTGTGGTCTGATTTGCAAAAAGATCTGCAAGCTGTTCTCAAGTATATCCAACATGACTTGTGTGTGTGTGTGTGTGTGTTCAATCTGAAAAAAGACGCTAAATTATAAAGTACGACATTAGCACTTTTCTCTGCACTCAAATTAAATGCTGAATTTACCCTAACACACAGATGCACACACACACACACACACACGCACAAACACAGCAGTTAGCAGTCAGTGCTGGCCGACTTGCAAGTCATTAAATAAAGCTAGGCCCAAGATGAGATAAAGACTGGAAGTTTAACACTGAACTGGGTAAAAAGGGGTCATTTGAAAGATGTTCAAATTGAGAGAGACAGCCAAAGAAAATAAATGTTCTAGAGTAGGGAAGACAGAGAATAATAATGGTGCTGTTCAAGAGAACAAAAAGAAAAACAACCAGAAATGTGAGTGTAAGAAAGAGAGAAAGATGAAGAGAATATGGAATTTAAGAAGATTATTTTATTATTATTTATTATTTTATTATTTTACAGCAAGACAGGGACAGATGAAATGGCATTGAAGCCAGGGAGAAAGAGAGAGAGAGAGACAGAAAGAGGGTCATAGAGAGAGAGAGAGAGAGAGAGAGAGAGAGAGAGAGAGAGAGAGAGAGAGAGAGTAGTGGCAGCAAAGACAAAACAGAGTGCGAGACAAAGAAGGATTCGATCGGGTCAAAAATAAAGTGATAGCAGTAGCTGAGACGTTAGAGCTGAGCTAAGAGCTCAGCAAAGAAACCGCAACTCCATGTAAAACGAAGAGCAACCGCAGGCAAAAAGCACATGAAGGGTGGTGAGAAAAAATTTAAAGGTGCCGTGACAGAGATAAGAAGAAAGGTTGAAAGCCATCAGGAACGATCCGGTCTGGGGTCCACATGTGCCGACAGCCTGGGATTTTGACTACTTAAGAGAAGCCGGATCAATACGGACCCAAGGGGCCAGGGGGTTGGGGGGGGAGGGTATGAGTTTGAGCCAGAATACCTGGGGATTTAGGGGAGCTGGACTGATAGGTGGCTGGATAGCGGTCCGAGGAGTCTTTGCAGGGCACCGTATCAGGAACAGACTCGGCGCGAGAGTGCTGTGCACAAAAGGGGAACCTGTCTTCAAAAGGGAATTGGGTAGAATGACCCCGCAGGTATTAGGATGTCTCAGAGCCGCGAAGTGGATTTAAGCTTGTCCGCTATCTACTTCAACAGGAAAGGAAAGGATACGCTTGTTGTTTCAAAGCCCCCTATGTGTGTGTGTGTGTGTGTGTGTGTGTGTGTGTGTGTGTGTGTGTGTGTGTGTGTGTGTGTGGGGACGAGAGGTAGAGTCGTTGACAACCCACAGAATAGTATCGCTCAGAGGTCGTAGGAGTTGTCTTAGTGTGGTGATGGAAGGTGGGAGTGTTTTGAGTTATGCATGTCGAACGCCGTTTCCCCTCGGAGACGGAGCGGAGAAACTACAACGATACGCCGTGGTTTTCATTTCCACAGCCTTTACCAAGTAAAAACATGTGTTGTCTGTGTGTAGTTACGAGTGTGTCTGTATCTGTCTCCGTGTGTGTCTCTTTCTCTCTCTCACATACACAAACCCATTCTCCAGTAAGGCGTATATACTGCCCAAATCAGTGTGTGTCCCATACTGGGTTGTTTTTGCTGCAGTAGGAGTGTGTGCTGAGAGGGCATGGAACAGCGTGATAGCATTCCAGGCTCTGTCACTCTAGCCAGCATGCTGTGTGTGGAGACACTTAAATAGGCTGCCATCGGAGTGCAAGGGTACACATAGAGTTGGCTTTGATTCACCGACAAATACAAGTAGGAGAATTTGCTAATCAATTTAAACATGAATACAAATATGAAAAACATTTCTAGGTTTGAGTTAAGAAAACCATTTCTATAATTGGTCAAACTGTAGAATTGACCAGGCAATTCAACTGTAGAAAACAGCAACTGTGTATTGCTGTTTGTGCTGTTATGATCAATAGGATTGACCGTTTTTTCCAGCCACACATTTCAAGACAGATCTCTTCAGGGACTTTCTATACCCTTTGGGAGTAAACTGTGAAATCTGTGGAGATTTGCTTTAAATATGCCTTACTTTGTGTGGTATGTGTGTTATTTTTTTCTTCTTTTGAGCACGTTTAGTGTATATGTGGACCTTTTGAAGTTATTGTGTAGAGGTTATAGAGGGGAGAGCTTGCCCAAGTGAGACTTTTCATCAAAATTTTCTGTGTGTGTGTGCACAAACTCTGCATGAGGTTCTGCTCTTGTAAGAAGCTTTGTGGAGGAGACGAAAGTGCATCTGACAGCGGCAGGGGATTATCGTTCACAGTGGAAACGTCCTGTGTGTTTACGTGTGTGCGTCTGTGTGTATATGTGTGTGTCAGATTGGCCCATTTATCTTCGTCTGTGTGTCTGTGCGTGTGTGGAGAGACGTCTTTATGAGTTCGGCGTGAGATATCTGTCATCCTAAAACAACAACAGACATCTCTATTCCCCCTACCTTAGGACGCACCTCTCTGTCAGCCCAGCCCTCTGCCTCTCTCACATCCACTGTGTAAAGAAGCTGAGCTATTAGCTGGAACATTAGCGCCTCTGCGCTGTCTGTCTCCAAGCTGGCCGGTGGAGGAGAGTCGTGATGGCGAACAGCGTTCAGTGTTGTATAGTATAGATCACACCACAGACTCACTGGGAATATTTTTGACAACAGATCGGAACGCTTGTGATTAGCGGATATACCTCGCGGCCAGACAGATTTTTCCCTGCAGGAAACTGGCCGGCGACAACAAAGCAAATAAACAAAGTGATTCTGTAGAGATATACCTGGCCGAAATAGACTTAAATGAACATAATTAAATGCCAATGTTGGAAATTGGATATATGGATATGAAGTTTAAACTGGTGATGTCGATTTCCTGAACAAAATATGTACATGTTGTGAGCTGATTATTTTCCCCATAATGAATGTCCGTGTGTGTGTGTGTGTGTGTGTGTGTGTGTGTGTGTGTGTGTGTGTGTGTGTGTGCAAGTTAGTGCTTTATGAGTTTTGTTTCATACTCATGTAAGCAAAGACGCCCCGAGGTTCCGATGGCAGAGCTAAGGACAATCCATTTAGCCTGTTCAACCTGATATTATCCAGCGTCAGTATCACACATGCATAGACACACACATAGACACATAGACACACACACATCGCCACATAGACACACACATAGACACATAGACACACACACATCGACACATAGACACACACGCATAGACACACAGACACACATGCATAGACAAACACAGACGACACACAGACACACTCGCATAGACACATAGACATACATGCATAGACACACACACACATACTACACAGTGACACACACGCATCGACACATAGACACACACGCATAGACACACACAGATGACACATTGACACACATGCATCAACAAATAGACACACACGCATAGACACAAGCATAAACACATGCATAGACACATAGATACAGAAGCATGGACACATAGACCCACACATAGACACACACGCATAGACACACACATCTACAGATGTACATGTACACACAGAAACACACACATACACATGGACACACACATACACACACACACACACACAGTATGGAAATGTATGTGATGTGCTTTTGTTGTTTTTATTTAAATAAACGAAAGAGGCATGTGCTGAAGGGAAATAGGAACTGAACCAGAGTACAGTGCTTAGCATAGAGTTAATGTTAGCCCCTGAATAGTCGGGCTATCAACTCATGTGCAAATAGGGCAGACAGGCACTGAGTGTGTGTATGTGTGTGTGTGTGTGTGTCTTTGTGTGCCTGTGTTTGAACTGTGTCTCAATGTGCCCCAGGCAAGGTGAAAGGTTAATTCAGGACTGTCACTGGTTAGCACAAATTCTCTTACATGAACTCCTTTTTGGCACACTGTCAAACACACACACACACACACACACACACACACACACACACACACACACACACACACACTCATTCCACTCAAGCGCAAACGTTGAGCTCATACCCCCCCCCCCCCCCCCCCAGCTGTGACTCACCGTTTGGTCGCCTTAGAAATGGGCCCCTGTCAAATTGCATTTACCTGACACACATGCACACCTTCACATGCATAGATGACCTTCCATTTCTCAGAGAAATAGCAGGCTCACTGGGCAGTCTATCTCTCTCTCTCTCTCTCTCTCTCTCTCTCTCTCTCTCTCTCGCACGTGCTCTCTCTCTCTCTCTCTATTTCTCTATGGTACACGCTCTATTTCTCTCTCTCGCTCTTTCTCTCTCTCTCGCACGCGCTCTCTCTCCCTCTCGCATATGCTTTCTCCCTCTCTCTCACTCTTTCTCTGTCTCTCTCTCTCTCTATCTCTTTTGCACGTGCTCTCTCTCTTTTTCTCTCCCACTGTTAACTACACTGATCTGGACTAACAAAAGTTTTTAGCGCTCTTCAGATCTCTAATTGTCTCTTTGAGAAAGTTTTAACGAAACAATCTTCATCTTTGGTTTCTCGTGAAAATATATTTTATTTGATTCAAGCCAAACTGGCTATTTATTTTTGCAGAAAACTAAATTTAGAGTCAGGTCAATTGATAGACTGTTTGACAGTGAGTATAAATATTATGTAAAAATGAATAAAATATATTTTGAGGCACTCTCTTTGGCTTAAATAATTGTGAGATGAAATGTAAAAATGGAATTAAATAACCATCTGTACTTTCTGTGGGCATGTTTCATTGTTTATTTAACAACTATTTAAACTTAGAGTTGGAAAACGATTTTTAATAAAGTGGTGTTAAAAATCCCCCATTTCTCTCTCTCGCTCTCTTTCTCTCCCTCACTTTCTCACATTCCTAGTATACACTCTCAAACAAAGAATACTTCTCCTACTGGTGGAGGGAATCTCAGGCTTTAGCTTCTGCCGACTGGGCTCAAGAACAGGCTCGTTTTCCTCTTAATGTGCATTACCCTACTTTCCACCCTGCTCTCTCCTCCTTTTCCTACCTGCCCTTTCACTTGTTTCTCATGAACTCCATCGCCCCTCCCCATGTGCTGTTTTTCCTCTTTCTCTTCCTCATGCCATTTAGTTTTTCAATGTTTTTCTTCAATGTTTTTTTTTTTCAATGAATGTTTTTCAGGGTAAGTACACCAAGAAAGATCAAGAGCTGGTGGTGGCCCTCAATGGTGATTGGGCCCTTGTCTCTTGACCCCGGTCAGCTCTTCCCCTCTCTGCTACCTGTCCTCACTTACCACCCCCCCCCCCCCCCCCCCCCCCCCCCCCCCCCCCCCCCCCCCCCCCCCCCCCCGGTTGCTGTGAGGGCTGGCAGAGTCATTGCCCTCCCCACACCTCTGTTTGAGTCCAGAGCTTTGGGATAAATCCTGAGCAAGCAGACAGGGTGTAAAGGCCAGGGTTTTAACAGTCATTACCGGGATGGATGCTGACAGCTAGGGTGACCCAGTAGCACTCTCTCTCTCTCTCTCTCTCTCTCTCTCTCTCTACCCCGCCCCCACTTCCCTGTGTGCCTTTATGTCTCTTTTCATAATTGTTTTAATTTTAAAATAAGCAAGCTTAGTCAAATGTTGCAGAGCCTCTGTTCATTGCTGTTATGGTCCGTGAATAGTTCAATATGCAGAAGTAAGTATCTGTACTTCTACTTGAGTAAATAATGTATGTACTTTTGCCACCACTGTCAATAAGTACAAGCAACATAGTACAGAGAGTTATTCACTTTTTCAAAGTGAGTCAAAGTAAAATGGATTGAGCTGATATTAAAAGATAATATGGTCAAATAGTAATTTAGTAACAAGATACATTTAATTCCATCAAGCAGATGCCAGGTAGGAGTTGTCACTAGAAACAGAGTTAACGTAGTCTTGGAAGTGGGTAATGTTTGCAATCTGACCAATGCTGTCTCTTTGTAATGAGATGCAGGGATGATATGAGAAAAGAACATCTGGAAACCCTTGCATTAACACTGCCAGGGTTTGGGTCCGAATCTCCCACTGGGGGACACCCATGCTATCCACCATATATTACCTATTTTATATTAAAGCTGCACTGTGTGCGTTTTCCCATTAGCAGTCTCTAGTGGCTTGAGTTGTAGCTACAGTTATAGCTATTTCATTTTCCAACATTTAAGAGGGGAGGGGGGAAGTGGAACAGAATAAAACAAATTCCTGGAATGGATTGACTCATGGATTGGTGTGTTGTATTCTAAGAAACTTTCTATTTCAGATATTTTGTAATGCCGTGAATAGCTGCAGTACAAAAATGACATAGTGCAGGTTTGAATGAAAAACAAACATAACAGACCATTGAAGAGTGGCAAGTTTGTCTAACATGCAGCTTTTAAAATACAACAGCCTCTCTTTTGTTTGAATTAAACGGTGACAGGAAGGCCGTCTCTGGTGGCGGTTTGTTTTCCTCTGATAAAAGTAAATAATGGATTCGGGTGTATAAAAAAAGAATATATCAACAGCCAACAATATGAAAGTGGTTGAAGCGTCCCACCTCCATCGCCATTGTTTTTAATGTGGTCAGCACCTGGGAGGAGGCTCGGCAAAGACCTTTAATTATGAGGAGATTGGAGAGAGAGAGAGAGAGAGAGAGAGAGAGAGAGAGAGAGAGAGAGAGAGAGAGAGAGAGAGAGAGAGAGAGAGAGAGAGAGAGAGAGAGAGAGAGAGAGAGAGAGAGAGAGAGAGAGAGAGAGAGAGAGAGAGAGAGAGAGAGAGAGAGAGAGAAAAACATTTGCTGGGCTGGTCTCAGTATCTCTTAACACCTCACATATGTGCTCTTGTTGTCTTGGATACAACCTCAGCTGAAGGCTTTTAATTTATTCTGCCGTTGTGCTGTGTACTGTAAAATGGCTACCAAGAAACAAGAAGACCACAGAAAAAACAACAATAGGTCGATTTATATTCCAATTAGATATGGTACATGAATATTAAGAGGTCTTGCTTGATGTATGATTGGTCATACACTTGCAGTAAAACGAATCATATGTGTGTGTGTGTGTTTTGTTTTGTTTTTCAGCCTGAAGCAGCACCAACAGTGAGCCATGAGGACACACCACTTTGTGAGAGTATAGGAGTGGAGAGTGGAGAGAAACTTTTTTATTTATTTACTTATTTATTTATTATTTGTGTGTTTGTTTATTAATACTTGCGTCGCAACCATTTGGGTGTAAGGGACTACTGCTTGAAGTTATTTGTGTGTGTATATGTACGTGTGTGTGTGTGTGTGTGCGTGCGTGCATGCGTGCGTGTACGTGCCCACGCACGTGTGCGTCATATTTTGCAGTTCGTCATCACTACAGACTTGGTGTGGGGCAAAAAAATAACTAATAGATGTAATTTGGGTAAATGAGCTATCATTAACTAAGCCACAGTTAATTGTGCCATGACTGTAGCGCAGTGTGACACATAGGCCTGGTCGCTGCTTCTATTCCCTTCCCAAATAATAGACTATCATTTTGTCCTTTTATCCTCCCTCTCAGCCCTTTGTGCCTCATCTCTCCAGACCACGCATCTTCCTCACCAACCCTTCCCTCATCATTATCTTTTCTCTTCCACTCTCCTCCATCACTAGCCTCTCCTGATCCATTAGCTTCATAACACAACCCTTTTTATAAGCATAGCCTCTGTTGCCTGAAGTCTATACTAAATGAAGACACTAGCTGTTCACGACGTGAGGTAAAAAACAAAAAAAAGGTCGTTTGACTTTCAAGGAGTTTAGAAATCAAACCTTGACTTTTGTCTCAACTGCAACAATTGCAAGGGGGCTGACTGCAACATATTATGCAATGTAATGTAACCGTATTGTGTATGCGTGTGTGTTTGTTTGTGTGTGTGGTGTTTGTGTGCGTGGGTGTGTGTATGTGTGCATATATCTTCATTCATTTTTGATCTGAAATCTATCTCTGAGGGACTTTTACTTCAGCACCTGAAAGGTTTGAAATTGTTTCTAAGCTGGCAGCTGCCCCAAAGCACAGCACAGCTGCGTATCTCGCCATATGATCCCGTGTTCATAACAAACACAACAACTGATGTCAATACGTTGCCCATAGGGGTGATAGCCATTACGTAACCCTTTCGTCTTTTCAGAGCAGCAGTGATAATAACTGCAGCCTGGCAGGTCATCGCGACAGCGCGACCGTGATTGGTCGGATTGTGAATGACACTCATTAAAACAGTCAAGTTTGGTTCTCTATGTAGTGATAGTTTTGACACAGCAAATGGCCAACAACAAGGCCTTTTCAGATAAAACTCACTCAGGCCACAAATCCTTGGCCTCGAAACACCATGGAAAGCTATGAATAAATCAACTATTATTGATGAGAAAAATATGTATTTATTTATTTAATAAGAGAGAAGATTGCCCAAGTCGACTGTCGCTTGAATAGGGTGGAATGCAGTTTGAGAAAGTCATTTACTTTGTCAAACAAGGATTTAAGATAAATACAGTAAAGACTTTTGCTCATTTCAAATTCAAATTTTCTACAACATAAATGGGTGATGCTACATTGGTTTACTAAACTTATTGAATAACAGTGAACAAACGTAGCTTCAGTTTCTTTGTGTGCGTGCGTGTGTGTACCTGTGTGTGTGCCTGTATGTGTTTGTGTGTGTGTGTGTTGTGTGTGTATTTTATACTTGTGACTTTGTCTTTTCTACTGTCCAGTTCGAGGGGAAGTCTAGGGTCAAAAAAGTAATGCCTTGTACAGTATCGATCAACTGATGTCACAGACACAGAACCTGAGATGTCAACACATTATCTCTGCTCAGAGATGGAGGTCATATTAATAAAGACAAACTCCTTTGTAAACGTTTGTATGCCGTCATGTCCAGACCAAGAAAAAAAAACATGATGATGAAACAACCACAAAAAAACTACTTATTCTTCTTCAACTTCACCAACCAATACATGTAGCAATGGCTCTAAAATGCAACTGGGGTAAAATGCAGTGCATGCACAGCAATGGTGAGCCAAGCCTATCCTTTTGCCTTCTTTTTACACCGTGCATCGGAAACATCCACTGCACAACCGCACCGCTTTTTCCGCTAGTGATGTAGCTTCAGAATAACGTACTGCACCTGCTCGAAGCTAGATAGATGAAGTCACCCTTTACTGCCGGGTTGGCTCTGGTTCATTTGTACTAGTACATCACTGGTCTGTTACTAGTACTGTAGAGAAGGAAGAAGACAAAAACCACAGGCCGAAAGACTTGCCGATTGTTCGAGCAGTTGGTTAGAAAAAATGGTGGCCTGTTTTTTTTTTTGCTTCTTCAAGTGTTTCTTATGGTGTGTTTAAGCATGTTGTGTTTTTCGGGATTGTATTTGGTGCAACCTTGAGGGAAAGCCAAAAATGTGAAATCAGTACACACACACGCGTGCGCACGCACGCACTCACACACACACCAACACATACATACACCCAATCAACTCCTACCAATAAGTAAAGGTAAAATGTGATAAACAGATGAAAATAAGTTCATTCTGTGCTGATTTCATGTTTTGAAGTGTGAGCTAAGGATGACTTGATTAGGACGAAATTGTGTTATCTGAAAAAAAGAATATGGAGTGTGGAATTCTTTATGCAATCAAAATGTAATATGAAGAACCATGCAATCGTGGTCATTTTCTGTAAATAAGGAGCTGAAACGTGTGTTTTTTTTAAAGACATAAAAGAGTTTTGTATTCACAATGTACCAAGGAATGATGAGGGTAAAATTATGTTTTTGGTGCACCTGGAGAATACAAATAATAACTAAAATATCTAAATAACTATGATGATGGTGAACAAAACACAGCATCAGTTGTCCTTTAACCTTTTGTGCTACCAAACGGAGGAACAACTGGAGCACAGATGGCAGTTGGATTATAAAATAAAAAATGAAAAACGGAGCTGTGGAATCGACGGACATGGACAGATGGATACAAGATGGATGAACATCTTATTATGTGGTTGGTAAAAGTATTCAAGAAACTAGGACTGTTTAATGGTCAAAACGTTCATTAATGTTTCATTCTGTCTCCTTTCCCATCTTTCAAGCGGGTTACAGACTGATCAAACTGCCGGGATCACTGAACACTGAACTTTTGTTTGTGTTGGGACGTGATGTGAAATCTCAATGGAGTCAGGATCTGTTCACCCAATCAGAGCCCACAGAACAACCGGTTTGGACGTTTCTATTTGTTGCTATTATGTGCTGCTTCCATGACTGTCGAATCAAGAGCTCTGTTAGTCTCCAGCGCTGGCACACAGTAGCAGTGGTGTGTGCGTGTTTGTGTCTGTGTGTGTGTCACGATCTGTGAACAGAGCGACTGTGTTGTGAGTCAAATTTTAACCAAATATTAAATATAAATAAATAAATTAAAAAAAAATATATATAACATTTAATTTAATATATATAAATATAAATATATAAATAAATAAATAAATATATTTATATATTTATATATATATATATATATATATATATATATATATATATATACAGTATATATATATATATATGATATATATATATATATATATATGATATCTATATCTATATATATATATATACAGTATATATATATGAGGGAGATGCATCTATAAGTGGGAACTCTGTGGTACAACAACACTAGCAGATGGTGTGTGTGTGTGTGTGTGTGTGTGTGTGTGTGTGTGTGTGTGTGTGTGCGCGTTCCTGACAACTGCATCGAGAGTACGAGAGTGTCCTGTTTAAGCGATTGCACCGTGCACACATTTGTAAACACTCACACATGTGATAATAGACCTTGATAAAGATGATGAGATCTATTTTCTCTTGAAAACTCCTGCCTCTGTGTCTGTGTTTCTTTAACATGACTTCCTTTGATTCTTCTCACTAATGTTTAGTATACTGGCTATGGGCACTACACTTTCTTTTATTTATTTTTTATTTTTACAGATTTAGGATCCATGTTTAACCAAAGCGACATACAGCACTTTTAGATACATCTCATTCACAAGCAGGTATGGGGTTAGAAACCTTGCTTAAGGATGCCTACTATGGATAGACTGGTAAATACTCCAGTGGAAAGGGTCCGGGCTCAATCCCCCTATAATGTCCCCAGCCTACCTTTAAGCACCTAACCCCAAATATGCTCCTTAATGATCTGTATCAATATTCTGCATAAGCCGCTTGGGTTACTGTTTCTTAACGGCTCCTAAATGGCTCGTTTATATTGTAGATCAGTGACCTTTAAATTTGCATCGGCTCAGCCCTAGTGTCACTGACAAATAGGATAATAAACTGCAGTTGAGTGTGATATTTATATTTAGTGATATTTCAGCCCTCTGCAGCTGTTCCTCTCCTTTCCACTCCTGCCAGACACCCTTGTCTGTCTCTGACACACATTCAGAACCCCAGCACCATGTATCCCACAATGCATCAGGCATGCGAAGCTCCCTGTTTGGAGTTACACAGCTAAGGGTCTTCTCCCCTAATGTAGTTGTTTCCCTACTCACTGGGGGGGGGGGGGGGGGGGCTTACCAAGGAGGAGGAGGAGGGGTTGTAATGAAGATGGCCAAGGTATTGACACAGCATAATATAAGTGATATTTGTAGAGCATTCGAAATCCAAACAGACACACCAAAACAAACATCTTTATTTTTTTTATTATCAAGGGGACAGGATGTATGGGGAGCGTTTGGTGCAAGATATATCTGGGTTTAGAACCGAAAATGTTCTGTTGATTCTGCCTGGTGTTGGGGTGGGGTGGACATAAAACAGTACAAAACGTAAAATCAACATTATTTTGTGGTAGCAGCGGCTGTATTTGGGTGGAGACGCCATAAAACACCTGTTTTACATCCCCTAAAGCAGCCCCCTCAAGCACTCCTATGCTACACTATGGCCATCTCAAAAATGGTGACAAGTCATTATTGATTCATACATTAATCTCAGGGATAAGGCTTGGAGAGAGAGGTGTGTATAAAGATGTGTGTGTGTGTGTGTGTGTGTGTGTGTGTGTGTGTGTGTGTGTGTGTGTGTGCGTGTGTGTATGTGTATGTTTATTGTTGTGTGTATGTGTGCACTTGTATGTCTGATTGTGTAGATAGGGGAAGATGTTGCTATACAGCAGCCAAGATACAAAAAAAAACAGCACTCAGGTTTTGTAGAAAGCCATTGAATAAATACAATTCTATGAACTGCACCGTACATCTTCAGACATTTAATACGCGAGTGTGTTGGCGTCTGTGGATGTAATTGTTCACATATCTCTGTTGTGGTGAAGAACTGGAAACAGAGAATAACAATGGCTATGAGGAGCCGGTTTGATTTGATCCATAAAGGGGCTTCAAAGACTATGGCTTGTACATCAGAATGCATCATGGCGACACTCCACCATATTGAGAGGACTCAAGAGAGGTATAGTACTGTAAAACTCTAAATCAGCGTAAATATACTGTAACCTAGGCTTATGAAAACGTTTTTCCCACATCTCACATGAGAAATGCTGTGGCATTTTCAAGCGCAACAATGTCTTCCCATAATCACAAATCAAAAAAACATTACTACCAACACAATAACTAACATTCCAATGCACCTTCGCTTCCAAAATGGAGGCGGTCATTGCGATGTGACGTTGCGATGTACAAGTCCTATTCTGGTGGGTACGTTTCCATAGTAACGTTGGAGTTCCAGCGAGAAAGCGGAGGAGCTGTAGCTAAATAGAAGATCACAAACCTACATTGACGGGCACGCTTGTTTACAGACACACAGACACGCATGTGGTAAATCGCTAACAGTCGGTAGCATGCTGTTTCATCTATCCCTTAAGGGTAAAAAATTAATAATAGTAATGATAATAATATATAATAATTAAATAGCATAATGATGATGATCCATGATGATTATGTTTTTATGTGTGTGTGTGTGTGTGTGTGTGTGTGTGTGTGCGTTTTGATGTGTGTTTGTGTCTATACATGTGCTTATGCATGCACATGCTTTATGTGTGTGTGTGTGTGTGTGTGTGTGTGTGTGTGTGTGTGTGTGTGTGTGTGTGTGCACGTGTGTGAGTGTGTGTGTTGTACGCGGCTGTATGGGTGTTTTTTAAGAATACGGGGGTGGAGATAGGAATGAAAGCAAAGCCGTGCAGAAACAGAGGTTTACTGATGGCCTGTTTGGAGACGAGCGGGGCGGTGCACTAAATAAAACATTGTGAGCAGTGATACGCCTTCTCATCCCACAGCGCCTCATCCCCTGTGTGGCACCGCGATGTGGGAGTGGAGAACAGGAGGGCAACAACGCCCACTTAGGAACCCAGTCGGGCCGCGGTATCACCAGCACCGCGGCTCTCCTCCTCCTCATCCATATTCATCAGCCTATCACTAGCGCGTATCCTCTGTGATGTTTGTGTGTGCCGTCGGTCGGTGTCGCTCTGAAGGTTATCTCCCCCAGCACAGGTATATACAGGGGGTGGGGGGGAGGGGGGTGGTAACACTTACAGTGTTCATGTTAACTAAGGTATTTATTTATTATGCCTTAGTAACCCTATTATTATTTAATAGGATTGGGGTTAACCCTAACCCACTACCCCTCACCCTAACCCCAATGCTAATGCTTTATAATAATGCTTATTGCTGCATTAACTAATGTTCATTTATGGTTATGTACCCTTATTGTAAAGTGTTACCGGGGGGTTTACAGTGCAGGTTCTCGAAATTGACCACACACCTGCGTCTCCCCGCTCCCTGAACCACACCCCCCAATACACAATACACAATACACAATACACAATACACAAAAGAGTGTTCATTGTCTTCTGCTTTGCGCCAGTGACGCCGGTCTTGGGCATCTGTATGATGATATACGACGTATGCTGCGATACGATCGTTGCATACACGGATGAAAGGAACACTGTCATTGGGTTTTTCGGGTAATTTGCAAATGTATTTCAATCGCTGATTGCAACGCGAGTCGCTGCCTCTCAACAAATGAATTCTCCCCACCGTCTAGACCGCATCTGTTGTGACAAAGAATTTGTTGAATGTCATGATGAAGATATTATTTTGTGGGGGGCTGACATTTACAGGGGGTCATCGGGGGTCATGGTTATCACGCCGAGACACTTCCACTTACGATTGAACCGAGGAGACAATGGCGTTGTTGAAGAAAAACCACTGCTCTTGTGCACATATAGAGCCATTACTGACACATCCAGCCATCCCTATGACAGTAAGTGTGCACAAAAGGCTCTGTGGATTAGAGATGGAGACAAGCTTGACAGTTAAAAATGTCCGAAATACCTCACAGATTCTATGTTGTTTGAGTCAAGTAATAGTCTTGTTGATAGAAAAGTTTGCATTGACAGTGTTAGCACGACAGAGGGATGGATTCATTTGTGAAAACAAAACTTGGGGGACAGGTAAGGACATTCTCAGTCTCTCTTCCCTCATACATAAACACAGTTACTGAGGCGTGTTTCTTTTAGAGAAGAGTACTGCTCCCTACGCGCGTTGTAAATAATCCCATTCTGCAACATCAATTCTGGCTCTGCGAAAACGTTGCGGGATAGTTTGACCATAGTCAATGGTTCAACGTTTAAAAGAAAATACATTGGACCATTGACATCATTATTCCAAGATTGCAGGAAAAAACATTGGACCATAGCCAAGCGTGACAAGTCCTCTTTAAGGTCACGCGCTCTGTGACTTTCCTCTCCTAGCATCCGCTCAGCATCACGCCTAGTTCTGTCGTCCGTCTGCAGCAGACGTGAGACTGACTTCTGTACTTTCCCATCCACGCCGGTGGGTTCCCGCCGACACCTCTGACATCCCATAGTGCCAGATGTGTCGGTGACCAGTTGTCGCCATCACGACACACACATACACACACACACACACACACACACACACACACACACACACACACATCCCACTACAGCTCACAGCTCTGGCTGGCATTTGAAGGAGACAGACCAGAGGCTGCTGGTGGATGACATCACCAATCAGTTGTTGGCAGTTACGGCGTCATCATCCTCATCATCTTTGTAACTGTAGCCTTCACAAAAATACAACACTCGTGAAAGAAGTAGCTAGTGGGTAGCTGAAGGGTCATGGCATGGTGGTGAGACCTTGTCCTGTCCAGTCTTGTTTGTATT
>JACYXH010000802.1:477500-480000 GCA_026745465.1 Lota lota
GAATGGAAATGGAGTGGAACATGAGGAAGGAAGAAACACACACACAGGGGGAGATGTTCTTGTGAACCTCCATGTCACTGAAACTAGGCTATGTGTGAAAAGTAGGCCAGCCAAGACGGTTATTTGGACTAATGCAGTATGTAACTGGGCCTCCACTCAGGAGGCAAGGCATGGACAGTGTTGTCAGACTGTTAGATCTGATGTGTATGACACACACGCACACACATGCACACACACACACACATGCTCACATACAGACGCATACACACACAGACATTGACACACGCACACATACACACACATGCACACACACACACACATGCACACACAAACACACATTTCCACACACACACACTCATACACACATATACACACATAGACATAGACACACGCACACACACATACACACACATACACACACATAGACACACACACACACACACACATATACACATAGACAGACAGACACACACACACTTACCATTCAAAACTGTCAGCTCCTCATGCTGGGGTACGAACTGTAACCGAAGATCTAGAAAACACAAAACACACTCATTTTTGAATGGAAAGAGTGTGTAAGCGTGCACACGCTTAGCCAATCGTGCTCCTGGACGTGAGAGAAACACAAGGGGAGAAATACAGAATACTCTCTCTCTCTCTCTCTCTCTCTCTCTCTCTCTCTCTCTCTCTCTCTCTCTCTCTCTCTCTCTCTCTCCCTCTTCGTCTCTATCTCTTTTTATTTTTATTTAATGACCAACATTTAAATTCAGGTGACCAAATGGCGTGGGCTGTTATTTTGAGCTGAACGACCAACAAATGAAGTGGTACTGCATTGAGTTTTTGCACAAATGACAAAATGCCTATGTTCAATTTCAGAGTTTCATCTAAGCAGAAAATTACCTCATTCAAACAAATCAAAAGTGTTTTCCCCATAATATAATAAATCACAATGCATCTATAAGTACATCTGATTTGTGTGTGTGTGTGTGTGTGTGTGTGTGTGTGTGTGTGTGTATGTGTATGTGTGCTGTGTGCAAATGTGCGTATGTGCTGTGTGCAAATGTGCGTCTCTTAGCGCATGACTTTGGGTGTGCGTGTGTACATTTGAAGACAAATAGATTGAGAGGGAACCAGAGAGAGAGAGAGAGAGTGGGAGAGAGAGTGAGAAACACCACTTACCTGTTACACTACTGCTGCACTAACAGTCCAACCCCATCCCTTTGAGAGCTCAGACCATGTGTGGAAACCTAGTCTGAATAAATCACGGTAGTGACGCATCGACTGTATTGGACATACGTTTAAGAGCCTGAAAGTTACACAAAGGGAATAATCGGAACGGATGGCCTAATGTGCACCACCCCCTTACCCCACCTGGTGTAAATCAAGCAGCACCTCCCTCCCCCCCACCCCACTATCGCCGTGAACGAAGATGTTAATGGAGCTCAGCCCCAATCAGGCGCCGGTGTACAAGTTAAACGGATGAGACAGACAGGGGATAATGCCGAGCCTGTAAAGCAAAAAAAAATGCACTTAGCTTTCATTATGTGGATAGTGTGTATGTTTGTGTGTGAGGGGTGGGGGCGGGGGTGGAGGGGGAGGGGTTCTGTGATGCAGACTATCGTTTGTATGAGCATGCATAAAATGACAGAGCCAGATGGAATTAATTGGCCTTAGTCTTACTCTGCCCCCCCCCCCCCCCACACACACACACACACACACTAGTGAGGACTGGAATGCATAATATTTTAGGTCAGGAGAACGAGGGGGGCACATAAACAAATTACGCATGTCATTTAAAGAGGAGAAGTTTTATTCCAAAACCATCGCATTTTCAACATTTTTGGTCAGCGGTGTCTGTGCGGGGATATTTAGAGGGTTTAACCATGTCTACCATATGTGGAAAAACAAAACATAAGAAAAGATTATTGCTGTTGGAAGAACAATTAAAGTAAAGCTCGAGAAGGCCTCCAGCTTTGTGGTGTGGTAATTTGAGCTTTGAAGATGGGGAACTTTAAAATTTGAGTCAGTGTAAAACAAACTAATTAAGAGCTTGAATGCTCTTTGACCCACGCACACACACACATTATCAAAACAAGATTTTCTGTTACACAGGTAAATACCTGAAAATGTGATTGAAAATGCAATATGTGATTCATATCGGCAACTAAACGGTTTTGTTTTTGTACTTCTACAAAAGTTCTTTTGAGTACAGGATATTTTTTTTATAAGGAATATTTTATTGGGCGCTCAGGGAGGTTAGAAACTTGTGTTATTTTAACTCGTGTATCCACTTTTTGTTACAGTGACTGTTGACCATCTGTGGTGGGTTTAATAAAACAACATGATTGTATTATTCATGCATTTACACATTGGCTTATTTTCTTTTGATGTCCCTTTTTTAAAGTTAGCCAACAAGCAGACAGCAGATGTTTGTGTGTGTGTGTGTATGTATGTGTGTGTGTATGTGTGTGTGTGTGTCTATGTGTGTGTGTGTCATCAC
>JACYXH010000802.1:485000-507500 GCA_026745465.1 Lota lota
TTAGACTTTTGGATGTGTTACATCACTCAAATGTTTGAAATATATTCCAGACATTTAAACAAACTTTCAGAGTCTCTGTACAAATGAGCCATCCCATCTGGGTAATTTCTCATCTAGTCTAGTGTTCAATTGTCTAAATCGTATCATGGCTCAATTGTATATTTAGTGAAATTAGCTTTCCTCTTATTACAAGACATTGAAATCATTGGGATAAAAAAGATGACAACACCGGAGACGGAAGCCCTCAGGCTTCTCCTATTTAGGATCCAGTCTCATTTTTTTCTGACTCGTTGAAAGAAGGAGAATATGATTTGTATAAAAATACAATCAATCTGTCTGCCTCTATCCAGTGAAATGTTTCTCTGCATTCGAAGACTGAGAATAGGTGCTTCCGTCAGAGGCGATTGTAAACTGCAGGAACACTGCAGAAAACCAGGATAACCTGGAAGTTTAAACAACATAGTCAGAAAAAGCTTTTACGTTAGCAGCGTGATTAGATGGACGTTGAAAAAGGGTGAATTCCAGGGCACTCACAAACACACATTTCCACGCAGAGAATGTGTCACAAGAATGCTTTTTTATCTGTATTTATTCGCTTTGTTCCAACAATGTGTATTTATTGGTAAAATATTGCGAGAAATAATACATCAGGTTTGAGATAAAAATCCACACAGTGATGAAATGTGCAAGCAAGCAATTCCAAGACAGCCACAAACTGTGTAGCCGAAGAGACTTTGTGTGTGTGTGTGTGTTTGTGTGTGTGTGTGTGTGTGTGTGTGTGTGTGTGTGTTTGTGAGCATATGTAAATGTGTGGGTGTATGCGTACGTCCATGTGCCTGTGTGTGTGTGTCTATGAGTACGTCCATGTGCCTGTGTGTGTGTGTGTGTGTGTGTGTGTGTCTATGCGTGTGTGTGTGTGTGTGTGTGTTTGTGAGCATACGTATATGTGTGGGTGTATGCGTACGTCCATGTGCCTGTGTGTGTGTGTCTATGCGTGTGTTTGTGTGTGTGTGTGTGTGTGTGTGTGTGTGTGTGTGTGTATCGGGTGGGGTAAAGTGGCTAAAGAGCAGCAGAACAGACCGAATATTGCCGAGGATGTGAACACAGCACCAAAGTAACAAGGGTCCCTGGTGCTGGCTGGCGGCTGTGATGACCGCAGCACATCATTAAGAATCCTGCAGCCGGCCTCAGCGGCCCAATGGAACTGTGAGAGCCAGCAGACTCTGGATGCTCTTGTGTGTGGCTTACGTGGTGTGGAGCAATCCCTGCTCTTTTGAACACATTTCCAAAGACCTGATTGCCTTGGCGGCGAAATGGAGACACTGGGAGATTGTGTGTATGTGACAGTATTCATGTGAACCTTTTTTTATAGTCAGTGTGTGTGTGTGTGTGTGTGTCTATTTGAATCTATGACTGTGTCTACTGTATGTGGGTCGACGTGAGTGTGTTGGTGTGCATGGATGTGCGTGTGTGCATGTGTGTGTGTGTGTCTACACCTGCATAGAAGTGTGTGTGTGAGGGCAGGGATCCGGTAGAATCTGGTGCAGCGGTTTTAGCAGAAGAATTGGGAGAAGACGAACGAGACGAAGAGTTAATAAAAGAAGAGGGAACGGCTTCAACGCTTCTACATGGACCCGAGAAGCTCTGTCAGCGTGACCAAGGCCAGTGCATGTCAGAGGCCTGTTTCTGTGTGTGTGTGTGTGTGTGTGTGTGTGTGTGTGTCTGTGTGTGTGTGTGTGTGACTGGCTAAGCCTTTCATTCTTTGCCGTCTGGATTAGGAGGAAGGTTTCACAGCATAATGCAGATTCAAAGGCCTTGAAGAGGTCATGGTGCACTCTGAGGCCTGTTGACAGACTTTTATGAGGTCATGCATCGCACTAAAACACTATGCAGGGTGCTAAAATAACCGTTGTTGTGCAAGAGAACTATGCATAGCACTAGTCGACTGTGCATATTATGAAAATCCCTCCTGATCCATCCTCTCTCCCGGCTGTACCTGCTGAAGCTTGAGCAAGTAGGGTGAGGAGTTCAGAAACGATCATAGGCATTTCCCTGCATCCCAGGCAGGTGCTCATTTCAGATGCCCGGAGGACTAGATTATCTCATTAAAAACCCTTGACCCAACTTGTCACCCAATCAGCTCCAAGCACGCCAGGCTGCCCAAGCGGCTGTTGTCACGGAGACAAGTCAAGAAGACGAGGCCACCGGGCAGCTCGCAGCAGCAAAAACTGTGTGTAAAATGTGTTCTCTCCTACGTTTTGTCCCACCGTCATATCCTGCTTTCCCTGCGCAAATATGTCACTTTACGTTGGAAAGCTATACGCTCTAAACATAAATTCACGCCATTTGTTTAAAACCCAGGGGATTGTCTGTAGAGTAAAATTTCTGCCACTGAAAGGAAGTGACATAGGCAGCCGGAGACACGAAGAAATCCCAATTTCCCTTCAACGTCACCTGTGTCATTGTCAAAAGATTCGTAGAGAATGTGCAGTACTAGAACTGACAGTCAGTTGTAACACTGTGAAATGTCTCTCATCGACTGCATTAAGCCTATTCGTTCTCTGGCGTTGAAGAGGAGTATAAAGTTGGTATTATTTCAGTGATAAAGTACAGCTAACAAGCCAAAATGAATGATATAAAATATATAAAATATTTCTGGACGATTCGTTTCAAGATTTATATTGAGTCAGCTGTCAGTTTTTCCACAATAATTCAATAACCATCTCTCTCGCCCCTTGTTTCTCTATCAAGCCTCAGGTACACAATGAAATACCAGGCATAATACCAGCTATAGAATCCTCAGTCGCATCCCAATAAATCATTAATAAAATCGCAAATCACACCATTTGCAAGTCTATGTTGGACTCCACAACACTCAACAAACATGAATAATTAAGAGTTTTGTAACAGGCGTCCTTGCATATAATATTTAAGGTTAATTTCAAATTCAACTTTAACTTAAGTTATAGTGGGAGTACACACAACTAACATCAACAACTGTTCATATTATTTTTTTTATTTTCCATTTGCTTTGTGGATAATCTATTGAAAGTCGTCCATACTTGAACTGAGCAGTAATGTTTGTTTACTTTTGGAACTTCACAGTGCAACTGCCTCGCCCCACAGAATACAGACAGAGGGAGCGAGAAGAGGACAGAGAGAGAGAGTGAGAGACAGAGAGACAGAGAGACAGACTCTATAAAACTGGAGAGCACATCTCTGACCTATATATCTCAACAAGTTGGATTTGCAGCAACTTTACCAGTTTAGGATTCCTCGCATTGTGAACCTCTGTTTTTCCCGCAGCCCCTGGCCCTGTTGGCTGGGAGATTATTTAAGGAATTGAGATATGCTAATTTCAGGATTCATTCAGAAATGTGCCAGGGCAAAGCAGACCTTCCAATGGTTCTCCGAAAGCACTGCCTGCTACGTGGTATTTACCTCCACTGCTGCACCTTAGAAGCCATTCACGACAATAAATACATTTATTCATTTTCAAAGTGTGTAGTCAAATGGCCTCTGTGTATGTTTGAGATTGAGATTGAGATTGTTGCTGTGTGCGTGTGTGTGTGTGCGTGTGTGTGTGTGTGTGTGTGTGTGTGTGTGTATATCTGTGTATCTGTGTATGTGTGTGTTCCCCTAATGGCTTGTTAGTTGAAGTTTGGAGACCAAGGCAGAGTCAATCAAACACCACCAATGGCATTTCTTCAGAAATAACAAACAGCAACAAACACAACCAACGGCAGACAAAGAAACTGCTTAATAGGCAGCCTTCTGGCTCTAACAATAGAGTAAACAGAGTTAACCCCATCTATTTAACATTACTATACTTGTCAAGTAAAACACAAACAATGCAATATTCAAAAGTTACAAAGAAATCCAACTTAAATCAAGCCAACTTTTACAATTTCCAGAAACCGCCAGAAAGAGCATCGCTGCCCTTTATCTACATACAGGGAAAAATAAAAGTGATATGGCAAATGATTGCAGAATTCAAGAAACCTTCGCGCTCCGCACAAACTCCTCCTCGGGGTTCTTACTTTTAGTGTGAACGTGAAAAATAGGAATCATTATCCTGCGTGAGCCAAAACCCCAGCCAGAGACGCAAGTCTCCGTCAGCCCTCGCTTTACCCTGCAGGCAAGAAACACTTTCACACTCTCATTTAGCTTCCCTGACATTATTCCCTGACTATTTCGGGAGGTGGCCATGCTTCAGACGAGACCAAGCGACCTAACAAAAGCCACGAAACAAAGGGCACAAGCTATGGCTTCCCTCTGTGCTGGGTTTTTGAAGAATAGGACAGGGACGGTTGGCTGAACAGAGAATGATAGAACGGGAACAATAGAAACTGATTTCATTTTTCATGTTTTTCAATTTGCCAGCAGAAATGCAGCAGCACAATTAGACAATGAGATATCCACAGCCAAATGCGCACGCATCCACATGAGATATGCGCACACGCAGACATCCACATCCATGCACGCACACACACACACATACATACATTTATAAAGTGTTATCCTTGCCCTTGTCTAATTGTCAGTATCTCTCTCTGTCTCCCTCCCCCCCCCTCACACACATGAACAGATATCCCCTGGTATATTGTGGCCAACATGATTGATCAGAGTAAAAGAAAGACAGCAGAAAAGTCTGTGGAAGATGAACACGGCACTACCTCTGACCCTGTCTGCACTCAGAGTGGAGTAACCCCAGTTGTCAGTATTTAAATCCCTGTGTGTGTGTGTGTGTGTGTGTGTGTGTGTGTGTGTCTATAAGCTTTCACTTTGACAGCCTAGAAAGCAGACTTCTACCTTCATCCCAAACCTCTCTCTCTCTCTCTCTCTCTCTCTCTCTCTCTCTCTCTCTCTCTCTCTCTCTCTCTCTCTCTCTCTCTCTCTCTCTCTCTGTCTCCCTATCTCAGTCTTTTTCCACTCCCATATGAGTCCAACCCAGGCTCTATATTCAGTATATATATATATATACATCTGCAGCACAGGAGCAGAGGAGCAGAGCCTTAACTCTGGGATTAATTCAATCCTCCTCCTCCCAGTCCTAATCCCAGATTCACCTGTCAAACACAAGATTTAACTCCCTCAGATCTCACTTTTGACAGCCAAAAAGTGCTGATGAAACTTTCAATGAACATGGAAATAAACTGTGTTCATTACATGACATGACCGCAAAAGAGAGAAAGAGAGAGAGAGAGAGAGAGAGAGAGAGAGGTGGCGGGAGGGGGGGAGAGAGAGAAGTTTGTAATTATCTAAATGTACACCTCCTTATTAGTCAGTAATCATGTGCAGGGGAGGTCAAATGTGAACATATCAATGTGAACAACAAATGCCAAAAAGATCAAATGAACAAACAAATATAATAACAAATGGGAATTAAACAAATGGGAAGAAACAAATGTAAACAAATAAATGACAAAAATATCAAATTAACAAACAAATATAAAAAGAAATGTGAATAAAACAAATGCGGTCTAACAAACAAACAAACAAACAAACAAACAAACAAACAAATGGAAACAAACAAGGGCTTCCGATAACTTTCCGAAGCGTTGGCAGGTTGCGTTGGCAGGTTGCGTTGGCTCCTTAGCATGCTAACAGGCCCAGTAAATCTCTGCTTCCCCCCCCTTCAGCTGGCACCCGTCTATAATTCATCTCAGTGTCAGTCTGGCCGGAGATTCGCTCTGCCAACTGTGAGTGAATCACCGCCTGGCATCACAACAAGCCGTCAAACGAGGGGGGACCGCCATACTCAGTTGTCGAACCCCCCACTGTGTTGTGGACCTCGCAAACTGGTGGGGTCTAAGAGCGGAAGAGGAGGGGAGAAAGGTCAGGGTCTAAGATAAGGGAAAAGAGGGAAGAGAGAATTTAGCATTTGTTTTCTTTTTTCCTTATAAGATTGTGACGGTGTGAACTTGATATAAGTAACGGAGAGATGAATATGGAAAACGGAAGTGACAGGATACCTTATTATCCCAGTTTCTCTGTGGGCTCCATATCATAAAAGCACAGCCTCTACTATTACATGCAAAACATGAGCAACTTCACAAGTTCTCCATATTGGTGTTTTGTTTTTACTCAGACCAGATGGCACAGCAGAGTTTACCAGAGACTTCCAAATGATGACTATTGCGTTTTTTGCCTCCAGATATACTATCCAGGAAAGGAAGAAAAAGGAAAGTTTCCAGAGCTATCGTTGTATGAGATGAGTTTTTTGAGAGAGCGTACAGAAAGGAGAGCAGAGACATAGCAGAGCCAGGCGCCATGACAACCAGCCCCACTCCACCCCTTGGCAACTCCAGATGCCTTGTCTGCATAAATAAATCTTTTTAATCAATAAGTCATCCAACGTCTGTGAAGAGCACTGACGCCACACAATTATCCCAACATCAATACGTGAGCAAATGCACCAGTAGGCTCTCACACACACATACACACACACACACACACACACACACACACGTAAGAACACAGACACTTGGATTTTGTTAAAGAGGATTTCAAATTTCAGTAAAAAAGAATATGATAGGCTGTAAAATAAGTGACTCTACTTTCAAAATATTACATTTTCCATCGAACGTATTCATGAATCTCCTTCACATTCAAATACCCTATTAATTGCAGCACATTTACAAAGACCGGTGTATGGGGAGTCCCTGGGTCTTTGATGGCAAGAAGACATTATAAAACAGGAGACAGGAAACACGATGTGAACTCCCTCTGGCGGAAATTTCCATTCCCCCTCGGAGACAAAGAGCTCCTTTCAGCCTCCTTTTGTGAGAGAGTCCACACTCCAGTCAGTCCCTGCGTGGCCTGTCTGATAGAGACGTCCTGGTAGTGACGCAGACGGACGGACGCATGGCCGCACAGCTGAATGACATCAAAGCTGCTTCACATGTCATCGTCCCCACCACCACCACCACCACCACTCGAGTCATCATCCGGGACAGTGGCGGCACTGAGACGACAGCCGACAAATGAACATGATATACTGTGCTATTACATGACATGACCGAGGGGTGGGGGGGGGGGGGGGGGGGGGGGGGGGGGGGGAGAAAATAGGGAGGGAGCGAGAGAGACAGGAGAGAGAGAACCATGGGAGGGAGAGAGACAGAAGAGAGAGAGAGATAAAAGAGAGGAAGGGAGAGAGAGGGAAGAGAGGGAGGGAGAGAGAGAAGGGGGATACAGAAGAGAGAGAGGGGAGAGAAAAGAAAGAGAGAGAGAGAAGAGAGAGAGAGAAAAGGGTAGGGAGAGAGAGAAGCAGGAGGGGAGAGAGGGAGAGACAGAGAGGGAGAGAGAGGAGAGAGATCATATAATTGAGAGAGAGGGAGGGGAGAGACAACAGGTTGAGTCGGGACCCTGTCCTCATAGAGGTCAGGGAAAATATTGGGAATGACTAGTGTCAAAATGACAACTCTCTCTTTCCTCATGCACTTTGTGTCGCCCTCCCACTGTCATACTCTCTCTCCTCTCATTCTTGACTGTCACTTTCTCTCTCTCCCTCTTCTCTCTTTTACTGTCACTCTCTCTCCTCTCTCTATTACTGTACTTGATTTCTCTCCCTCTCCCCTCTCTCGTTTACTGTGCTACCTCTTTCTTTACTGTCTTTCTCTTTTAATGTCACTGTCTCTCTCTTCTCTCTTTCAGTTTTACTGTACAGTCTCCCCCCCCCCCCCCCCCCCCCCCCCCCCCCCCTCATTGCCACTCTCTAACTGTCACTCACAATTTCTCTTAGTTTCTCTCCCCCACTCCACACGGCCACTCTTACACTCACTCGCTTCTATTTTTCCTCAATACTTACATATTTTTGCAGTACATGAATATTTCATTTTTTTACCATTTGTAGTTTGTGGGCTCTGCATACTAACTAGAATCACTTTCCTTCCCAGCCTAAAAAATGGTGTGAACTAAATGGATTTGACGAGAATGAGGGAAGGAGTGAGAGTCAAGAGAGTGAGAGGAAAGATGGTGCACGACAGGAAGAAAAGCAGAAGAGGAATGGAGACTATCTTCAGCTGAATTAAGATTTCCACTGCATAATGTGCTGATTCACCGACTTTACCGTAAGCACTCGGCGGCCAGAGTCAGTTTGCAGAGAGCCTGAACTAAAGAGCGTGTGGAAGTGATGGTGGTGGAGGACTTTTATCTCACAAACCTCCCCCAAATCGAAGCAGCATACGAGAGGTCGGTCTGGGGTCACCGCCTATCTGCACAAAAGAAACGTTCTTACAGGTTTTTTTTGTTCTGTCGTTTCTCTCCTCTCTCTGAAAGGCTTCCACTGTCTTACAGTTTGAAAACGCTGAGTCAAATGTAATTCCTCATGAAATTATGAACACAATGATAATATGATTATCTGGTAACATTGAGAGGGAAGAATCCAGAAGCTGTTGGATTAACGATGGAGGGTCATACAATTTTATTTCGAAGTGGAAGGTTTTTTATTTACAAAAATAGAAAGATATACTATTACGTAAAGATGATTTCTATAACAGTCCTATACCGCTAATACAGCGGATGGGGAGGAAGGTCGTGGGCTCAGTCATGTCCTGCACGGCAGCTCATAAAGATGCGTTTTTACTGCCATCTTTTATAGTTTTCAGTTAGCCCAGACACAGCAGAAAGAGGCGCGTCTTTATGGATCCACACAGTGGATTTACTGGAGCTGAGGTATTGACCTGCTCCCTTTCTCCTCACACACACACACACACACAGCCGTCTCCACTATGTATCTAAAGCGATGAACGTAAACGAGGGGGAGAGAGAGAGAGAGAGAGAGAGAGAGAGAGAGAGAGAGAGAGAGAGAGAGAGAGAGAGAGAGAGAGAGAGCTTTATTGAGTTGTAGCCAAATATTGCAAAATGTCCATGAAGGTCATACTGGAAGAAACTGTTTAATCGATTCATGGCTAATTAGGAATGCTTTAAAAAAATCTGAGTTAATTAAGGTAAACACAAGCCTGGTCATTCAGACACCTGTCAATGTTGTGAATGCATATATTCTAAGCATGTTCATTTATGTTCATAGTGTTCATTAAAAAAACAAAATAAATGATTTTGTCCCTAATCCCTAACAGCAAGCACATTCCCAGAGTCCTTCAACTTGCTGTAATGCAGGTTTCATTCTGTATCTTCTTTCAATCGTCACCTCTTCTGAAATACTTTACAACAAGAATGCATGACAGCAAGGCCACTGTGAACAATCCCCACCTAGGTCACTAGGGCACCATTTTGTCTGTTATGCATCCATACACACAAACACACACACAAACACACACACACACACACACTGAACAAAGAGCGTTCCTCTGGTAGCTCCAGAGAAGAGTCGTCTGACAGTCCCCGCTCCTCTCCACCCGTACTCTTTAAGCATTGATAAGCCCTCAGCTGGGAGCCCCCTGTTGTGGAAGCCCAGATGTGCTGTCGATCACATAACGCCAGAGAGAGAGAGAGATGGCGGCGGTTCCATATCCACATCTGCCTTTGTACTCATGATGGTACCCGTTGTGCCTCCTCAACCCTCCTCCTCATACTATGCGGTCGCATCCGAACGTCAGACCTGCCCACAGCCCCCGTCCCCTCCCCCGCCTCCGAGCCCCCTGTGGATTCCATTCTTCCATTTGTTTTATTTTTGTATTTCTTTAGGATGCCTTCTTTCTCCACTGCTCTATTTGATTAAGAACGCTCCCTTATTTCTGGAGCGCCAAGAGAGAGATTCATAAAACATCCAAGGACACCACTGTTTCACGCACTGTGTGTGTGTGTGTGTGTGTGTGTGTGTGTGTGTGTGTGTGTGTCAAGACCAGCATGTTGCTGAGGCCTAATTCTGTCTTCCACTCTTAATTAAGCCCTGGGCTCCCATGGCCCTAACTTATTCAACACGACACACACACACGCACAAACCACACACACATACACACACACATACACACACACACATACACACCACACTACATGCACTGCACTATACCATTTCCATGTAGTGACATGCTGTGCGTGCTCACACATTGTAATTTCTTTACAGTGTTGGATTGCACCCCTCCCAACACTGCACCTTCTAAGCTTGCGGGGAAAATGTATGCCTTCAAATACTTTACCTAACGTTGCTCGGTGACCCACTTTGAGGAACACGACGTGAGGAAATGGACTTGGACCTACAGGAGCGTGGTGAAGATGTGAATTTGAACATAGGGTTTAATTTGTATTACATGTATGCCTTCAGTTCCTTCAGGTTTATAAAAACAACTACAGCGGTGATAAGTAGGGGGGCTGCACTTATATACACATGACGGTTTTCCCTATGTGCAAAGTAATTTACGGAGGATTTATACCTAGGATTGCACTTCCAGTAGGATTCTACCTGGATGACTTTGTACTATGGTTTGAACATTGATTCCTGAAGTTTTATTCGGTTAGCACCTTTAGTAACTTGAGTAGCGTTCATTGGGTTCCTGACTTTCTGCACACCTTCATTAGCGCACTCAGGATGACAATTACTATTTCTTTCAGTAGTCTCTAGGCCCTTAAAACTCATTAAATAAAACACAATGTGACTTAGCCACTTGACAGCTGCACCAGCAACATTAACCTCAGTCCATTCAAAACAAACCAAATGCACATAATATTGTAATTGATTCGACGATGAGTGGTGAGACATGTGGAGCAAGGTTGAACTCCCATATTCCCATAAGTCCCAGGCCCGGGAGTCAGGCCCTATATATATGGATGTGGAGGTGGGGGTGAGGGTGGTAATGGGGGAGGTGGGGGTGGTACTGTGGGAGAGGGAGGGACATTGGGCGATGCCCACAGGCGAAATGACACCCAGCGATGAATCATCCTCACACTGAGAATGACTGAACAGTTTGGTTGTGGTGTATCCGTGACTCTGTGTGTGTGTGTGTGTGTGTGTGTGTGTGTGTGTGTGTGTGTGTGTGTGTGCGTGCGTGTGTGTGTGTGCATGCGTGTGTGTGTGCGTGTTTGTGTGTGTGTATGCATATGCATGTGTGTCTGTGTATGTTTGTCTGTGTGAGCGAGTGTGTACGAGTGGGTTGAGCAGTTCTGTGGTTGTGTGTGTATGTTTGTGTGAGTGCGTGTGTCTGTTTTTGTGTGTCAGTCCTGTGCTTGTGTAAGTGTGTGTGTGTGTCTGTGTGTGTGCTTGTTTGTGTGTGTGTCTGCTCTGTCTGTATGTGTGTCAAGTGGCTGTGTGTGTGTGTGTGTGTATGTGTGTGTGTGTGCATTTTTGAGTGTGTGGGGGTCTGTGCGGGTGTGTGTGTGTGCGGATATGTGTGGGTATATGTGGGTGAATACATGTGTGTCATGCCGTTGCTAGAAACGACAGTAGCATTTGGCTTCTGAAGGCGTGTATGCAAATTGGCATGAAGTGAGAAGCCAGTTCACATCTGCAAAGTGGGGCTGTGCATGTCGTATTGGATCAGGGAGAGGGCCACTGTAATGGAGGAACAGCCAGCTTGTCCCACTAAGTGGCCCATGGTCCTGGTCATGATGTAGTTAGGAAACCCAGTGTCTCCCTCTGTCTGGAGCCCAGGGTGGATTGAGATCAGGACGTGCTGGCCAAGAGACATTCCCACACAAACACACACACAGACACACACAGACACACACACACAAAGCCATTGTATTTATTTGGACCCAGGCCCTCAAAAACACTTTAAGTTACTAGGAGAAGCAGGAAAAACATTAACGACCCTTTTGCGGCATCTTTGCTCGATGACGATGTTTAACTAATAAGCTAAAAATAACCGCTACAGCGGTTGGATACACAAACCAACCTGGGGTGCTTGTGAAGTCTAAAGGGCAATGGTAGGAAACAATCAGGCAATTATCTGCCAAGCTTAGTGCTGTCTATCAGAGTTAGCACGCTCATGAGGAAGAGACAGGGATGGAGATGGGTTGATGGTGATAGGCTGGGTACAGAGATGGAAAATAGAGAGGGAAACAGAGAGCATGCAAAACAAACAGAGGGGGGGGGGATGACAGGGTAAGAATCCTACAGATAATAAAAACAGAGGGGAGAAGAGACAGAGAGAGCCACAGAAAATGAGAGGGGAGAGAGAGAAAGGAGGACAGGAAGAGAAAGGAGGAGTGAAAGAGACATAGAGAAAGAGGGAGAAGCAGTGAGAGAGAGAGAGAATTCTGCCCTGGCAATGTAAATGTTTATATTCCATGCCAATAAGCTTTTTTGAATTGAATTGAATTAAAAGCAAGAGAGAAAGTAAGATAAAGGAGGGATAGTGTTCTAACATGCAAACAAAGCAAAGTATGTGGAGTTGAAGTGATGTTGGTGGAGGGAGTCGAAGGGGGAAGCTGTTGTGGTTCATTATGTGGATTAGCGATGGGGGAGGGTAACACCATGTGAGTGTTAGCAATGGGGCAACAGCCCCTATATATTTTCGCCTGTGTAAGGTTGCACAGGCGAAAATATATAGGGGTTGAAAATAAACAATCTACTTGGCCCATTGAACGAGACTAATGAATCAGTATCAGTCAGATTGTGTTAGGGCTGCTGCTGCTGCTTCATCTCGTATCAACAAATTTCAATTACACAGAACCTGCAGGCACCTGCACAAACACACACCTGCATGCACAAACGCAAGATTATTATGCATGTGTGCACACAGTTACCAAACAAATGGCATCATACACACAGACTTTAGTTGCATTGTGGCCATCGATTTCACTCCCAGGATGAGTGAATGTGTGTGTGTGTGTGTGTGTGTGTGTGTGTGTGTGTGTGTGTGTGTGTGTGTGTGTGTGTGTGTGTGTGTGTGTGTGTGTGTGTGTGTGTGCTTGTGTGTGTCATTCCGATAGCATTGAATATCTAATTAAGACTAATTGGCTAACTAAAAATGGTTTAATATAATATAATATAACCTTGGATAATCAAACCCTCTCACACACACACACACACACACACACACATACACTCACTGCTCGTCCATCATTGATGACATCATAGCTAGTGGCCAGATGATAAAGCATCCGGAGCTTCCTGATCTCTGAAGGGGATTTCAGAAGTGGCCTGGTATGTAATTAACTCTTAGCTCTGTCCCACAGCGCTGTAGCTGACACTCTCTCACACGCTATATCACATACTCTATCACACTTTACATCTCATTCTCTCTCTCCCTCTCTCAATATTACACCCTCTTGAGCTCTATGTAACCTTTTCACACCCTATATTACACGCTCACCCTATGTAGCACTCTCTTTCTCACACTCTCATTCTATATCGCTCTCTCTATCAATCTCTCCCTCTCTCAATATTACACCCTCTAACACTCTTGAGTTCTATGTAACACTTTCACACCCTATATCACACTCCCACTCTATATCACACTCTCTCATTTGCTCAATATATATTTAATTCTAACCCTGTCTCACTTGCTATCACCTACTTACTCTATATCACAATTTCACACCCGCTCTCTCACACTATATCACACTCTCTCCTACTCTGATTATATATCACACTCTCTATTGCTCTTGAATACTATTTTGCACTCTCAAGCACTTCTCTCCTCATTTTCTCACCCCTCGGTTTCTCATTCTCTTTCACTCTCTCTATTTCCTTTGTTCTCTTCCCCTCCATCTGTTGTATCCACAGCAATAAAGTATAAATCTAGCAAAGAAAATTCATGGCGAACCTGCACATTATGCTGATCAAATTCATTTAAAACTTGGTTTGGCCACCACATGGCCCATTTACCTGTGCAGATTAAAAAGTCCACGGGCAGTTGCAATGGGCAGTCAATCATGAGTAATATTTCAATTGCTTATCCGTTTTCAACATTTCAACAGCCTTTATCACGATTGTCTTGTTTTTCAAAATGTTAACATTTAGGAAGAACTGCGCACCAACAGTGACTCACCGGCTTGACTCGCGAAAAGTATAACTTTCCAACCTTCAGCACATGAGACTTTTTTCTGTGTGATGTGTTATTGTTCTCAGGTTAGCGCCGGGGGTTTGAAGTTTGATCACAACAATGTCAGCCAACCACCAAAAGGGTTTTAAACGTCAAACTACAGCTAAAAGTTGCACTGCACATCTTTCATAACTTTTACAGACAGGGAGGGTGTTTCTTTTATTTTTATATCAGCATCTATCACCTGATGAACTGTATTGGCTGCCTGGTGGATTATATTAGACCCGGTCAAGCCCGGCCAACTGTGCCGAACTTTCCCTCACTCCCACCCCTCGGTCAGGGCCCGCCGCTGGCTCTTCCACCGTGGATCCAGACTGAATAATTAACCAGCAGGCCACAAGCCTCATGGAGATATCCTTAGAAGAACCGCAGGCTCCTTGTGGCCCCAGCAGGAGAAAGAAAAGTATAGACAGAAGTACAGAGAGAGAGAGAGAGGGAGAGAGAGTGTGAGAGAGATAAAGAAATGGAGAGAGAGAGAGAGAGAGAGAGAGAGAGAGAGAGAGAGAGAGAGAGAGAGAGAGAGAGAGAGAGAGACTCCCTGCCTTGTACATTATACCACATGCAGAGAAGAGGAGAATTATTGAATTTCGGTTAGACTCGATGTGTCAAGGTGGAGCCGCTTGGGCTGAAAAATAATACTGCTTCCAGCCTGGGGCTGAAGCACATTTTTTTGTGTGTATGTGTGTGCCAGTGTTTTACAATTATCCTTGCATAGAAATACCAGACCCACTGCCTCACTTGTGGGGTCGATGGGCGAGAGCAGGGAGGGTCGTCTAAGAGTAATAAATACATAGAACAAATCTGTGCTCGTGCGTGCGTGCGTGCGTGCGTGCATACGTACGAGCGACAGAGAGTCTCAGGCCAGTGATAGACAGCAAGAACAATAGAGAAAGAGACGAGAGAGAGAGAGAGACAGAGAGAGAGAGAGAGAGAGAGAGAGAGAGAGAGAGAGAGAGAGAGAGAGAGAGAGAGAGAGAGAGAGACATAAGGCATAGACATAGGGATTGAAAATAACTATTCAGATGACTTGAAATGATCTCTTGGTGTTCAGATCACAGAGGGCTGTGAGGGATGGGGGAAGCAGTGGGGGGTTCACATCTAATCCCTTCCTCATACTGTTACATTAGCACCACCGAGTGGCATGGCAACCAGACCAGACGATGGCGAATCAAAAGTCTCTGTCTGGGAAAGGGAAATGCAGAGAGAAAGACAAAAACAACAACAACAGCAAGGAACAACATAAAGAGGCCAAGTGACAGTGAGAGAGGTGACAGAGAAAGAAGTGTAGCACAGACAAAAGGGGGAGAGGGAGACCAAAGCAGAGGATGAGAAAGAGAGAGTATTGACAATGGCGGATACATTTGCCCTTTCATCTATCCCTTTAAAGTCTGTTCAGCATTCTGGTCCCAACCAATCTGGTCCGGCTATGCTTGGGAACCAATCAGAGTCATCACACACTTACAAACACACTCACACACCGCTGTATGATTTTTTTGAATTTGAGCGGCTTACTGAAGCACGTATGGAAGAGTAAATCACACACTATTATAATTGTGTGGGTGCATGTGCATGCACCCACACAATCATGCACGGAGACGCATGCTGCCAATCAGCATGATTAAAGAAGGTCGGAAGCTGCATATCATTGGAATCATAGAGATTCAGAGTCAACAGACTGAGAGAGAGAGAGAGAGAGAGAGAGAGAGAGAGAGAGAGAGAGAGAGAGAGAGAGAGAGAGAGAGAGAGAGAGAGAGAGAGAGAGAGAGAGTATGTATGCATATTATGTCTTGGATCTGCCTCTGACCAGAAAAAAGATAATACATATTTAAAAATGAAATGTTTGAGAGAGAGAAATATAAATCAAACGTATTTCTGTATGTGTGTGTGTGGTTTTCCAAGCATGTGTGTGTGTGTGTGTGTGTGTGTGTGCGTGTGTGTGCATGTCCCTGTGTGTGTGTATTTTATTACCCTTTTGTACTGAATGTAAATCCACTCTATGCATTACGTGTCCTTTTGACTGGCTTGCTTTTACGCTCATAAAAACACAATTATAAAATAAGAATATATCATAAAATAGGCCAAATAAATCCAGGGTGTCTGCGTCCTGAACCTGAGAACTTTGGACACTGGAGGCTCTGTTTCTTTTTAAAGCAAACTTTTCACTGAAGTTACATCGAACAACAAAAATCACTTACTATTCAAACACAGTTCAACACATTTTATTTCCCCTTTCCTGTTACAATTTTGGCAAATAAAAAAATATCTTAATCAAACCCTAATTAACCAATCAATGTAAGGTATCATTTGGGGTAATTATGCATAATTGTCTCACATCAGAAACCTTCTTGTTCTGCTATGAATGCGGTCAATCAGCCACACGCCCAGGCATGTGGGTGTGTGTATTTATAAAGTATATTGTGGGAGTGTGTGTGGATGGTGGCTGGTTTAAGCAGCCTCACCTGGCCTGAGTCAGACTGATTGGACTCTGGGGCTGGGTGGGGCTGCACACCTGTTGCACATTGAGCAATCAGTGTGCACAGGTTAAACCAGCCACCACCACACACAATCGGGGGAGAGCTCTTCGGCATGGCAGCACGGAGCACCGTCTGCCTGCTTCATCGTATGCAACTTTTACAATAAACCGGTTTTCAACATCACCACCCTGTGTCCAATTGTTTGGAGGAGCCCGAGGAAAGTCACCTAGGTGGAGTATGGGAGCCACCTAGGTGGCGTGTAGTTATGGACTTTGCTACACTGGCGCCCAATGTGGGGCCTCTCCAGACTGCGTTGGACACAGGAAGGCTGTCCAGGGGCGCACTGGGCCCAGCAGCGACGAAGGACAGCCTTCGCCCAACACCATCCCTCTCCCCAACGGCGCTGTGGATTCCAGCGGAGGACGGGGGAGGCAGCGCAGCAACCGCCACAGGCAACCGTCTGCAGCTAGCCACCCCGGCATCCAGCCAGCGCCGCTGCCCAACCAACTCTTCCGCCAGCCCGTCCAGACAGCCCTGGGTCAGCAGCCCAGGCCTCCGAGTCTCCAGGATGGAGGGGGAGGGTGGGCTGGAGTGGACCGCCAAGTCCGCCGACACCTCCGCCAGTCAAGGCAGCAGCCCAGGCCTCCGAGTCTCCAGGATGGAGGGGCAGGGTGGGTTGGGGTGTCACCCTGGGGAGGTGTGGGGACTGTGGGGTTGGGGTTGTTTTTTTAGTTTTTTTTTTTGAGGTATGGTAACCCTGGGTCAGAGTCCGGTTTAGGATTTTTTTTTTTTTGGATGGGGGGTGGAGGAGGAGGGGGGGGAGTAGGTTTCAGCCGGGGATACTCCCCGGCTTCAATTGGGTGTTGGGGGTATGTGGGAGTGTGTGTGGATGGTGGCTGGTTTAAGCAGCCTCACCTGGCCTGAGTCAGACTGATTGGACTCTGGGGCTGGGTGGGGCTGCACACCTGTTGCACATTGAGCAATCAGTGTGCACAGGTTAAACCAGCCACCACCACACACAATCGGGGGAGAGCTCTTCGGCATGGCAGCACGGAGCACCGTCTGCCTGCTTCATCGTATGCAACTTTTACAATAAACCGGTTTTCAACATCACCACCCTGTGTCCAATTGTTGGGAGGAGCCCGAGGAAAGTCACCTAGGTGGAGTATGGGAGCCACCTAGGTGGCGTGTAGTAGTGGACTTTGCTACATATATCTATATATATTTATATATTTATAAAGGCAACAACACAGCTGGAGCTCGTTACAGTCCTGAATGACAGTTGGCTCTCACTCATTGGGATTTCAGCGGGTCACTTTGAAGAGATTTCATCTGGTTTTGACAGGCCACAGAATCGGATTAGCATAATCTTTGAAAAAGGTGAGGAGGGAGGGAGAAACAGAGAGTGGGAGAGAGCGAGATATAGAGAGAGAGACTGAGAGGGAGCTGGAGAGAGGGAGCTGGAGAGAGGAAGAGAGACAGAGAAGGGGCGCAGTGAGAGAGAGGGGGGGGGAGAGGAGGGAAGAGTGTGAGAGAGATGGAGGAAGAAAGAGATAGAGGGTGAAAGAACGAGGAGAGAGGAAGGGAGAGGGAGAGTCAAAAAGAGAGAGAGAGAGAGGGGGGAGTGAGTGAGAGGGGAGAAGAGTGAACGAGAGAGTGGGAGAAAAAGAGAAAGATGGTGAAAAGATGAGAGTGAGACAGAGAGACAAAGAGAGAGAGCGAGAGAGAGTGAGAGAGAGAAAGAGAGAGAAGGAGAGATAGCGAGAAGGCGTTGCTTGAGCATTCACTGTATCCGCCCGAGTGTGACTGATCACGCATGAGATATTATTACGCCACAGAAGAACATTGAAGAAGCCGACAAAAACGTCAGATCTGGTGACCTTGGCAGAGAGATTTTCTCAAGGGCTTAGCACTCAGAAGATGTTAACCTGGCTTCCTCCTCAGCTCCATATTTTAACATTTGCTATTATCAGAGTGTAATATTAATGTGGTGATCTAAGAGGTACAGAGTGATAAGTAATGATTGATATTTAATGCATGGCTCCATTAGTCTCTGTGTGTATGTGTCATAACACATCAGGGCCAGCCAGATATTAAATGTATAGGGAAGCAAGCCTCGACCAAGGCACCATCTTCAATTAGTTAAAGTTTAAGTTACGGTAACATTAGCATAAACAGATGGAGATCATATTTTTTTAATCAATGTTTTGTTCAACTTACCCTTATTCCCCAATAACTATATATTCATCATCCATCCATTCTCTTTTTCGCTACTACAAATTAGGGTTGCAGCGGCACTAGGAGTACGAGAAGTAGGATATATAATTTTGAAAGAATTGTAAACCTAATAATACAAATTCCGGTTTCCAACAGTCTCGTTGGATGAAAAATAAAGAGAGCACTCATGGTTGATTACATCTTTAAAGAGTTATTATAATTGGCATTGTGCCAGCATTCTTCCAAAAAAAACGCAACAGCATAATTTTTACTACTTTACTGGACTAACACTAAATTGTCTGTCGCTTTCTGTCTGAAGACAGTTCTACCATGGCTGGAGCAGGTCTTAGGAGGAGATGGTGGGGGGGAGACAGGTTGTGTCTGCGGTCATAGAGAGGATGTGGCGGGTGTAGGAGAGATTCAGGGGGGTCTTATCCTCTGACTTTGTCCTCCTGTTGGGCGTGGGGGGGAAGGTTATACGGCTTCAGAGGGCCCCTGTTTTCCACTGAGGCTCTGATTAGCTTAAATATTCCACCACAACACCATACCCCCTCCACTGCTGCTACCACCATCACTGCCATCAGCTGACTTCAAAAGAGTTACTGGACGTGGTGTTAACGTGACTTCTTCTTGGATGCTACTGGTGCTTAGCACATACACACACACACAAATGTGCACATAAACATACATGTGCACATGCGCACATGCACATACAAACATAAATGCACACACAAACACCTACATGCACCCATACACATACATATATATATATATATATATATATATATATATATATATATACTTTCATGCACAAACACAACCTATACGCTCACATCTATGGCCTTAACAGAGACACACACACAATTATATATACATTTGAGACTCATACAGATCAAAGCGGGTTATATTTTAGTTAATTTTCCATTAGTCAACATGAAAGCACCATAGTATCTTCCAACATAGCCTCAAGTAGGCAAGGGGAAAGTTAATTCAAATCCACAAGCATGCAATTACATACACACATACACACATAGGTTGAGTTTAGGGAGCATGAAAGTACGGCTAATATGTTTTGTCTGGCTGATACCCTCCATTACTTCTATGCGCTATTTTATGCATCCCTATCCACCTACTACTTAAGTATGAGCATACGTTTTAATCAACACGTGCACATTAAATGACCCCAGACTTTATAGTTAGATCTGGGCTGAAGCAACCTAGCGTGTGTGTGTGTGTGTAATTTGTATGAACTTTCTGTGTACTTTGCATATTTCTTCTACTTTGTGCAACTGCATCCCCCACAGTACTTCAGCTGTGAAAGAAATCTCAAAAGGTCAATGAACAAATGCTGTGTGGGGGTGTGTGTGCATCTACATGCACATCTGCATGCAACGCAAGTTCATTACTTGGTACGTGTTTTTTTTTTTTTTGCCGTCTTTATACCGTATGCTTGCTCAGACATCTGCTTTCAACTTTAATTATTCAGATGCGTCTTCTCATGAGATCCCGGTGGTATATACATTAATGTGAAATTAGTAATCTCATGTTGTAGCTAAATCAGCCCCTGTGATTAGTATCTCTTAGTATAAGCCTGTCTCGTTGCGTGACGGGGGGGATAAGTCGCATGCATGCATGCTATTTATGGTGTTTCTTTATGGTGGCAATGTCACTTAAATGAGTCTACCAAGACCCAAGCGGAAGCCTTGTACGGACAGCATTGTGGCCGTACTGTTACTACAGCCTCATAACAATTTGCTTTGGAAGAGTTCGCCATGAGGACAACACACTACACAACACCGAGATACATGTCTAGTTCAACACACTGGACATGTAGGTGGTCCGATGTGTAGGTGATTGAGGCGGAGTTTCGCAAGAGGAGGGGATGATAAAGTGAGGCAGCTGTTTTAGCGAGGCGTTGGGCTTAAGGTTTCACCCGTTTTTGAGTACAACATTAGACCAACCATCACCTTTGAGCAAGCGTGCATGTGTGTGGTAAATGTAGATCTTTCGCCAGTGTCACCCTGCTTCACCAGAACTTTTTCAGAACAAAACGTTTGAGTGCTTTTTAGCTAAACTACTCCTGGTGTTGGATGACAGGTTTGTATGATTTATCTGTATCCCATCAGCAACCCATTCACCTCGCTCATGTCATGCTACTTCCACTGCCTCTACAGGAACACACGATACATTGTGAGCTTTGTATAAACCACAACTTCAGTAACACATAATATAAACTATATAAAAGCTTTCCAGTCATATCTTTAAAAGCACCACCTCTTGCATCTTTAAAACACATGGCAAAGCTAACAATTCCATACTGCCAAATCAAGGACTGTTGATACAAACAAATGCCAACAGTAATGCCCTTTAACACTGTGATAAAGGGCTCTATCAATATTGCATGCTGGGCCAAGTACACCATCTCTAGCTTTTATGAGGCAAGGTTTACGGAGGGTCCCACAAATGAATGGATCGGATACCAGATTAAGCACAAAATAAACCGTTTATTGAGTCATACAGCACAAGTAAATACATAAGCACTATGCCCACCATGTTCAACTTAGAATAGCCAAACTCATATTTCCTAATGAGCCAGGAAATGAGTTGCTTGCTCCTTTTTTCCCCAGACATCTATGAATACATGAATAGTCAAATACAATATAAGACAATGAACAAACAAGTACTCAATACAAACCAATATGCAAATATTGGAATAATTCAACTTGCATCGAAGCCTTCCATGATTAAAATCCATTACCAACAACACCAAATATCTAGATATCTCTTGAATATCTCCATAGAATGTCCATGAATGAGGCAGAGATCAAGGCAACTACAAAGACAATAACCTGAATAAATCAAACAGAACTCTTAAGAGTTGACAGCATGTAAAAAGCGATACATATATATATACTGTGTATATATACATACAGCTTGAATATGAATTATGATATTATTCTCGCTATATTAGCTAGTTTTTGTATGTTTTCTGTGTTAAATCCTTATACTGCTCTTCTAAAGATATTGCACCATGTGCTTCTTGTGTTTGTTGTGGAGAGACGGGTGTGTGTGATCAGCTATAATGACTAGAGGGTGGGGCTATAACTGAAAGAGTTTGTGATTGGCTAATGTTAAGTTACATAGACAAAAGACAAAACAGATAATATTTTTACCTGAATAAGGCCACTGGGTTATAAGGTCATATTAAAGATGCCAATACATGCTCCCCTGTAGAAGATGTGTACCAAATGTGGTGAAGATTGGTTACAAAGGCATAGGTTTGCAAGTACAATTGTAGTGGGGAGTTAGGAGCTGGTAATGGGACAGACTTTCCAACCTGGGTAGGAGTCACCGACATCCATATGCCGGCCATGTTTCACATCTCTAGTATAAACAAGCAGACCAAAAAGAATACAAAAGAAATACAACACAGACAACAAACTTTTTGTAGAACAAACATCTTGGGAACAACATTGATCAACAAACAGGTTAGTGTGTTAATGTGCGCTGAGAGTAAGGGCTTTATGGGATCAGGAAGGGCTGGGAGAGTTGTTTATGTGCATGGTCAGAATGATCTGCGTGATGGGACTTTCAATGGGAGAGGAAAGTTCTGGTGGTCATGTGCACCCAAAGAGAGAGAGAGAGAGATAGAGAGAGAAGCAGAGCTAGAGAGGGAGAGAGAGTCAGAGAGAGAGAGAAGCAGAGCTAGAGAGGGAGAGAAAGAGAATAAGCATTATTCCAATTTATTTGATCCATAAAATGAATTTAATTAAATCTTACACCATAGGGCCTTTTTAAATTGAAATAACTGAGTAGACACTGCCACCCCGTCTCAGCTGTGCCTCCTAATTGAATAACACACT